>JAJJWW010017928.1:0-199922 GCA_023531295.1 Papaver armeniacum | reverse complement strand
TTTAGTAATGGACTATCTATAGCATTTGCACCGAAACATGCGGTTTGCGTGGGAGTAACTCAAGCATAGAAGAATTGTCATGGCTTTGGTAGATAAAAATCATTTTATTGGTCTATAACTTAACAAGGAATGTCCATTACCTCCTCTTTGTAGGTTTTGTTTTTGGGAGAAGTTCACAAACAACAAGAGCAAGGAATGGATGAAACTTTGTGAGGACAACATGGACCTTTGGAATGTTTTAGATGAGTCTATGGAATGTCGCATAGATTTGACTAAACTCCCTCCAATATATTTGAGTGATGATTGATTATGGTAGGAACTAAGGAATCTTTTTGGAGTACTTTTGTAATCGCATTTGTTTTGTGTAATGTACTTTGGCGTACTACAAATGAATATAATGGATGTGTTTTTTTTTGTGTATACTCCTTTGGTCGGCATTGTATTTGTCAAACGACCCTGCCGGCCCTCCCAGGGTCGGCATGTTATTAATTCGTCAGACTGCCGGTTGCACTGCATGAAAGCACAGGAAAATAGGCCTGGGACGGTCGACAAGGTTTTCCCTCTTACAGTGTCGACTATCCCAGAGTCGGCAGGGTCGTGGTTTCGTCAGGTTGCCGATTTTTATCTGGTCGGCATGGTTTTTGAGGTTAACAATGCCGACCAAAACAGACAAAAAAAAAAACTTGTTTCTGGATGTTCTCATGCATTAAGTCGGCAAGGTTTATGATGAGAAACCTGCAGACCATATATTCACCGGCATTGTGTGTAAACTCTTGAGTGCCGACTGTGAAGAAGCCGACACGCTTTTAATTTAGTACAGTGCCGACCGTACATCGAATACAAACCTTAATTAAAGCATACAAACGTTAAAAACTTAACCCTAACACATTTGGGACATAGATAATATCTTTTTCCGGTACAAAATTTCTTAGGAGAGGTAATTAGCTTCATCTTATCGTCGCAACATGGATCTGTGCATGGTAGAAGGTTGATTTTAGCAACTTCATCTTCATACGGAGCTAGGCGCTCATCTATCCAATAGAAAAACCCACAACAAGTGCATTTTGAAGCATACGGCTGATATACATCTCTTACTACAGCTTTCATGAGAAATAAGAATCCCTTACAACCTTCAATAGTGCATTTGCTTCATTGAAAGGGATAATCGTTTGCAAATGACCACTTAGTGTACAAATACTACAAATATTTGGTTGTGTTGCACTTGAAACTTCCATTCTTTATGCAAGGTTGAAGATGAAGTTGAGAATGCTTTTATAATAACAACACATTTTGAAATTTATAGCCGTTGAGCATTCAATGGCTTGTACTTTGAACCTAAAAAGTGCAACTAACATTTAAGTCGACAAGGTCGAGATTTCAAACCATGCCGACCAGCACTCCCTGACAGCATTGTGGCATATAAAGCCTAGTATGGTCAGCAAGGTAGAGTTTACACACTATGCCGACTCAGTAAAACACTAATAATTGTCTAAAATTGCACAAAAAAGATTAAGTTCCAAAGAAACTAAAAATTAATGTAAGAGTCTAAAATCACAATCTAAGAGTTTAAAACAAACATAATGTAAGAGTTCAAACCACAATCTAAGTTTCTAAACCAAGTGAAACATAATAAAGTTTAAGAATTTCATGGATCCTTCTCATTGTTATTATCTTCCTCCCCATCACTAGCTTTGTCACCATCACTAGCTTTTGCACCGGCCTCATTGTAATAGGGGTTCACTCCAGAAAAGTCACCTGCCCTGAAAAATGTTCTTGGATCAACCTCATCTTCTTCCTCCTCTGATGATGTGCATTCAACGTAGTTGAGGAGATTGCTAGGACTGTGCATAAACCTTAGGAATTCTTCAGGATCTTTCTTACCCATCAGAAGTAACTTTCTTACTGGGCAATGCGATTAATGAATCTTGGATTGGCTATTAAATATTAATTCTAGAGAAAGGAATGTGAGCAGGTCTGTGCGAAGGTAAATATTGTTTTACCTTTTCTTGGTTTTTGGGTGTTAGCAATATCAATTTTCCGGTGCTAAGAGGATGATATCAAAGTTTTATCATGATT
This sequence comes from Papaver armeniacum, assembly GCA_023531295.1. Taxonomy (NCBI): domain Eukaryota; kingdom Viridiplantae; phylum Streptophyta; class Magnoliopsida; order Ranunculales; family Papaveraceae; genus Papaver; species Papaver armeniacum. The sequence continues at coordinate 197,846 of JAJJWW010017928.1, read as the reverse complement.
TAAATAATTATAAACTCTAATCATGTGTACTGTATGAGGGTTGTACTTTGCTGCATTGGATTTAGGGAGGCTGTTTTATATTTGTCAAAGAAGATTTTTTATCTATAACTAACTTTTTTAAGCACACACAGACATTGCTTACCTTATCACCAAAGAAAACAAAGGGGAAAACAGTAACTATGTTTTCCGGGGAAAGTGAGAAAGAGTCTGCAAGGGACTGGAAGTGAAAAGGGCCGTGACTGGAGTCAAGTTACCTGTCCTTCCGGGAAGTAGACTAATAAACCCATTGCATCCTCATAAAACTGTATCAGACACTAAACCGATAACGTATACGGATTCCTTCTCATCAGGAGGTCCAATTGCTCTGAACCCAATCTTTACCAAAGTTTGAGTTTGGTTATTCACCGATTTACATTTCAATTGGTGTATTAAATTATTTCGTGGAACTGCATTATGTATACAACTAGGCAAATATTGTTTGAATGAGTTCCAGTTGAGGACATACTCTGCCCATGTCATATTCTTCTCTTTATTAAATTATATATGCAATTTTAATCAAGTGGCAGCTGTATTTATGCCAAGCAACCAAATGTATGGAATTTTCATATCTGCACTCTGGAGTATGTTTACCGAATTGCCAAATACTTGAAGATGTAGATCTGTAATGTTGCTTTCTTGGAAAAACCATTGGTGATCCACTTGGTGGCAGTTGTATTATGCCAAGTGGCCAAATGAATCGTACGTTATCCTCTATATGTGACCAGAATAAGGACAAGATGTTGGAACAGCTCTGTGAATGATGCTTCTTTCAATTATGTCAAGCAGTATACCATCAATTGGTAAAGTCATCATGGCAATTTCATTTGTTCAGGAGTTTCCGATTGTTGCGTTAAATATTTAGGGAAGTAAATATCTCCATGTAATACCTTCTTCGATAAGGGTTGAGATCTCTTTTTTTATGCATTCGTCTTCTTAATTCCTTTCATGAAACAAATCATGTATGCCAATTCCTGTTTGTGGCAAAAAGTCAATCTTGAACAAAGAATGACATTAGCCAAAAGTTGAATCTATATTGAGAAACATTGTTCTGCTGCCTACCGGTGGATACACAATGACAACATATTCGTGGTCACGTTTATGAAGTTTGTCAAAGACTGTTCTTTTTGTCTAAGCTTACGGGCCCAAGACCATTATGGCTTTTGATGGAATAGTACTGACGTGGACACTATCCGGACGCGGGTGTAAATAAATTCAAAAGAAATTGGACCCACAAACATTGGGAAACCGAAATGCTATTCCCCACTCTGAACAGCACACTACTCACAGCACTGGCTGGCGTGCCCGCTTATCTCTGAAAAAAATACAAAACCACGTGTAATATTATTTTATTTTATTTTTTTTCGGTCTGTTTTTTCTCTCTCTATTCCCAAAGTTCTTCATCATTCTCCGTTTTATTTACTCGATTCTCTTCACTGTAACTAAAATTTCAGCTTCATGTCAACAAAAAAATCATCTTGAAATCATGTTAGCAGCATCAGGAAACAAATTGAAGGTTTTGATATGAATTCTTTTTCCTTTTTTGTTTTGGCTAGTAGAGATTTACCCCCAAAACCAGTTGGATAATTCTTAAAGAGATCCCTAAATTCAATCTTTTTCACAGCATAATTGATTACTCCATATAGTGAAATTAATTTTGGCACACCATCCTGGCATCTTCTCTTATCCTAGCCCATTTTATCTTTCATTCCCCCTTTTCATCTAAACCAAAAAACGAATGACACTGCGTCACTATTTTATAGATTTCACTTGTAATCTTTTTTTTGATCGAATTTTTGAGTTTGAAAAAGTGACCGATTAAGGCTCTATTATTCAAGGTTTCTTAATAAAACCTTAATCAAAAGTTTATTGATGAACTTCATAGTAGGTAATGTAAATCAGTGTTTGTCTAGGCTTTTATATTGCACAAATAAGATCCAATTTATGATTTTTTGGGTTAATATCCAATTGAAGATGATCAGATCAACTATTAGCAATAAGTGATTCAATTTGCATGACATTAATTTATGAGAGCAACTACTTCTAAAATTTTCATTTTGTAAAACTTTCAATGGAGATCAAAGATGAACAAAAAGGTGGAGAGATGATCTTTTTTAAGCTATTGTTGCAGAGAACGAAGAGCGAGAAAGTATACGCATGAAAATTTAAGCTTTACATATGACGTGGACTTCCACGCGTACAACCACGTCAGCAAGTGCAGTGAGTAGTGTGCTGTTTAGAGTGGGGAAATCACTATTTTATATTACAATAATTCTTTACGGACCGAGAAATGGAACCAGACCAAAACCGCTGCTGACGTGGGTCCGACGTGTCGACGACGTGGAGGAAAGATAGAAGAAAAACGCGTCTGTTTTCTTCTGCCAAAAATCAGAAACCTGTCTCCTCTCGTTCATCTAATTTTTTAAGTCTAATTATGTTATGTCGCCTCTTTCATTTTCTCAAAAAATTTCTCTCTCTAGCAGAAAAATGTTGAGGCAGATGAAGAACAGGTTAGAAGAAATACAGAAAAGTGAAAGCAATATAGGGTTCACTCTCGTTTCGATTCAATATTTTTAGAAGAAAATCATTTTTATAAAGTACAAGCGGTGGTTTTTGTGAATTTTTTTTCAAAACTTTTGCTTCAAATCTCCAGATCTATGTACTTAAGAGTGAAATCGAAGAAATAAGAAGAGAATTCGTCCTTTTAAAACTATTTGTTATTGTAGACTCGATCGATTTAAATTTCTCTATATTTTTCTTCAACTCCGATTCTGTTCTTCAACACCCTCATCTATTTCAAGTTCATTGTATTTTTATCCCCTTAGATTTCTTTTTTCTGAAATAAGTTAGAGCAATATAATCTTTTTATGTTGGAATATATATTAGTTGCTTAATTTATTTGTTTTTTCCCATTTTTGCAGATTGAATCCTTGAATCTCAAATCAAGGTACTTTGGAGAGATATGACAGGAAATAATTTCAAAGGAAGATCCGGTAAGACTACAACTATATATGGTTCTCAAGTATCTTACTTTAACAATTTATTTTATTTCCCCAACTACGATCTCTTTAAATCTCTCCTTTTTGTACCTATATACCATGATTTATGTATATTGTAACAGCAAAAAAAATGTTTGTTTGAATGAATATATATTGTTTATGCACGCATGTGGTGGAACAATTGATATTGTTAAAAGTTTTAACTCTACAATTTAGAGTTTTTGGTGTGTGATATGGGTCTAGGAGTTCATTTATCAACCTTGGAAATTTAGGTTCAAACTTGTTAGTTTAGCATACTTAAGTTCCAAATGTACCTGAGAAGTTAAAATGTAATTATTGATTACTAGTTAATAAAAATGAAATTCTTTACAAATTCTGTTTGCAAGTCGTATGGAGTTATGGTTAGTGCTTCTTATTGTGTACATGATAGCTGCATTGTGGTATGGTTCTATTGAACCTTGTGAAATTAGATTGAAGTCCCTGTTAGCTAGAAATACATTGACTGAAATGTGACTGAAATGCTCGTGGACTAATATTTAGCATCTAGCAATGCAATATTGAACAAATATTGAATTCATTAGGTACAATGTAATTACTGCTTTATATCAACCTTAGAAATTAAGGGTCAGAATTTGACATACTAATCACCATGAATGTCCAATGTAGGGTATATAGTAATTTCATCCTTACTAGTGGCAAGCTGCAAAGAGACATCAACTGGTCCAGAGACTTTGCCACCAGCAGACAATGAACACTATTGTTTCAAAGCTTCCGTACTGATTAAAGGGCGTCATATTTGTGGCACCCCTCTGAGTGCATCTATAGAAAACAACATAGGGTTGCCTGATGCAGTCTCTATAGGTGTAATTGCACTGAATGACGTTTATCTTTGCCGCTCAGGTCTGAAAAATGATACCATAAATGATGGATGTCAGTGGAAAACTTGCTGCATACTTCAGCGACATGGGTATAGGGAGAGGGAGATTGGTGGGCATGATATTTGCTGCAGGAAGTCATGAAAGGTTTACAAGTCGCACTCTGTTTGAGAGCTTTTCTGAAATCTGTAGCGCATGTTTAGGATTCCCGTTGACCTGCAGGCACACATTAGACACATTAAGTTCAAAGCTACATAAATCGTTGACCTTCCGTAACCAAGGACAGGTAGCAAACCTGAAAATTGAATTTAATTTGTTAAAGTTGTGGACTTCAGGGAATGCAACACATTATGCGCTACTGGAATAAGAAGGCAAGGTGGATATGGACTTCTCAAGACATAGATCAAGTAGCAAAACCGTCGGCAGAACTGAAGTATTTTGGAGGAATTTTTGGCGAATTTTTTAGTTTGTTGGCAATGTAATCACAATAAAGAATGTAATTGTCCAGTCGACAAACTCTCAGCATACCATTCACCCTCTGTCAATTGAACAACCTGATAGTAATAAAAGTGTACAGGTAATTGTATGAAGACTTGGAATGTAATTGATTGTCAGTTATCAAATGATATTCCTTATAATTTTATTTCTATTGAAGAAGAATTTTTTTTCGCAATTGTTGTCAGTATGATATTAGGTTTGGTCACTGAATGCATCATAATAGCAGCAAAACAAGTAACAACAATAGTTAATGAGTAACAGAAGGCTTGAAACAAAAATACTTCAACTGAGATAGGAAGACATACAGTAATAATACTAAGATATGAACTGTTTACAGAGAATCATAGATAACTAAATTTTCCCTTTGTAATGGAAATTATAAAGCACAGACTCGTGGAAGTTAACCCAAAAAATCCAAAAAGATGGAACATGTAGCATGAGTTTCCAGTGGATGTCAACTTCAAACACACAACATTCATTTAAAAGTTAACCCTGTGAAAAGCCAGTGAAAATCCTCTCCTTAGAGTGGCCTGTAATGGTGCTCCGGATGCGATGTAAGGTGATACACATTGAAATCTTGCGCTCCTTCATGTAGTTGAAATCCGTTGTATGTTGGTACGTAACCTCTGTTATCCCATTGTTGAGGTGCAACATTAACAACATGCCCGTAAGGTGAGATGCGAGGTACGCCCAAATGTCCACCTGTATAACTCTGCGATACTCCTAACTGCATATTTGGGGCATTTGGAAACTGCCCAACTGTATGAAGCTGCAAGTTTAACTCCATTAGTGAAGATTTTTGCTATGCATAACTAGTTGATAGAAAGAAGAATAAACAGCCCTTGCATTCAATCCACTCTAATACTGCACCAAGCTTGCTAGGACAAAAACATTTCAGGATGAAAAAATAGTACAAAGAGAGAACAAAAAGGACAAATCGCCGCGCAATGAACCTTGCATAACTGAGAACGAAGGATAAGTCAACTCTTCAATGAATATAAGAGCCAATTCAGCTAAATTTTAACATCTGATTGACTAATTCATAACTATCAACTAGCATCAAAAAAGAAAAACCCACATTTTCACACAATAAGATGTAAACAACATTCATACATACTTACCAGATACTGATGATATTGTTCATGAATTGGGTTGATATTTCTGGTTTGAACTGTACTCACCATGTTTTGTTGCGTCGGCACTTCTTGCAAAACCTACAAAACAAACATACATAACTCAGTAATGAATGATAACAAAAGGATGCGCGCAATAGATCAGCAGTACCGTACCTCAGTATTTTCTTTCCCTTTCTTTGCTTTTTTTCTGTATACCTTAGGCTTCGATGTATTTTTACATGGCCTGCCTTTTGTAGGAACAACACGCGGGTTTTGTACTTCTATAACTTTGTTCACTTCTGTATGAATCACTTCCGCCACGGTTTTTGGAACTTTTTCAGTTATCAGTTTCAATTGTTCGCCTATCCATTTTTTTATATCATTGCATTCATCATCATCTCGAGATGCTATATCGGCAAGCTCTGCAAAGTAATCACATAACTCCTTATAACGCTTTTCCTCGGGAGTTAGCTGCCAACTATCAGAACTCAAAGACACCTTAGAATGCGCTAATTTCATATCTTTTCTCCATCTCCTTAAAATGTAACGTTCTGGAATTGAGGTTACTTTGTTACGGAGTAACACACACAGCGCATGAGTACAAAGCAATCCTCGAAATTCAAACATACAACAACTGCACTTCACTTTGCATTCATCCTTTTCATACCAAACCTTAAAAACAACATGCTTCATAACTTTTTTAGCTTTTGGATTATGTTCGTCTTCTTCCCCTTCTTCTACTGTCGGTATATTATTTACTTCAATAATATCTTCCTTATTTGAGCCTGCAGCTGCTGTAGTATCTTCATCTGTTGAATTTCCGTCTTCATCTTCTACAAACGGTAGTCTGTAATACCAAATTTCCTGTTGTACATCATATCTTGTCATTTGGATACCATCTTGGATTTCATCTTGAACGTCAATTATTTCACAGTATATCTTCTTCGTCAATTCCTTTTGAATTTCTTGGAACTTTTCTATAGTGTACACATTTTGCATTTGTTCCTCTATTTCATAAGATGTTGTGGTTGGAATAACTTTTGAAAATGTCCTAGCATCTTAAAGCATTGTCATATTGTTCAACAAACTCTGACAAAGTGGTTCTTGAATGAACATACCCGTCAAAGAAGGCATTCATGCTTTCACTTCGTTGTGTAGTCGACATTCCAGCCCAGAAAGTTGTCATCACATAACAAGGCACCCAACGATCTTTTTCTTCATACAATGTATTCAACCATCTACTTGATCTCAACTTTGGATACTTTTCCAACATCTCGCTCCAACTTTGTTCAAATTCATTTGGAGATTGTGTATCATAGACGGCTCTTTTCAACCTACACTTTATGTTTTGATACTTCTTGTGACTACTTAACTTCTCGGGTATCTTCTTCATGATATGCCATAAACACCACCTTTGTTTAGCCTGCGGAAATACCCTCTCAACAGCAGCTTTCATTGAACTACATTGGTCCGTAAGTATAGCTTGTGGAGCACTTCCTTTCATGCAATCGAGCCATGCTTGGAACAACCAAACAAAAGTATCTATCTCCTCATTTGAAATCAATCCACATCCAAATAAAGTCGACTGACCATGGTGATTTACCCCAACAAAGGGAGCGAAGGGCATCGCATACTTATTAGTCAAATAGGTAGTATCAAATGTAACCACTTCGCCGAATTCTTTGTATGCTTCTCGCACCTTTTATCTGCCCAAAAACATTCCTCAAGCGACCATCGTCGCCTATGTCTACTCTATAGAAGAAATCTTCGTTCAAATTTTGCATTCTCTCAAAGTAATTTATAAGTGCGGTAGCATCTCCTTCGCCAAGTTTCAAACACTTCTCTTTTGCAACCATGTTTCTAAGGTCTTTCTCATCATATGTAAGGTGTTCCACTCCACCGGCTTCAGCTGCACATATATTGAAATTCTTGTACATCTCAAGTCCTGCCTTATCATTAATCAAGATTTTTCTTTTGACACTTTTCTTAATCAACTTGTTACATCTCATGAATCGAGTTTTGCTTGGGCTTGTCCTGTGAGTGTGCTCGGGAACAAAAACAGTAATTCGCCATTTAAGATTTACCCCCAAAATTGCTGTTAACTTAGCCTTGCATTCACATTTTCCGGTAGGATCAAGCTTGAATGGAGTAGTTGATGCTGTTTTGTGCTTGCCATTTCTAACACAAGTGTATGTTACATGCCTTAGTAACCCCTCATCTTTCTTTGACGAACGTATCTTACACCCAAATCCTGTTCCAACTGCATATTTTCTATAGAATTCATATACTTCTTCTACCTCGTCGAATTCCATTCCAACTTTTGGCACTACTATATCACACTTACGATTTCTTCCATCTTCGTTAGGAGTCTCATCCAACCCAAAACCATTTTCCCTCGATCCCACATCATCGTCCATCCTGCATACAAATCAGTTTAGAGCTATGTAAGTTTCTGTTAGGGAAAACTTGAAAACTATTGAAATTTTAGTAGAAATTAGGGCAAACATTACAGGGCAAAAATTATAGCAATCCCACATCATAATAAAGTTTATACTTTGGTAAACAACAGTCCATCAAGCATGTCAAATAACAGGGACTATTTGACAAATTTTAGGTTATAATTTAAAAACAAAGATATGACCTGTAAGAGACGAAATTGGTTAACCCATGTGATTTTAGTCTAAGTATACAATAATCATTACAGATTCTCTAAACATAGAGATTAATAATCTATTGTTCATAAGAAAAAGAGATTATTACTTTAACATCAAACTTTATACAGTAATTTTGAATTTATAAATCCAAATTAGGCTGTTAAAACGTGAATACAACATTACCTCTTTGTAGTTCTTCTTTTTACTCTCCACTGTGATGAAAGTTACTATGAAAGTGAACCCTTTTTTACAATAATAAAGACGAAGAATCTTCTGGTTAGCAGAGCTGCTACTCGCCAAACCAGAGAGACTGAATAGAGATTCAGTAATCCCTTTTGAAGACCTTGTCTAAAAAAATCTAGATCTACATCTAACGGACGATATTTAAAGTAATTAAATGAACGGCTTACAAGAGGAGACATGTTTCTGATTTTTGGCAGAAGAAAACAGACGCGTTTTTCTTCTATCTTTCCTCCACGTCGTCGACACGTCGGACCCACGTCAGCAGCGGTTTTGGTCTGGTTCCATTTCTCGGTCCGTAAAGAATTATTGTTTATATTAAAAATGTATGTACACACATGTTCTCAACGATATGGGTAAATTAATTATAAATAGCAAATATTTATAGGAATAAACATACGGGAATCCTTCGTACTTTTATTCTCGCTCTATTTCACACGTGGACATTAATTTTGTCAATAAAAATCAAGCGGACATCTAGTTGATATTTTTGGGTATATTCTTCTTACCAAGTTTTACGTAACTACCAAAAATGAGGACATTCCGAAATATAAAACTCACAATCTACCGGTCTTAATTTCAATGGCCAGAAATACATTGATTATGAACGACTCATTTTCAAAGTAGTAGATGATGGTGTTATACGTCTCGGGATACGCTCATATTCGATAGTAACGTATAGTGTTGAGATTAATTGTCCACGTGTTTGTAAGACCCGCTGAGGCTACACGTGAGGAGGCGTGTTGAGATTATTAGTCCCACATAGTTGGGTTATTTAAGATCCTGCGGTTTATAATCTATTAGGGCCTCTCCACTCATTGCCAATTGGTTTTGAGTTGGATGCCCGTATCCTACTATGGTATCAGAGAAGGCTATTTGTGTCGAGTCAGTTGACCGCACCTTTACTCGCGTCACCCGATTTAATTGTCCACGTGTTTGTAAGACCCGCCGAGGCTACACGTGAGGGGGCGTGTTGAGATTAATTGTCCACGTGTTTGTAAGACCCGCCGAGGCTACACGTGAGGGGGCGTGTTGAGATTATTAGTCCCACATGGTTGGGTTATTTAAGATCCTGGATTTATAATCTATTAGGGCCCCTCCACTCATTGCCAATTGGTTTTGAGTTGGATGCCCGTATTCTAATATATAGCTTTGTAATAATAACACACCCCAAAATATTAGTTTCAAATCCGTTACGATTTGGTTTTTATTCGCGAAAATAACGTCCAACGTGTGAGATAATGTGATAATAAAAGTGTGAGAAAATCCCTCATAAATACTAATGAAATAATACATATTTGAAAATTCAGGCAGTTTTCGCAGACATTTATACTAAGATAATTTGTGACATGCATTTGATGTCACTATGTCGGACGCGAAACTAACCTCCGCACACGACCACTTTAGGCGTGTACATACACATCATTATATAATGATATGCTTGATAATAAAGCTTGGTGATCCCCTGAAGAAGTAGAAATTACAACTCCGATAAGATATTTTGAACACTTCATTATCCCATTATTGTTGTGCAGCAAAACACCGTAAGTAATAATCATTTCTTGACCATACTGTAAATGCACTAATGCAGTATCTGCCCGTGCCGTTAGGGCACGGGTTAAGCCCTAGTGCCTGTATAAACTATATATCTAAATAGATTTACTTTGCAAGTACTTTTAACCAACCAAGAACTGGTTGAAGGATCGGTACAGTGTACAGAGCTATTATATAAAATAAATTAAAGCATTTCACTGGAGAAGCATTAAGCTTTTCCTTATTCGCTGAATTTGTCCAGTGAAATACCTCGAAGAGGAAATTAAGTGCCGAAATTAAGGGCCGAAGGAATGACTCTATCATTAGGATAGGTAAAGTAAGGTGAGTACCGTTCTCTCTCTTTTACGGGATATATATGTTTCTCGATTTTATATTTTTTGGTATACCTATCAGTTTCATTTCTTATTTAGCTATATATAATGCAGCCACTTGATGTAACGTGACAACCGACAACTACTCATCTGCAGTAGAATATCTTCCATTTTACCTGTCTTGATAGAGACTAAAGTCTGGGACTTCGTGAATGAGGTCAAATGTCCTAAGATAAGTAAATATCGCCTCTCTACACCTGCTCTGATATGTACTGATTAATCATGAGGAGGGATCCCCTCACACTTTTATTATCACACTATCTCACACATTAAGCGTTATTTTTGTGAACAAAAACCAAACCGTAACGGATTTGAAGTTAATATTTTAGGGATATGTTCCTCTTACCAAGTTCTACATACCTACAAAAAATGAGCATATTCCGAGACATATAACACCACCATCTACTACTTTGAAAATGAGCCGTTGAAAATCAACAAGTTTCTGGCCGTCGAAATTAAGACCGGTAGATTGTGAGGTTTCATATTTCGGAATGTGCTCATTTTTGATAGGCATGTAGAACTTGGTAAGAGGAACATATCCCCAAAAATATTAGCTTCAAATCCGTTACGGTTTGATTTTTATTCGCGAAATGACGCCCAACGTGTTAGATAGTGTGATAATAAAAGTGTGAGGGGATCCTCCCTCATTAATCATATAGTAGACATGGCAAGCAATATGTGGTGCATGTTTTGAGGGCAACCGTGGCCATTTTAATCACGGGCAAGAAAACAAAAGATAACTTGTTACAACTTGGACTCTAACTGAAAATTTATTTTTCCATATTAAGTTGCAAAAAAAATTCTCAGGTAATTGAGGTCTAATTCACACCCTCTCAGGCAAGGGAAAAGTTAATTAACTAGATGACCGCTGCCACGGTAGGAAGGCCGACCGAAGAAAAAAGGAAACACTCCCCGCAATTGACCCAGAAAAGAAAATTTATGGCTAAAGTGAAAATATCATTTTTCTTGAAACGGATAGAGTACCTCGTTTTATCAGTTGCAAAAGAAAATTAGTTGATGCATAAAATCAAAATATGGTTACATAAAGTATTATGTATCCTTTTGTGGTAGTTTGCACAATTGATCTCCATTTTATTTTCAAAATTGTGCCTAAAATGATAAATATTTTTCCAAATTTTTCGTAAAAACTCTAAATTTAATATTGTTGTTTATACTCATTGTGTAGATTTTTTTAAAACCTTTCCAACGAGATAAAATTTGTAAAATTCCAAGGCACGGATTTTTAGATATGTTATATTAAAGTTTGGTTGTCAATTATACCCCTAAAGAAATAGGACACATAAGGAATTATAATAAAATTTGGCTCTTATATCTAGTTGCCCTTTTTTTTTGGTTTATTTACGAAAATGTCTAATATCTTACTGCCCTTCCTCTTTGCTTTATTTACGAAAATGTCTAGTACCTTAGTGCCCTTCCTCTTGGGTTTATTTACGAAAATATCTAAATGCAAAAAAGAAAATTTTGATTTAGAGGGGCAGTGTCGTCCTTTCATCGTTGAACCAAATCCAATCTTTTGTGTCTAATTGGAAAAAAATGTCACGCTTCACATTAACACAAAGTCACCATATATAAAGTCCTCCCTCGCTTCGCTCGGTCGGCCTAATTAATACTTGCAAGTACTTTGAATGGTTGGAGTCAACAACTAACAGCAAAGAAAATGTACTCGAGTGAAAATCATTTTCGTGTTAATGTATCTTGACAATAATATATACTCCCCAGGGTTTCAGCAAAAACTTTTTTTTTTGATTAGAAGAGAGAATTTTATAAAAACTAATCATGAAATTTGATCAGCAAAAACTAATCATGAAATTTGTTTGGTTTTCCATAGAATTTAATCAATCATAAAATTTGTTTGTTTGGCTGATAGCCCATGTCGGACTATTAGTTGGACATCTGACCAATAACTTACTGGCGATTAATAATGCAATACTAATCTCATATATTGAAGAACCTTGGAATTCCCTTGTCGTCCAATCTGGGACTTAATAATTTTAAGCACCTTGAAACGTATAAGGTTGTATTGATATAACAATCTCAGATATTTACTTCCATAAATCAAATTTAGGTTCGCTTTTTGATTCAAAGAGAAGAAGAAAGCATTTTAGCAATGTCATGGATCAGGAACAAAGTTAGGATGCTTCCGAGACGTTGATGATTATGATCTTAAGGTCAAGCATATGCTTTACAGTACATGGACAAGTGATGCTCGCCACTGGGGCACTGGCTTATGTTAGAACTGTACATGTATCTCGACATGCACAATTTTGAAGAGTGCCAATTTGCACGGTATGTGTAGGGGTTGTTGGCGAATATTTCCATGATTTAGATGACAAACCCTTTGGACCTCGTTCTGGTTGGTCAGAGACTACCCCATCAAGGCCCCCAAATCCGAGCACTCGAGCAAGTGAATCTATGTCCTAGGACCATGGAAAAACAGTTTAATCCCCGCACCCCACCCCACCCCAAGGCCCCCGAATCCGACTTTCACCTACACTTGCATACATGGAACTCCCAAGCTCTAGAGTCTGCACACCTACTCCCACAAACCAGACATCACATCACAAAAAACAAAATCTTCATTTTGTTCCCACTTTAATCTTCTTGTTCTTCTTTCTCCCACAAAAAAAATTCATGAAAACCCAATGCATCTGAAACAGTAGATATTGAATCAAACTGAGACCCAGGAGAAAGATAGAGAGAAAGATGTTTCCTTACACACAGAACCATCGAAACAAAATTGAAATGATCATAAGATTGAACTTACACTTGGTTGTGTTCAAATGGCAGTAATTATCAAGTAACACAGACTACAACAATCGACACAAAAGTCGACCCAAATTTTAGAAAATAAAAAAGATTTCATTGTTTCAGATAGACAAAAGTTCCCACTATGAAGCTTAAGACAGAGGCATTTAACATAAAATATACCAATTGCTTATGTTTAAATATTAAGAAAGCTTTCGCCTCATAGAAATTTTGCAGAGTATGAAACTTTAGAGTTAATACGGTGCTGGCATCTTACATGGCATATGCTGACATGTTTATGTTAGGTGCCGAAGAACTCTGGGTGATAAAATCAGATGGTTGCTGTAAATGAGAAGGTTTGGTTGGTTGTTGGCGTGTATAGATGTGGCACTACTTCTCTTGAAAAACGATTAATAAAATATAATTTTTAAAGTTTTAATAAAAAAATTATAATTTATTGCTTTCTTTTTTTAATGAAAAAAGTTATTAGTCCCACACCGTGGAGTTTCCACTTTTAGTTGTTTTAAGACTATATAAACTTTTTAGTCCCACATCGGGGAGTTCATCTTTTTAAGTTGTATTATTCTATTATATAAAGAAATTCACTACTTTTATAAAATCTATGGGAAAGGGTTTCTCTATATTTTAGAGGGACCCCAAAGGGAAAATATTTTATATTGTTTTCTTATGCGTTCGCGATTTTCCTTAAGGGTTTTTTCGGAGTTCCCAAGCTCAAGTTGAGCATCTACTACATATGCTAATATTAGATATTAGGTGTATTAGGGTGTTGAGATATCCGTCCTGTGAGGGCTATAACATCACTCTTGAGTGTAGCCGGCGCTAATGTCTTAAGGGCAACGTGTTGAACACGTGACTCACTCTGTTTTTTTCCAAAGTTTTGCCTTGTTGCTGTTGCGGAGATCTAGGGAGCTCGTCCGTTTCATCAAATCGATCAATTCCATTATAAAGGAGCTAAGTATCAATAGCTTTTGCTTGTTTTTGATTATTGCACCCAACAATCTTACGACATTATAATTTGTGATAATCATGAATGTTAATTGTAGAGTGAAAAACAAAAAACGAATTTTCAGTCAGCTGTAGAGTTTCAAGTTTATCTCTTAACCTAGAAGGAATTTCGGTGAACCCTTTTAACCTAATGTAGTAGACATCCTGATAGTTACCCACGTAAAATTTTGGAATTTTTAGAGTTTTAAAAGTATTTTTTTGATATTTTACAAAACAGAGAAACGTTCCTGAAAAATTTTGACGAGCATAATTTTGTTGTTGACTAAATTTGTTTTAATGGGGTAACCATGAGTTTTTTGAAATGGTGATTCAAACGAAGTTTGTAGATCTATATAATATCTTCAAAACTCATATTTTATTTTCCGATTCGAAACTAAGGTTTGTGAGATTTGGTGTATTAGGTGATTGGGAAATTACCGCGTCCGTGGTCAGAGTATAAACGAAGATTGTGACATGAAATTGAAAAGGGACATGGCTACTAGGCACATGTGGATGAACACAATTCTTCCAAAGATGACAAAGGAAAGAACATCAAACACAACTCTAAGCGTATTTTTCATAAGAAAGGTATGTTTCGTAAAACTGAATCCGACATTACTTTAATTAAGGGTGATTGTTATGCTTGTAAAATTCCTAACCACACGGCAGTAAATTGTTGACAACATAAAAACCTTAATAAGTAGAAAATTAATGCTAATTTATTTGAAACAAACTAGAAGGAGTTCAGTGGCATGATGTCGGAAGTTATTTTAATAACCAATGTGAGAGACCAGTAGGTGGATTCTGGAGCCACCAAGAATGTTTGTTGAAACAGAGACCTGTTCACCTCCAGTCAGAGGATAGGGGATGTCGAGAAACTCTATATGAGTAACTCATCTGCGACCGTGGTTGCATAAAAGGGAAAGGTCGAGCAAAAGCTCATATCTGTAATATTCTCACATTGAATGAATTTTTCATGTTCCTGGCATATGCAAGAATCTTGTATCTTGTTCTATTGTAGTTGGTAAAAGATTTAAGATTTTAAATGAATCTGCAAACTTATTGTAACTAGGCAGTCATTTTATAGGCAAGAGTTATAGGACTTTGGGTCTATATAAGATTAACGAAAAAACTGTTGAAGTGAACATATTTGATTCTTGTGCTTTCTTTGTGTGATTGAATGTTTGGTGTGGTAGACTTGGAACCGTAAACTTATAAGTCAATGCTTAAACTGGACAACATAAGCTGCCTACCCAATTTAGTTTGGATTTTGAACACAAAAGTGAAATCCGTGTAGAATCAAAATATGCTATAAAACCTTTTAGCACAAATGTTCACAGTAATTCTAAGCCCTTAGAATTAATTCAGTTAGGCCTAGTTGACATGAGTTCAACCCAAAACTACTATGGTAAAAGATGGTTTATAACTTTCGTAGATGATTGTACGAGGTACTTTCTTGTATACTTGCTTAGGGATAAGGATGATGCCTTAGAAGCCTTAAGATGTATAAACTTGAAGAAGCCTTGCACATAACAACCGTATCCTTAAGGAGATGATATTTTCCATGTTGATTAGTTCAGGATTATCTGCGGCATTGTGGGGGGAGGAAAACCTCTTAACTAGTATATCCTAAATAGAGTACCCTTTTAAGGATCAGATGAAACTCCGTATGATTTATGTAAAGGTAGTAGATGACCTTCTTATGAATGCGTCAAAGTGTGGGAGTGTTTGACTAAGATTGTCATTCCTCTTCCTAAAAGAACTAGATAGAAACAAAAAATGTTGGTTGTGTCTTCATATTGGGTATGCTGAGTATACTTCTACATGTAGATTTTTGGTTGTGGGTTATGATTTTTCAGACTTTCGTGTGATTTTTCTGACTTTGGTGTGAATATTATTATCGAATCTAGGGATGCTAAGTTCTTTGAACATATTTATTCTTAAACCTGTAACTCATTAGAGATGTGATATGGATCCCCTAGATTTATTTTCAATTAGTCAGAACTTATCTTAAAGAAAGATGAAGTTGAGGTTGAGCCTAAGAGAAGTAAAACAATTAGACTTGAGACTTCTTATAAAGCCGACTTCATAACATGCCTAGATTAGTCTGAGCCCCATATTTGTAAAGAAGCCTTGACATCTACTGAAACCCCATTCTGGTAAGAAGCTTCATTTAGTGAAATAAACTCAGTATGTCGGAACCATACTTGGGAGCTTGCTAGTTTGCCTCCAGGGAGTAAAACCATGGGATATAAATGAGTCTTTAAGAGGAAACGTTAGGTAGATGGAACTGTGGAAAAAAATATTAGGCTAAGTTGGTAGATAAAGGCTATAATTAAAACAAGGTGCAAATTTCCTTGATTCTTATTCACTTGTGACGAGAATTACTTCTGTTGAGATGCTAATTGATATTGTTGCCACAAACAACTTGGAGATACATCAGATGGATGTTAAGACAACTTTTCTAAAACCGTAAATTAGCTAGATAAAGAAATTTACATAGATCAACCTGAGGACTTTGTAGTGAAAGGTTATGAAGACAAAGTTTGTAAGTTGAACAAATATTTGTATGGTTTTCTAATAAGCATATAAACAGTGACATGGAAATTTTGATCATGTGATAATGTGTAGTGGATTTAAGTTAATGAATCTGACAAGTATTTACAAGTAACTTGTTAAGGATGCATGTGTGATTGTAAGCTTGTATGTTTGTGATATGCTTATATTAGATACAAACATAGATGTGATTAATTCCACTAAAATCATGCATTGAATGAGAATGTTGACTTGAAAGACTTAGGCCCTTTTAATGTAATATTAGGGATGAGGATTATAATATAATCAAACGTTTATAGTCTTAGTCATTCTCATTATGTTGAATTTGTGCTTAAGAGATACAATCAGTCTGATTGTAAGCCTGCTTGTACTCCATATGATATTCTTCTTGTAGACTCGAGAAAAATAAGGGTAATGGAGTATCTTAACTTGAATACTCAAGATTTATAGGATGTCTGATGAATTTAATGAACTGTAAGAGCCCAGACATTGCCTATATTATGAGTAAGTTAAGTTGATATACTTTTTGTCCAGAGCAAGAGCATTTGGATGCACTTAGTAGAGTATTATGGTACCTAAATTACTCCATTACCTTTTGTTTGATTTATGAAAGGTATCTTGTTGTCCTTGAGGGACTTTGTGATGCAAACTGGATAGGTGACTCAGAGGAGTCTAAGTCTATGAGTGGATATGTTTTCACTCGAGTAGGAGGGTTTGTTTTTGGAAGATTTCCAAACAGACATATATTGCTCAATTCATTATGGAATCTGAGAGTATTGCGTTAAATGAAGTACGAGAGGGAGCCGAGTGCCTAAGATGTTTTTTAGAAGACATTCCTCTCTGGCATAAGCCTGTGCCAGCTATATCTATACATTGTGTTAGCAAATCTATAATAGCTAAAGCTAAAAATAATTAATCTCAATCGGCGTTATTTCCATTGATTGGATAAAGTCCAAGGAGAATATTGCACAACCTTTGACGAAAGGTTTGTACAAAGAGATAATTAAAAATGCATCGAGGGGGATGGGGCTTAAGCTCATGAATTAAACTTGCCATGATGGATACTCAACCTTGCTGACTGGAGATTCCAAGATCAAGGTTTCGAATGAGACAACTAATTTGTGGTAGGTAAAGGTAAACACTATCAGAGAATTTCATTCTCTGTCCCTTGCCTATGATGTAGACGTGATAGTGTGACTGCATGTGAAGGATGACTTTTAAGATGTCTTAATGAGTTCTATAGTTTCAATTTGAGATTGAAGTGGGGTGTAGTAGTAACACTCTTTATGAAAACTCACCCATCTGAATGAGGAAGTGGGGCCGCTTCTAATGAGAATATAAGCTTTGATTCTCTAGAGCATTCTGAGAAACAGGATATGTCCAGGGCCAAATTGGACAAAACGGCGCGAGCTTGGCAGCAACCTTGGAGATATCATCCGTGGTTGTTATCGCGAATTACATCAAACGCTAGCATTTCAAGACATAGTTCACTGTCTCTAGCAGGTAATTCCGGTAATATCTCACTAAGCAAAGGTTCAAGACCTCATGGAAACCTCTGCCTAAAATGGTATTTCCTGCGCTTTTTATGTGATTTTTGTTTTGATGGTTTTGGTATTACTGGAACTTAGGACCTAAGGGTCACTAAGGGTTCACTAGTTCATGCTTTTTCACTTTGGTGAAAGGAAACTTTAGTCTCACTTGTGAGGAACTAAAGATGAAAGCTCTCTATACTATATGATTTTTGCAATCCATAGTATGACCCTGGGGTCAACACACTGTTGTGTGAGGGAGATGACATTGGAATGGCTAGTATGACTTCAACATGCACGATTTATATGTGAGATTTGGTTGTTGATTTACCAAGATCTATCTGTGTTTTCGTGTTTTATTGAGTTTTCATTCATGTGGGGATTGTTGGAAAACGATTAATAAAATATGATTTTTAAAGTTTTAATAAAAATTATAATTTATTATTTTCTTTTGTGAATGAAAAACTTATTAGTCCCACACCGTGGAGTTTCCACTTTTAGTTGTTTTAAGACTAACAAACACAAATGTGCAGGTAATGGAGGAGTCTTGCGAGGAGATGATGGGGAGTTCCTTACAGTGCATGCCAAATATAGCTACTCCATTATCAGCAGTATGGAAGATTTGCGGGTATTATGGGAGAGGATGCTGCTAGCTAAGCAACTAAACATCAGAAAAATTATTGTTGAAAGCGATTCTAGTTATTCAGTTGGCTTATGTTCTTAACGTTGTGGCACTCCTTGGCCTTTTGGTAATCTTTTTAATGATATTTTGGAGATCCGTAAGGACTTTGGTAGTGAGTTTTATATCCATATATACTGTACAAAGGGAGTGTAAAATTTGTTGGGGACTTGCTAGCGAAAAGATCTGTGTCAGAACAATGTTTGAAATTTAGTTTTACAAAGCTCCTCATTTTTTGCTAATGTTTTTAAGGGAGGATCATTTTGGAAGGGCCTTTAACAGTGTTTTGAGGCTCAGCCAGAAAGACTCTCTGGTTCCTTTCTTTTCCTACAGTGACATAGAGAAAATAGCTTCATATTTTATTTATATTTTATTTTTTTTTGCATTTCCTTTGAAGCCTTCATGATTCCATTGATTGATAAGTTAAGAAATTGACAGAGGTCTGACCTAACACCAGTTTATCTTAGGTAAGAGATGATTAGGGACTTTGTCAGCCACTGCGTGATGGAGAAAGATGTGCTCTGCACATTCATGTTCAAGCCCACATAGGCCACCGAGAGGTGAAAACTTAGTAGCCAGGAACGTCAAAGGCTATCTGGTATCTCCATGAGATCCGCGGTTCCGCGATCCCAAGTGAGATCCGTGTTAGGAGCGCGCTCCTAGCATGCAAAAAACGCGTTCCCAACATGCAGAACCGTGTGAAACTTAAATCTCACCTATTTCCATGTAGACCTAGAAACTAAATAGACGTGATAAATCTTTATCCTTTTTTGCTTCTGGTGTTTGTTACTTAAGGGTTTTTCAGACTCCATTGATGTATCCTGTTGAGTTTTCATCAGAAAAGGTAGGTAGTTTTACATTCCTAAAGTTTAAGTTGAAGAAAAACAAGTAGAAGGTTGTTGTTGGATTGCAAGCTGAGTACTAGTAGTACTAGTAGTAAGAGAGAAATGGAAGGGTGGGTTCTCTTTGGCTTTTATGAAAACGGATTTGTTTTTAGTTTGTTTTTTTTTATGTTTTTTTTTTTTGCAAGGGGTTTTTGTTTTGAGAGCTACGGTAAGGTGGGTAATCCAATGATCATCAAGGGGTTCAGCATATAACACATGATGTAGTCCTTACATTTCTGTATTGAGAGAGAATTTACAAAGACAGGAACAAACCCAGAAGCACATGCAAGAAAGAGCCCTTGTGTTGTTATCTCTCCGTATACATACAGGCTAACTACCGGTGGTTGGTTATCCAATAAGTTTAGTGAATAACATTTGATGAACAAGTAAAGGAGTCTTTGGTTGTGCCACTTTGAAATGTTTTACAAACCTGAGTTCTCGTAACAAACACAAGAAGCAAAAAAGGTCAATGAATGAGATATATTCCTGCACGTAAGTAAGTTTTTCTAAATATTTTATGTATTTCTCTTATTTCTTGATTACAAAATCAGAAAATCGGTAATATCATCATCAATTTCTTCTTATATAAAGGAGGATGTTTATGCTGATGTGGCGGCTCCATATTTAGTCTCAGCAATACTGAAAAATTAAGAAGCCACGTCAGAAACGAACATTTGCAAACGGTGGCTCCTTATAATGTTTCAAGACAGTTTGCACTTGAAAAGACGCAATAGTTTCTTCACAGTTTGGTACACTAAGAGTTCCTTTTGGCAAGACATTTGAAAACTTATCTTTCGAAACGTTGCAACTTCAAAAAAAAACCGGAAATTCTTTTGCCAGCCAATTTTGGTCAATAGTGGATGCCTTACTTTGAAGTACCTCTTTGGAAAAACTGTTATTATACACTGAATAGAAAGATACGCCTCTTGAAACGTCTCTTTTAGTTATCTTAAAGATATACAAAGATACGCCTCTTGAAACGTCTCTTTTAGTTATCTTAAAGATGCGTCTTTTAAACACCATTTTTGGTGAACTTTATATACCCAAAACACATCAGTTGCGTCCATACCAATACCATTCATTGGTTTGATGGTCTTGGATTTTCTCAAATTTTCTGTAAGCGGACCTGCACAAGAATTAACCACACACTGTCGCTTTGTGACTTTTCTACCCAATTCCTCTTTTCGAGGAAAGTTGCCAATTTCTACTTTGTTTTGGCTGCGACATTATATTCAACATCCTTGGCTTCTTTCACCATCCAGTGTTATTGTATCCGTACGTAGGAGTTATTATGTTTAAAAAAGCAGTGGAGGACTGGCATAGATTTACCCAGGTGAATTTGGATTAGGCTCCCAATCATGAAATTCCTTACGTTATTTCTTATTTTATTATTATTTTTTTTAAAATCCAATTTTGATTATGTTGATGAACATAAAGTGTTTTCTTTTTACAGAAATCGAAAAGCAAAGAATAATCCTCTAGCGACTAGGTTTCAAAAAAACTGAACAGGAATCATTGATTTGAATCATTTTATAATAAGACACATCGTGAGAAGCCGTATTTCTCTTAGGTTTGAAGAGTTTTGCTTCATTGAGAAGGATCATCATGAATGAAGGAAGAAAAGACGGCAGTAGGACGAGCACACTAATGGAAGATGCAACACTTCGTAGGTAATTCTAAACACTTTGAGAACTAATGTATATATCCTTATCTTGCGCTTCAAATGCATATGAAGTATACATTTTTTCCATCCTAGTGAGAGTATCTAAATTTGTGTACGCAATTTTGTTGTTGAGGCATCGGCCTTAGGCATACTGAATAATTGCAAAAATATATTGAGAATCTTGATCACTTAAATACAATATCTCTAATCAGCCTCTACTGTCAGTTTGAATTTTCCAGATTTCTAAGTCCTCAAATGGACATATCCTCATGAAAATCCATACATGGACCTTGGTAAGTACACTTCATCTTTGTACTTTATCTTTGATTTCACTTTTAGTACGAGGGTTTAGTGATTTCATATTGAAGGTCGTGTACCACGTATATGTAATCATACTTTGTTGATTAGGTTTCCAAAACGGGGATGTAAAAGGTTTAATTTGAACGTCATGGATATTAGTGGTGTTTCTGAAGGTGGTTGTGAAAAAATGGCCAAGAAGATAAATGTGGTAAGAAAACTGTAATATCACCTGAGAAAATTAACCAACTACTAATTGTCCAATTTAGGGTCTGAGATCAGATTTCATTTCCATTACTTCTATTCACATATAGGTACAAACTACTAATTTTTGATTTTCAGAAATCCAAAGCGAGCTAAAAGAAAGTTAAATTCAACGTTGTGGTTTTGTGCCATTACGTCTACTACACAGGTATTTTCTTGGACAAAAAATAAACAAAGAAGTCAGCTTTTTTACATCAGTTATTATATTTATTTTTATTTAAAAAAAAATGGAATTGGTTCGTGTGAATTTGAAAGTTGATGTATTCAATTGAATAGGTATACAGACAATACATGTTTGGATTGTAAGTAGTTTATTTGTAGGTTCTGCATTTTGTACCATGTGGTTCACTTATTACTCCTTTACAGACATTGGAATCTTTGAATTGTAAGTAGTTTGTATGTTCGTATTTTTGGCGTTGAAAAAATCCGAAATTTCTTTTGCAGTTTAAGTGCAAACGGCCTGTCCGGTGGGATTTGGTCATTACGTAAAACAAGTTTAGTTTCCTCATTGAACAGTAGTAGTTATAGTGGTGTTATTGTGACCGGCGCCCCGCATAGGAAAAAGATCAAAATGTATGGATTACCTTCTAATTTGTGGGATCATTTTTTTTTATGTTCCGAACAACTCATGAGTCTTTTATGTGTCTGAAGTATATCTTAGCATCACTTGAAGAAGAATAAGGGAATTTGAATCTGTAGACCTCACTAAATAGGTGAGAAGAGTTATGTAGGAGCCTGTGATCTTAACACCCTATGGCATGTGCTCTTCAGATGTCATCAATGGTTTATGGTTGGCATCTGCACGTCGTTGTGTTTGAGAATCCTTAACCAGCTCTCATCCTAAAATGCGAATAATGAGTAAGCAAACTAAATTTGCTTACAAGTTTTGATAGAATTTCGAACTAAACAATTCAGAATTTCGTATTTGGTTCATGTTGGTTGATAGAAATTCTACAAGGTCTCTAAAATTTGTTTGCTGAGTTTCAGTAGGAATGTTCGCCTCTATTCTGTTTCATGTCGTTGAATTGAACAGCATTTTTTTAGTCTACCAATATTAATAAGAATTGCTGGTGCATTTGTACGTTCATAAAAGCACTTGCGCGGGGATTGTTTGTTAATATGATAGAATAGTAGAAGATGGAGTATTCAGTGTACGTACATAGTGGACCGAATGGAGGCGAACGTTTAGAGCATTCTCTGTAAATGATCTTATACATTGTATGGTGCAAATGCAGTCCATGATTAGAGTTAGTTATTTCTTCTTATTTTGGGTCAATTAATAATGAACTAGCCCGTCCATTTGGACGGGCTTACGGAGCTTGTAATTACTAATATTTCTGGAAAATTATAATTCAAGCTCCCAACTTGCTTCTCGTATCTCATTTTTTGAAAATTATATGATCCCGCTTCTGTCCTCGCTCCCGCTCCCGACCTCGTTCCCGTTCCTGGCTACCAAGGGTGAAACTGCCATACCCTTTTGATTATGTTTCTTTAGGAATCAGCCTATTCATCATTCCATGTCAAACTACGAAACAATTTTAGTTGGAATTTTCACATCCCAAATCACGTTTGGAGGACAAGAAGATTCTTTTTGAACGAGTAATCTTTCCTGCTTTTTACACTAGTAAAAATCTTTCACATAGAAGAACTTTTCTGATTTTTATTTCCGTAAGATTCTAACATTGTTGCTCAAAAGAGTCGTAGGTGAAATATGAAGATGCAGAAGATTAGCTAGTTCCCCCCCTGCCTACAGACTCCATTGGCATTGTGTTAATCCTTCACTTCGAAACAAAAAATACCTCATTAAAATTTGTGTCATAGATATATGGATTTGTCGCGGACTTGTTAGCTAAAAGTGCTGTGACAGAATGGTGATATCTTCCGTCATATTGCTGCCCGTCTGGTAATAAATTAAAACTAGGGTTTGAAACCAAGTCGCTCTGCGAACCGCTTCCCCTAAACTTAGGGTAGATGGAAAATTCTCGATTTGTACGTGTCACCATATGGTTGGCTATGTGAGACCGACGATTTAACCTAACTACGCCATGGGAAATGAGCAAGCTATTTGGGTTAGGTCAGTAAAGCCCATATTACAAAGATCCTGCCAATTCCCGATCCGAAAGAACCGATTTCCAATATATGTGAACCTTTTCTCAACTAGGAAAAGGGCGCTTGCCCCCTACCGACTATGTGAACCGATTACCATATAAATACCCTTGTAGGGGCACCTATATGGTTACATAAATTTTGACCTAGCTATTAAGGTAAAAAAAAAAAACAAGAGGAGACGTAATTAACGAGAGTAGTTCCTTCATCGTTTAAGCAAGAAATAATAATAGTAATGGAGAAAGTAGATTTGAAGAAATAATAATAGTAATGGAGAAAGTAGATTTGAAGGCTAAAAGAAAGATAGAGGACGTCTACGAGATTCAAGTAGCAGCTAATAATCAGCAGTACCGGCATGAAGATGCGATGATGACCATCAAGAGGTATGTATTTGTTTTGTATTTCTGAATCTTTTCGCCTTTTTTTCATCATGCAATAATATGCAAGATTTATTGTTAATAATTTACATATTGAGTTCTATTAGGCTGTTGTATAGTATCACATCCTGCACCGGGTCTTGGCTGTTGTAAATACGTGTATATCTAGAATATGTCTTCCTTCTTTATAGCTCAACAACGTGTATTTGCTAAGTCCTCCTACTTATTTGCTTGACTAGCTATGTATACGGATCTTTGTAACTTACTGTAATGTAATTACTATAAATATAGTTCAATGAAGATAAACTCGACACTGTTGTGCGAGAAACCCAAAACCTGTGTTACCCTATTTCTTTATGGTATCAGAGCTAGGATATATTTTTTTTCCCTGCAACATCATAATCATGACTAATGGAGGCGATCAATCTAACCCTTCTTCTGTCATTCCCGAAAAGGATACTGGTTTATCTCCTACCAGTCCTTATTATGTGCATCCCTCTGATAATCCGACGTCTGTCATCTACACTCCTCTACTCACCAGTGAAAACTATTGCACATGGGGAAGAGGCATGTTGAAGGCACTCAGTGCGAAAGGTAAATCATGGTATATTGATGGCACGGTAGAGAAACCGACTAATCCAACAGATCTCGCTCACTGGACGAGATGTGATGACTTAGTTGGTAGCTGGATCTCTAATTCCGTGGATCCAGAAATCCGTTCAAGCACTCAGAACTTTCCGTCGGCACATGAACAATGGTTAGAAATCAAATCTCGCTTCTCTCACCATAATGCGTCGAAGTTGTATGCTATTAAACAATCTATTGCTTTGTTGAAACAAGAAAATCTGAGTGTTCCCATGTATTATACTCGGCTCAAATCACTCTGGGATCAGTTAGATGCTTTTCGACCCATTGAACCGTGTATATGCGGAGCAGGTAAGAACTATATGAGTCATCACATTCAGGATCGCTCCATGGAGTTTTTGCAGGGTTTGCATGATAGATTTTCATCTCTGCATAGTCAAATTCTTCTTATGGAACCCATGCCATCGCCTGCGAAGATCTATAACCATGTCGAGCGGAAGAAGAACAAAGGGGGACTCAATTCTTCTTCCATTCCTTCGTGGATTCTGCTGCCCTGAATATCTCTCGCAGCTTTGATTCTCGTCAGTCAAGGTCTTCTCACAATCCTGGAAACAACAAACGACAGCGGCCTTTCTGTGACCACTGTAATAAACACGGTCACACTAGGCAGACCTGTTGGAAGCTTAACGGGTACCCAAAGGATTTGCCAAAGCCGAGGGATTCGGAGTCTCCTGTGGTCGCTGCCATCACTCAACCTCCGACTGCTGCACCAGCTATAAGCGCTGCCCAATATGCACGCCTGTTAACCTTGCTTGAAGCTGATAACGACTGCACTGATGTAGCACCATATGCCAATTTTGCTGGTATGTCACTTTCCTGTTCTAATGATATTTGGATTATTGACAGTGGGGCAACCCATCATATTTGTTCTTCGTTATCTCTCTTTTCTTCTTATCTCGTGGTTAATAAGCCACTCACCGTTCAGTTACCAGATGGTACACACACATCTGTGACACACATTGGCACTGTGAATTTATCTCCTCGTATTCAATTGCTTAATGTATTTCATATTCCGAAGTTTAAGTTCAACTTAATCTCCGTTAGCAAACTAACCAGCACATCTAATTGCTGTGTTCAGTTCTCACACGAATCTTGTGTGTTTCAGGATCGTCGAACCACCAAAATGATTGGATGGAGTAAGCAGGTGGCAGGCCTATATCATTTTTGTTTTCAACCATTTGCTTTATCTTTAGCTGCAAATAAGCCTGTTGATAAATGGCACTGTCGTCTCGGGCATCCAAGTGTGGATTGCTTTAAGTTTTTATCTCGTAATTTCCCTTTCATTAGTTCTTCATGTAGCCACGGCTGTGATGTATGCCCTCGGGCTAAACAGACTCGTCTTAAATTTAATAAAAGTATTTCGTTGTCTAAACATCCATTTCAATTGGTTCATGCTGACATATGGGGACCTTTCTCAACTCCTTCTATGACTGGTGCTAAATATTTCTTGACAATTGTGGATGATTATTCGCGATGCACTTGGGTATTTTTGATGAAAGCCAAGTCAGAAACTTTAAAATATCTTCATTATTTTTTCAAATTTGTTGTCAAGCAATTTGGTCGAAAGATCTCTACCATTTCATCTGGTATTAATTCGTTGATTATCCCTCAACTCCAGACTTTCCGGTCTGATAATGGATCCGAGTTCAAATCAAATGAACTTCAGTCATGGTTTCATCAACACGGAATCTTACATCAAACTAGTTGTGTGTATACTCCGCAACAAAATGGCGTTGTTGAAAGGAAACATCGTCATTTGCTCAATGTAGCCAGAGCATTGCGTTTTCAGGCTAATCTTCCACTTCGTTTTTGGGGTGAATGCGTGCTTGCTGCTACTTACATTATCAACAAGTTACCAACCCCTGTGTTGTCTCACAAGACTCCACATGAAATGCTGCTGCATAAACAGCCAGATTACTCATCCTTGCGTGTATTTGGCTGCCTTTGTTTTGCACTAAACACTAGAATTTCTCATAAATTCGACCAACGTGCCAAGCCTGGCATCTTCATTGGTTATCCTTATGGTCAAAAGGGATACTCTATCTATGATTTGGAAACAAAATCCATCTACACTTCCAGAGATGTTGTGTTTCATGAAATTACTTTTCCTTTTCATGATGCTGTTAAAAATTCCAGCCCATCTTCCTCTGTACCTGTTCAAAATTCTGAGTACATTGATTTTGACCCCATCTTTTCATCTCCGTCTTCATCTTTGTCTCCATCTGACAATTCCCAGGCATCAGTTTCACAACCTGTCCATCCTGCCACTCAGAATTTCTCTGACTCAACACTTCCACCACATTTAGCATCTCCTACTTCACGTGGTACTTCTATTCAGGATTTGATTACTGAGTCATCAGTTCCACGCGGTCCCTGCATATCTGATGTGTCAGCAGCTCCACATGCTACCTGCATCCCTGCAGAGTCTTCTGCGACAATTTCACCAACCACTTCTGACACGCCAGTAGTGGTGTCCAATGTACCATCCTCAATACATCCTGCACGTGATATAGTTTCGTCTCATTCTTCTGAGACTTCAACAACTATTGTGGCTCCTAGGCCATCTCGTACGCGGAACCCTCCTGGGTACTTGAAAGATTATCATTGTGCTGCCACCACCAGTAATTTCACTTCAGTCTATCCTATGACTGATTATCTATCATTTGACACATTCAACTCAACACATAAAGCTTTTTTGGCTGCTGTTGTTCTCACAGATGAGCCAAAATCATTTTCTCAAGCCATTAAATGTCCTAAGTGGCGAGCAGATATGGCCAAGGAAATTCTTGCTTTGCAAGCAAATAATACTTGGATTGAGGTTGATTTACCACCTGGTAAGACGGCAATTGGATGCAAGTGGGTCTTCAAAATTAAGTTTAATTCCGATGGCACCATTGAACGTTACAAGGCTCGACTTGTTGCTAAAGGTTACACTCAACAAGAAGGTATTGATTATTATGATACTTTTGCACCTGTAGCTAAGCTTGTCACCGTTCGTGTTTTATTGTCCATTGCAGCAATCAAGGGTTGGTCTCTCCATCAGTTAGATGTCAACAATGCATTCCTTCAAGGCGATTTGGATGAAGAAATTTACATGAGAATACCTCCTGGTTTAGCTCGCAAAGGTGAGTCTAAAGTTTTTCGACTTACTAAATCCCTCTATGGCCTTAAACAAGCCTCTCGGCAATGGTTTGCCAAACTTTCTTCAGTTTTGTTAGCCGAAGGCTTCACCAAATCTCTATGTGATAATTCTCTCTTCACATATCATCGAGGTTCTACCTCTATTTTCGTTCTCGTTTATGTTGACGATATTATCATCACTGGCACAGATGATCCCTTCATTTGTTCTCTTAAATCACGGCTTGCCTCTCATTTTTCCATTAAGGATCTTGGTCGTTTACAATATTTCTTAGGTATCGAAGTCTCTCGATCTCCTAAAGGTATTTTTCTCGGCCAACGTAAATATGTCCTGGATATCCTAAAGGACTCAGGTCTCACTGGAGCTCGTGTTTCATCTTTTCCCATGGACACGCATATTAAATTGCTCCCTACAGATGGAAAAGCTTTAACTGATCCAAGCTCCTTCCGTCGTCTAATTGGTCGCCTTTTATATCTCACTGTCACTCGTCCAGATATAACATATGCGGTCAATTACTTAAGTCAATTCATGCAGCACCCACGTACTACTCATCTTGATGCTGCTCATCGCGTCCTCCGCTATCTCAAAGGTACCATTGAACATGGTATTTTTCTATCCTCTTCCAGTGTCCTCTCATTACATGGATACACGGATTCGGATTGGGCAGGATGCCCAATTACCAGACGATCTACTACAGGCTATTTTGTTTCCATAGGTTCTAGTCCTATTTCATGGAAATCAAAGAAACAACCCACTGTTGCTCGTTCTTCCGCTGAAGCTGAATATCGTGCCATGGCCAATCTTACGGCTGAACTTCAATGGTTACGTTATCTTTTCAAGGACTTGAATATTCATTGTCCTTTGCCTATCACCATCTCCTGTGATAATCAAGCTGCAATTCACATTGCTCAAAATCCTATTTTCCACGAACGTACAAAACACATAGAAATTGATTGCTACTTCGTTCGTGAAAAGTTACTAAATGGGTTGATATTGCCCAAGTATCTTCCATCTTCTGATCAACTCGCAGACGTTTTCACCAAGCCGCTAGGAGCACAACAATTTGGTCGTCTGGTTGGCAAGTTGGGCGTCCGTTCATGCTCTCCCGCTCCAACTTGAGGGGGGGTATTAGGCTGTTGTATAGTATCACATCCTGCACCGGGTCTTGGCTGTTGTAAATACGTGTATATCTAGAATATGTCTTCCTTCTTTATAGCTCAACAACGTGTATTTGCTAAGTCCTCCTACTTATTTGCTTGACTAGCTATGTATACGGATCTTTGTAACTTACTGTAATGTAATTACTATAAATATAGTTCAATGAAGATAAACTCGACACTGTTGTGCGAGAAACCCAAAACCTGTGTTACCCTATTTCTTTAAGTTCTTCATGATTATCCTTTCTATGATAATTTGTTATGTTAATATTAATC
The DNA here is from genome assembly GCA_023531295.1 of Papaver armeniacum. Lineage (NCBI taxonomy): Eukaryota > Viridiplantae > Streptophyta > Magnoliopsida > Ranunculales > Papaveraceae > Papaver > Papaver armeniacum. Next base: position 168,161 of record JAJJWW010017928.1, on the reverse strand, counting down.
AAGAACGTGTTTATATGCATGTGCAGGGCTATTAACTACGATAATGATAACCCAGAACAATTTACCGATGAAGATATTCAGTTCCTCAAAGAATATCTTAACCAAGAACTTCTTCCTCATGAAGGTCTGCAGTTGTACAGTGATTTTGATAACCAAGAACTTCCTGCTGATCAAGATCCACAGTACTTAGGAGATTGTCATAATACTGATGTCTCTTCCGTACAAGTTAGGGAACTTCCTCCTGGTTTCGTGTTTAATCCTTCGGATCAAGAGTTGTTGTCTATGTACTTGAAGCCGAAGATAGAAAATCCTGAAATTCAGTTTGCAGTCATGCCTTGTATGCCCGACGTCAATGCTTATGAATATCATCCTGAAAAGCTTCTAGGTAAGCACATCGTTATTTATTTTTGTTAAATAATATTTCTTGGTTAATTACTGTGATTACGATATTGATCGTCTGTACGTTTCATTGTTACAGAAAGATACCAAGAAAAATCGGGGTATTTCTTTACTCAAAGAACCAAAAGGTGTGCCAATGGAAACAGACCCAATCGAACTGTGGAAGGACATGGGTACTGGAGAATGTCTATAAAAACGGAGCCCGTCAAGGAAGGCGATACAGAAGTTGGGAAGAAAAGTGGCCTCGTTTTCCACACCGGCAGCCCAAGCGATGATAAAAGTACTACTAAAACCAACTGGTTGATGAAAGAGTACCATATACCTGGTAGTGAGTGGACATTGTGTAGGATCTATTTGAACAAATAGATCGATTTTAGATTCAGGTTGTAGGCCAGTGGGCACTTGAGCTAGACATAGATAGCTTCTCTATATGTAACTTGTTGTTTGCTTGGAACCCTTTTTACATCTGTAGAAGTGTTGGGTGCAATAATCAAAAATAAGGAAAAAATCAAATAAGCAAAAGTTATTGATACTTAGCTCCTTTATAGTGGAAGTGATCGATTTGATGAAACGGACGAGCTCCCCAAATCTCCGCAACAAGCAACAAGGCAAAACTTTGGAAAAACAGAGTGAGTCACGTGTTCAACACGTTGCCCTTAAGACATTAGCGCCCGGCTACGCTCAAGAGTGATGCTATAGCCCTCACAGGACGGATATCTCCAGGATAAAACACCCTACTACACCTACTACTAGCATATGTAGTAGATGCTCAACTTGAGCTTGGCAACTCCGAAAAAACCGTTAAGAAAAATCGCGAACGCTTAAGAAACGGCTATAAAATATTTTCCCTTAGGGATCCCTCTGCAATAAGGAGCAACCCCTTTCCCATAATTTTTTACAAAAGTAGTGAATTTGTTTATATAATGGAACAAAACAACTTAAGAAGAAGAACTCCCCGATGTGGGACTAAAAATCTTATATAGTCTCTTAAAACAACTAAAAAGTGGAAACTCCACAATATGGGACTAATAAGTTTTTTTCATTCACCAAAGAAAACAATAAATTATAATTTTATTAAAACCTTAAAAATCCTTTTTATTAATTGTTTTCCAACAATCCCCACATGAATGAAAACTCAATAAAACACGAAAACACAGATAAATTTTGGTAAATCAACAACACAATCTCACGACCCGAACCGACCGAATGACGCACGGGATCGTGCATGTTGAAGTCATACTAGCCATTCCAACGTCATCTCCCTCACACAACAGTGTGATGACCCAAGGATCATACTATGGATTTCTAAAATCATATAGTATAGAGAGCTTTCATCTTTAGTTCCTCACAAGTGAGACTAAAGGTTCCTTTCACCAAAGTGAAAATGCATGAACTAGTGAACCCTTAGTGACCCTTAGATCCTAAGTTCCAGTAATGCCAAACCATCAAAACAAAAATCACATAAAAAGCGCAGGAAATACCATTTTAGGCAGAGGTGTCCATGAGGTCTTGAACCTTTGCTTAGTGAGATATTACCTAATTACTTGCTAGATACAAGTGAACTATGTCTTGAATCGCTAGCGTTTGATGTAATTCGCGATAACAACCACGGATGATATCTCCAAGGGTGCTGCCAAGCTCGTGCCGTTTTGTCCAATTTGGCCCTGGACATATCCTGTTTCTCAGAATGCTCTAGAGAATTAAAGCTCATATTCTCATAGGAAGCGGCCCCACTTCCTCATTCGGATAGGTGAGTTTCCATAAAGAGTGCTACTGCTACACCCCACTTCAATCTTAAATTGAAACTATAAAACTCATTAAGACTTCTTAAAAGTCATCCTTCACATGCAAATCACACTATCACGTCTACACCATAGGGAAGGGACAGAGAATGAAATTCTCACGATAGTGTTTACCTTTACCCACCACAAATTAGTTGTCTCATTCAAACCTTGATCATGGGATCTCCTACGCAAGGTTGAGTATCCTTCATGGCAAGTTTAATTTATGAGCTTAAGCCCCATCCCCCTCGATGCATTTCTAACTATCTCTTTGGATAAACCTTTCGTCAAAGGTTGCGCGATATTCTCCTTGGAGTTTATCCAATCAATGGAAATAACGCCAATTGAGATTAGTTATTTTTAGCTTAAGCTATTATAGCTTGGCTAACACAATGTATAGATATAGCTGGCACAGGCCTATGCCAGAGAGGAAGGTCTTCTAAAAAGCATCTTAGGCACTCGGCCCCCTCTCGTGCTTTATCTAACGCAATACTCTTAGATTCCATAATGAATTGAGCAATATATGTCTGCTTGGAAATCTTCCAAAAACAAACCCTCGTGTTAGAGTGAAACCATATCCACTCGTAGAATTAGACTCCTCTGAGTCAACTATCCAGTTTGCATCATAAAGTCCCTCAAGGACAGCAAGATACCTTTCATAAATCAATTAAAAGGTAATAGAGTATTTTAGGTACCATAATACTCTACTAAGTGCATCCCAATGCTCTTGCTCGGACTACAAGTATATCTACTTAACTTACTCACAATATAGGCAATGTCTGGACTCTGACAGTTCATTAAATTCATCAGACATCCTATAACTCTTGAGTATTCAAGTTAAGATACTCCATTTTTCTTATTTTTATTGAGTCTACAAGAAGAATGGTATGAAGTACAAGCGAGCTTACAATCGATCGATTGTATCTCTTAAGCACAAATTCAACATAATGAGAATGACTAAGACTATAAATGTTTGATTATCTTTAAATCCTCAACCCTAAGATTACATCGAAAGCTTTAGTCTTTCAAGTCAACGTTCTCATTCAAGTGCATGGTTTTAGTGGAATTAATCACATCTATGTTTGTATCAAGTATAAACATATCATCAACATACAAGCATACAATCACACAGGCATCCTTAACAAGTTACTTATAAATATACTTGTCGATTCATTAACTTAAATCCACTACACATTATCTCATGATCAAATTTTCCATGTCACACATACGTGCTTATTTGAAAACCATACAAATATTTGTTCAACTTACAAACTTTGTCTTCATAACCTTTCACTACAAAATCCTCAGGTTGGTCTATGTAAATTTCTTTATCTAATTCACGATTTTAGGAAAGCTGTCTTAACATCTATCTGATGTATCTCCAAGTTGTTTATGGCAGCAATATCAATTAGCATCTCAACATAAGTAATTCTCGTCACAAGTGAATAAGAATCATGGAAATTTACACCTTCTTTTAGTTTATAGCCTTTAGCTACCAACTTAGCCTAATATTTTTCGACAGTTCCATATATCTAATGTCTCAACTCATTTACATCCCATGGTCTTACTCCCTAGAGGTAAACTAGCAAGCTCCCAAGTCTGGTTCCGACGGACTGAGTCCATTTCACTAAATGAAGCTTCTTACCAGAATGGGGTTTCAATAGATGTTATGGCTTCTCTTTCGAGTCCGGATCTCGGATTAAGCTAGGATTATTAAGAAGTCGGGTCCATAAGAAGTCTCGGTTCTAATCTTTACTTCTCCTAGGATCAACTCTAATTCATCTTCCTTAAATATAAGTTCTGACTATTTGAAAATAAATCTAGGGGATCAACATCACATCTCTAATGAGGTACATGATTAAGAATAAACATGTTCAAAGAACTCAGCATCCCTAGATTCCATAATAGTATTCACACCAAAGTCAGAAAAAGCAGAACTCACAACCATAAATCTATATGCAGTTGAGGTACTCAAGAAACCTTATCTAAACACCCCCACACTTTGACGTATGCATAAAAAGGTTGTATATCTTTCCATAATCATATGGATTTTTATTTGATCCTCTAAAGGTTACTCTATTCAGGATATAACAAAATTAGAGAACGACCTCCCCCCACAAGTTTGCGGTTATCCTTTAAACAACATGGCATAAATCATCTCCTTAATAGCTTTGTTCTTACGTTCAACTATACCATTAGACTATGGTGAATAAGGAGGTGCGATCTCATGAATAATGCCATTTAACAAGTAAAGTTCTCCTATATGAATTTCATACTTTCCATCACGTTCAGACCTAACCCTTTTAGTGGTAACATATACTTCACTTTCAATTTCAAGTTTATACTCTTAAGGCTTCTAAGGCATCATCCTTATCCCTAAGAAAGTATACAAGATAGTACCTCGTACAATCATCTACGAAAGTTATAAACCATCTTTTACCTTAGTGGTTTTGGGTTGAACTCATGTCAGCTAGGCCTAACTGAATTAATTCTAAGGGCTTAGAATTACTCTGAACATTTGTGCTAAAAGATGTTATAGCATATTTTGATTCTACACAGATTTCACTTTTGTGTTCAAAATCCAAACTAAATTTGGGTACGCATCCTATGCTGGCCAGTTTAAGCATTGACTTATAATTTTACGATTCCAAGTCTGTCATGCAAAACATTCAATCACACAAAAGAAAACACAAGAATCAACTATGTTCACTTCATCAGTTTTTCCGTTAAGCTTATATAGATCCAAAGTCCTATAACTCTTGCCTAAAAAATCACAGCCTAGTTACAACAAGTTTTCCAGATTCAATTAAAATTTTAAATCTTTTACCATCTACAACAGAACAAGATACAAGATTCTTGCATATGTCCGGAACATGAAAACTTCATTCATGTTAGAATATTACAGATATGAGCTTCTGCTCGACCTTTCCCTTTTATCCAACCTCCGTCGCAGGCGAATTACTCATATAGAGTTTCTCGACATCTCCTATCCTCTAATAGGAGGTGAACAGGTCTCTGTTTCAACAAACATGCTTGGTGGCTCCAAAGTCCACCTACTAGTCTCTCACACTAGTTATTAAAATAACTTCCGACATCATGCCACTGAACTCGTACTAGTTTGTTTCAACTAAAATAGCATTAACTATCTACTAATTAAGGTTTTTATGTTGCCTACAACTTACTGTCGTATGGATAGGATTTTACACACAGAAAAATCACCCTTAATTAAAGTAATGCTTGATTCAGGTTTATGAAACATACCTTTTTTAAGAAGACCACGCTTAGAGTTGCGTTCGATGTTCTCACCTTTTCCAGCTTTGGAAGATTCGTTTCCAACCACATGCGCCTATTAGCCATGTCCCTTGGAGATGACACCTTTATTCACAAACCACAATTCCAAATCGGAAAGTAAAATATGAGTTTCGAAGATAACATCAAGATTTACAAACTTCGTTTGAATCACCGTTTCAAAAAAAAAAACTCATGGTTACCACACAGAAACCACTTTAGTTAACAACAAATTTCTGCTCGTCAGAATTTTTCAGGAACGTTTCTCTGTTTTGTAAAATATCAAAAAAATACTTTTACAACTCCAAAAATTCTGAAACTTTACGTGGGTAACTATCAGGATGTCTACTACGTTGTGTCAAAAGGGTTCATCGAAATTCCTTCTAGGTTGAGAGATAAATTCGAAACTCTACAGCTGACTAAAAATTCGTTTTCTGTTTTTTCACTCCATAATTAACATCCATGATTCACAAACCAATCAACCATTCTTGATTATTACAAATTATAATGTCTTAAGATTGTTGGGTGCAATAATCAAAAATAAGGAAAAAATCAAATAAGCAAAAGTTATTGATACTTAGCTCCTTTATAGTGGAAGTGATCGATTTGATGAAACGGACGAGCTCCCCAAATCTCCGCAACAGCAACAAGGCAAAACTTTGGAAAAACAGTGAGTCACGTGTTCAACACGTTGCCCTTAAGATATTAGCGCCCGGCTACGCCAAGAGTGATGCTATAGCCCTCACAGGACGGATATCTCCAGGATAAAACACCCTACTACACCTACTACTAGCATATATGCTCAACTTGAGCTTGGCAACTCCGAAAAAACCGTTAAGAAAAATCGCGAACGCTTAAGAAACGGCTATAAAATATTTTCCCTTAGGGATCCCTCTGCAATAAGGAGCAACCCCTTTCCCATAATTTTTTACAAAAGTAGTGAATTTGTTTATATAATGGAACAAAACAACTTAAGAAGAAGAACTCCCCGATGTGGGAGTAAAAATCTTATATAGTCTCTTAAAACAACTAAAAAGTGGAAACTCCACAATATGGGACTAATAAGTTTTTTCATTCACCAAAGAAAACAATAAATTATAATTTTATTAAAACCTTAAAAATCCTTTTTTATTAATTGTTTTCCAACAAGAAGTACTCTCTTTCAGTAAAACTGAGATCGTCATACATATGCAAAGAGAATTATTTCTCCATTAAAGTGATTAATTTCTTTCTGTGGTTAGTATGCAGTTATTAGCTCGCAGATAACTTAATTTGTTGTTAGTATTCAAGTCCACGAGGACTGATGACCTAATCTAGTACAAATATCTAAGGCAAGTGCTTGATTTTCCCATGCTAACTTCTGGTAATCTCCTTCACGGCTTCTACCACTAACTTTGCATCAGCCTAAAGTATATAAGATCTGTAGGTTAGGACTCAGGACTTGGTTAACAGTGTACGCTCCATTGTCTTTTGGTGATGTACAGAACTCAGTGGTGGTAACAGTAGGATAAAAATGATCATATAATAAAACGACTCTTTGAATTGGGTTCCATCCATCAGTTAATGCCATAGGAATAACAACGATCACTACTTCGTAAACAATCTTGGTTTGTCAATTACTAACGAGTCCAGCTGCTAGTCTTAGGTTAGCTTTTTGATATTTCTAGCAAGGTTCCTGGCACTCTGCCTAGAGGTTGTACTATTTGGAAAAGGATTCGAATTAGAAATTGATTGTCGCGGACTCGCAGAAGAGGGCTCAACATAAAAAACATAGATTTGTTGGACATGATTTTACATGTAACTACACTTAGTACTGTATTTTGATTGAGATACATATTGCCTAACTATAATAACACCAAATCAGTTCCACTAAGTACAGTCTCAATAGTATAACAGCCCTGTAGGACTTGACTTTCATCGCTTCATTACGAAAAAAATCTAAAATATCATCCCCAAACTGATTCTCTAGTGACTCTATACACAAAATATGACTTCAAAAACTTTGTTTCACACTTTGATACTATTACATGATTGAGTGAATACCCAAAGTGAGGTATAGGTATCCGAGTGAAAGAGGTCTTTTGTAAACACCTGCTGATTGATCTGTGAGCTCTTTGAGTGAGCCCTAAACATTTTCTAAACCATTTTATGCGTATGAAATTGACAATGTGAGGGGTGGGGAATAATTGGCGAGCAGAAGTATTGCCTTTGGCTACGTCGCTGGTACATCTATGGAAAAGTAGTTTATGTGAACCTCCAGCAGGAATTAGTGGCGAGATTTCAAGATGTTAATATACATTCCCCAGGGAGGTGTTGGGAGATATCTGATAATTTGAAAACAGGATTAATTTTTCATCTCGAGAGAATTACCTTAGTTTGTTTGATGAAATAAATAGATTAGTGGTTCCTGTTAGAGCTTGGCAGCGTTGAAGGCATGGGTACGAGATTTTTGTTAGTTTTTCGAGCCTAAGGATCCAGAACTTGATACATTTCTGAAGAAAGGGAAGGAAATGGTAGAAACTAGAAAGTAATGAGTCTGGAAGACTTCCCAATAAGCTTCCCAAGACTAGAGGACTCAGAAATTGCAAAAATGGTCCATTGGAGGGAAAATGTTAAAAATCATTCAATGGGTGTTTAAAAGGTATGGAGCAATGGCCCTTGACACTCCAACTTTTTTTATTGGGAGAAACTCTAACGGGAAAATGAAGGGTTTTAAAGATCAGTGGGAAGCGGAATCTTCTTGTTATGAGACCAGTTGAGGTCAGTCTTGCAGTTTGTCTCTTCCGAAAATTGCTCAACAAGTTTCACCTCAACCTTATGCTAACTTATTTGCTTGTAAATTGTAATTTGCAGGTGATTGCTTTTCAGATCAAGAAGGTGTTAGCCGTTAGGTTCCAATCTACTACCTTCCTCGGAAGTGCTGCTATAGCTGGGACTCGACCATCCTCAGCAATCCAGATATCATCATGCGTAAACTATATTCAGTGGTTTATAGCAGCGCAAGATGTTCTTATTGAAAACATTTTTATGCTGCCGACCAAAGCTACCGACCAATGACCGATCAAAAAAACAAAATAAAATGCTACCGACCTAAGTTAATAACTTCAGCTGAATTATGGGTAGATGGTCATGCTTTGAAAGTGTAATCGCTAATGCCTAAACATGAGAACCTTATGGGTCATCCATCCAAGAAAAACTATACCTATAATCAGCTAAAGATCACTTTGTCAGAGTGAATGGTAGGAAATATGCATCTAGGAATATCGCTTTTGTTCGGCTTGGATGGCATTGGATTGTTTTTCGCTTTTTTTTTTTTTTACCTTTTGTTCATTTTCATTTTAGACCTCATAGTTTATAATTTCATATGTTAGAATCAAAATCATCTATTTGTGCCATCAAGAATCCTAGTTTATACCCCCATTTTACCTTCTATTCATCCCAATGGCCAAAGTAGGTTGGGAATATGATCTTGTTCTAACGTCTTCTCTCTTTCCATTTTTTTGGTAATAACATCTTCGTATTCGATCTATATTAAAATCATTGGTGTTTAAAATCCAGTAATCCACCAGGGGAAGGGAGTATCTTTTGATAAGAAATTATATGGAATACAAGAAAAAGCCCAAGTCAACATTATCTAGCAGGCTAGCTAGGGTGTCCAGGGGGTGACAAATCTTGAGACATTCTTGGGGAAAGAAAACTTGTGGAGTATGATATAGTCAAGTGGTCAACCTTGACACACACAGACATAGGCGGCGGGTCCCATTTCTGCACGCACTTATCTTGATCCTAAGCACGTAAAAAATATTATCCATTCGATCTCCCCTCGGAAGTAATCCAAGTGGGATTTTGGGTGGGTCTAGACTCGTTATCTATTATCACAAAAATTTGCAACATGGTTAATACGGATACCAATCTGCCTGGGGATTAATGATTGTTTTGGCTTTTTCCTTCAAAAATGATATATCTACACGGACTCAAAATCCCGGAGATTAACGTGACTCACATGCATGTGGCCGTACGGAGAGGAGTTCGGGACGGCATACGTTCGAGAATTATACGGATTTGGATAGGTCGGATTCGGTCAAAAAATCGGTCAACGGTTCGTTGTTCGGAGTGTAGTTCGGAACGGATACGTACGTGTATAAATCGTTTTAGAAATATGAGTTAGATACGGAAAATTCGGCTTACATCAAATTAATAGAAATTATATTTTAAAGTTTGTATGGAGTTGAAAGAATGATTTAAACCAATTTTATTGTATTATATAGATAATACATTAAGAATAGACAATAACAAGCAAATAGCTCAATGGTTTGAGCCTTAATTAGCAAGTAAGAGGTCATGGGTTCAATCCCCATCAACAACTTCTTTTTAATAACTCTAAAAAAAACACTTAAATGGGTTCGAATCGCGGCCGAATGCATCGGATTCGGTTGATTCGTACGAATTTCGGTTGATTCGTACGAATTCGCGAATAATTTGCCGAATTACTAACTAGGTGTGGCCCTATAGGAAGATAAACAACATCCCTATAATTCTTTGTGGTGGGGCTGGGGGCTGTGAGTCACGGGATTTTTTCTGGTACCTAACAGCATCACCCTTTTCCTTGGCTTTCTCTTTGGTTTTCCCTTTTACACATTCCCAGAATTTTTTTGTTAACCGGTTTTTTAAGCCACTATAACAACTTTTAAAACCTCATATAATCCTGTTTTAGCTTCTCTTCATCCCAATGGCCAACATAGGTTGGGAATATATATGGTCCTGCTCTAAAATCTTCTGTTTTTTTTTCCCTTCTTTTTGATAGTACCATCTTCTCATTCGATCTTATATAAAAATCATTGGTGCATGAAATTCACAGCGGAATATCTTTAGATAAGAAAAATAAAATAAAAAGGGTTTTATAAATATATCTAGTCATGCTAGGATGTCCAGGACCAGGAGTGACAAATCCTGCGGAAAACCTGTGGAGGATGATAAAAGTCAAGTAGTCAACTTTGACATCGATCCATATTACCAATATTACAGAGATGGCTAGCTGCTTAAATCCAATACCTGCACTGTGTTAGAGGCGTGTACTGTTGTGCAGTGCACTGCATCTTGATGAAAATTTAGTGTATCCATTGTGTGGATCAGTTTGATTTGGTTTCTGTCGGAGCATAGTTCCTCAAATCAGACAGACATTGGTCTATAATACTAAGAAGAAACGTCTATTTCAGAGATTCACTGATACGGACTGATTGATTATATTATTAAAGTAAAACCGCTAGTTTGATAGTAGTTGAAATTGTGGTTTATGGTCTTAACTTTTTGGCTTTGATTTGTTTATCTTACACTGGGTTGCACGGACGCTCCATTTCTTGAGCCGTGTCCGTGTCCGACTCGCGACGGACGTGGGACGCGCGTGGGGTGCTGACACGACGCGTGTCCGACACACCAAATTGCGCGTCCTACGCGCGTCTGGTTTGGACGCACCGATGACGCGTGTCCGACGCTTTTTTTTTTTTCATTTTCATATAAATTTTTTCCTTTATTTTTACTATTATTAATCAAATGAAGAAAGACAAACATTTAGATCAATAATTTAGGTCTTTATTATGATTTTGTAATTGGAAATGACATCATGTATACCCTTAGTTGGACATGTGTTGATCTAAGAATGCATTTTGATTGTGTTATGTGTTTAATAGTGATTAGTGACTGATTATTTGACATTCGGCGTGTATAAACAAACAATATCTTCTTTTCTTTTGAAATTTATACATATATAACATCATTTTCTAATTTTTAGGGTCGAAATACTTGACTTTCTTTGTATAAATACATGATTATATATATAAATAAAATATGTATATACGTGTCCGCGTCCTAGTTTTTTGAAAATTTTGTAGTGTCCGCGTCAGCGTCGTGTCGTGTCCGCATCTACGCGTCCGTGTCTGTGCAACCCAGATCTTACCTGAAGATAAGCAGGACCATATGCTAGTGGAATGTTCACCAGATACATGCCGTTTTTTTTTCCGTCGAGTCAGCATATGTAGGCTCTCTCATCCATGTATACAGAGCAACAAGAAATGCTTGCAGTATTGTGGAAAATCGCCAAAGAAAGAAAGATCGCCAAGAAATGCTTAGCAGTATTGTGGAAAATCATGTTGGCTTAACTATTGAGGACGTTGACGAGCTTCCTCCTTGACTGTTGCTGCTGTTGTTCTCTAACAGTTTTCAAACCAACGTATGAAATTTTCTTTGGTAAGCAAGTTACTTCTTCTCATGTTGAGGTTCTTGTTAGCTTAGATTTTCTCCGTCTTTAGTTTATTTTTGTTCTTATGCTTTTTCCTAGAGCTTTATGCTCTTCTTTAGTTGTATTCTGCCTGCACACGGCTTGTGTGCCTTTAATCTATCTACGTTTGCCGATCAAAAAAAGAAAAAGAAAAAAGTGACCTGATCCTCTACGGAAGCTGTATTATCACAAAGAATGTCGACATGCAAATTACAACTACAGTAGTACACCAAACTAAATTCTCCATGTCTTATGATCGATCACAGCGGATGGATGATACACGAAATGCATTTCGTATTGGCTCTCAAAAAGAGCAGAAAAGAGTGAACAGAAATGAAACATGACGTACAAGGTAAAGCAATGGCCACTATGAAACTCAACTTATAGTCTAGAAACTTTTTAAGAGAAAAAGTTTTTGATATCCAAAATGAAAAAGGATGACATAATATCGACATTTTTGATATCAAAGTGAAACAGAAAACCTAAAAAGTTCTAAAAAGCACCTCTTTGGTAGGTTATATGACAACATATGTCAACACCATGCACTAGCACTATATACTATACCACCAAACATTTGTTTATTTTATTATTATTAACAAAACAAACTTTCAATATATGTATTCACTCAATCTCTTTCTACTTCTGGATGTCCTCATAGTTTCCTCCCCTATTAGTCCTAAATGCGAAATGCCCTCTCCTTTACTGACTATTCTGTTTGGCTGGTTGTAAGTGATATACAGGCAATGCCATCAAAGGTTATTATCCTACAGTGTCTGTGTCGGGCTATATTATACTCTAATTAAGGTATAAGTATACATAAATGTTAGAAACACTTAAACTTTTGAAAAGCACATGCGAGTTATAGGGTAAATAATGGCATAGTGACATGCACCGTCCAAAAACGTCTAGGGTAAAAAGCAAGGGATCTAAAGCATTTTCCATCTAAACCTGGTAAAGTCAAATGCATTCTAAATTAGATATAATAATGTTTAAAAATAATTAATGTAATTAATCCAGTGTGTTAAATTGCCAAAAATAATAATAATAATTCTGTGCGGTAAATGATTAAAGTCCAGCCTCAAACTCGATTTATGAATTCAACCACCACCCAAAGAGCAGGGTGAAAAATTACTTATCCTAGCTAGTCATTCTAGTCGAATCAATAAAGTGATGACTGACAAGGAAACATTTACAGACCCACCAATACAATTATTATAAAATCTATTCGGTCCATAAAGTCATTTTTAAAGTGAACCAAACAAACGTATACAGACCCCTCCAATTCAATTATAAAATGTTGATCAATTTTAATAAACGAATAAATTATCACAATTTGATTTATTTTACAAGTAAGGAGTATAAAAGGAGCTGCCTTTGCCCCATCATGATTCTAATTTTCCCAAAGTTTCTACTACTTTGTTGTAATCAATCCTCTCTGTCTGAATACATTATATATAAATAAACACCCCCTTAGTTTTCTACACTCGATAATTCTTTCAACTCTTCCCTTTTCTTCTCGTTCTTGATCAGTCAGTCATGGCAAATTTTCTTACAACCTCTTCATCTTATTCTCGGTTGCTACTCATATTATTGGTCGTTCCAGTGTTGGTCTCTGCGGAGTGTTCATGTGACTTACAAAATGGCGAGAAACGAAACAGGAAAGAAGCTTTGACATACAAATTAACAGCAATAGCATCCATATTAATAGCAAGTGGGATTGGTGTCTGTATACCGATTCTAGGCAAAAGAATATCAGCATTAAGACCAGAGAACAGTTTGTTCTTTATGATAAAAGCATTTGCAGGTGGAGTTATATTAGCAACAGGGTTTATACATGTATTACCAGATGCTTTTGAGAATTTAACATCACCATGTTTAAATGAGGATCCATGGGGTTTTCCATTTACTGGTTTTATAGCTATGATGTCTGCCATTGGTACGTTAATGGTGGATACATTTGCTACTAGTTATTATAAAAGATCACATTTTAATAAAGCTCTACCTGTTACTAGAGATGAAGAGCAAATTGGTGAACATGCTGGTCATGTTCATGTTCATACTCATGCTACTCATGGTCATGCTCATGGTTCTTCTGCTGATGATACTACTTCTGATTCTTCTTCTTCTTCCCAACTTATTCGTAATCGGGTTATATCACAAGTAAGTTTGATTTTTCTCTCTTTTCTTTCTTTCCTTGTCTGTGCTAACGGATTCTTGTGAGATTATATTTTTTATTTGATTATTAATTTTTATTCTTGTAATTTCTTTTAAATAACTCTGTGTAAGAGTTGTCCAATTTTCAAAATCTACATGGAATCAATTGAATTAGATCAATTTTTTCTTCATTATTTTGGTAATCGATCGTTGTGTTTATGGAAATGTGTGTTGATCGTAGGTATTGGAGTTGGGAATTGTGGTTCACTCAGTAATTATTGGAATAGCTCTAGGTGCTTCTGAAAGTCCTTCTACAATAAAACCTCTAGTTGCTGCCTTGACATTTCATCAGTTTTTTGAAGGCATGGGACTCGGTGGTTGTATCTCTCAGGTATATATATACATAACATCCTCATCCAATCCAATCCATCAATTATTTCTTTTTTATGTCTCAATTTATTTTGGCATATTATGAATTCCCAGCCATTTTTGCTCAATTTCAAGTCAATTGCAATATCATCTTATTATTCTTGACACACTTTCAAAAACCGATCACAGAAATCATTTGTGCGTGTCATGATTTAATATCCATTTGTTTAATCTAAATAAGATTCCTTCTTTTGCTAGTTGCCAGAATATATTACTACAGAGTTATTCTAACCAAAAATAAATTAAATTAAAGTAGAATCGGAGTTATGTTTCCTCTTTTTTCGGAAAATTTTTTGAACTCGTAATGCAAGTTGAAAAACGAATTCGCAGCATCACAGTCGATGGATGTTGCAGATATAACATTATAGTCGTTGGATGTTGCAGATATGACATAAGTTCATAACTATGGTTAAGTCATGATATCATATCTGCAACATCCAATGGCTGTGATGCTGCGAATTCGCTATTTAAACTCGCACTGTGAGTTCAAAATTTTTTCCTCATTTTTTTGACAGTACTAGTTCTTCACCGACATTGAACGGCATGATATTTTAGGCATGATAAAAGCAACTAATTAAATGTGTTTTGCAGGCGAAATTCAAGAGTAAAGCAGTTACTATGATGGCATTGTTCTTCTCACTAACTACCCCTATCGGTATCGGAATTGGTATAGCAATATCAAATGTTTACAAAGAGAATAGCACAACTGCTGTTATAGTCGAAGGTGTTTTTAACTCTGCATCGGCTGGAATACTGATATATATGGCTCTCGTTGATTTACTTGCAGAAGATTTCATGAATCCGAAAATGCAAACCAATGGTAGACTTCAATTAGGTGCTTATATTTCACTTTTGCTGGGAACAGGCTGTATGTCTCTTCTGGCTAAGTGGGCTTGAATGATCTTGTTAGTTTTTAATTCCTTCAACAAAAAAGAGAGGCATATTTAGGTCTTCCTCTTTGCACAAATGGGTTTGTCATAAGTATGGTTCATGTTAATACAATAGTTAGTATGAGCCACTCGTTCCAACTGACTACGGTAGTTCATATTGACGCCAAAAAGGGCTTACATTGAACCACCATTCAGTTAACAAGAAGTTGTGATCCTAGTTTATTTCTTTTTTTTTTTTTGCCCAGAATTCTTCTTTTTATATTGTGAATCATGTGGTTTACCTAGTCTATATGTTGGAAAAACTGTACCAATTTTAATGGCACATATCCAGGTAATAAAACAGTAGCAAGTGATTAAAGAATGTAGACGGAAGAAGTCTGCAGTAAAACTGTTGGCTTACAGTTGGATTTTTATTTCAGTGGGTTTTGTCTTGTTTTCTCTTGTTCTTCAGATAAATCACCAGATGTACCTAAAATATTTTCTCAAAATCATATATGGCTAAGAGTAAAAGGGCTTCCTCTTGATTTATGGACAGAGGAATCATTTATTTAGATTGGTCTTAAATGTGGGAAGTTAACGGCAATATCAAAAGCTACCAGTGGGTTCTTCAAAATTTCTGAAGCTACAATTTGTATTATGGGGAAAATAGAGAGCATTCCGGCAGCCTTTCAAATTACCCTTGAAGGAAGAGAAGTTTTTTTTGTTGATTGAAATTATCAAAACAGGGAACTTGGATAATATTATGTGCACTCTGGTCAATTCATCAGAAAGATCAAAGGTCCCTTTTTCTCACAAGGATAGCATCAAAGAATCTCCATTCAAAGTTCGAGTTGAGAAGCATGATAAGATGAAGGGCAACAGGGAACCTGAATTCACTCCATCTCGGGTAACTGAGCTCAGGCAATCTAGGAATATCAATGGTGCTGCTTCATCGTCAGGAGGGCAGCAAAGTCCTGAATTTGAATTCTTAAAAACTATTCATTCGTCTAGTCCCATCAAGAAAGTGTTCAACATAGCTCAGAATACAGAACTTTTTACAGTGCCTACGACTTGCGAAAATGCTATACCGCCCATGGTAGAGCTTATTAATGAGACAGAGACTAGTCATGAAGAAACATCCTCTCTCTTTGAGGTGGCAAATCTTGTGGCTCCATCTAAAGGAGGTTCTAGCCAGCATCGAGAACAACATTCAACCCATCTGAATTCGTCATTTAATGCTCCAGCTAAGAATTATGTAATCCTAGGAAGTCAATGTAACATGGGGTCTGACTCTATCTTGCTAGGAAAAAGAGTTGGGTGATTCTATATGAACCGAGAATATGGAACTACATGAAAACCGTTAGATACACAAAATTGGTGTTCATATGCAGCGTTGGATGGTGATCCAGAGAGGGGAGGACTTTTATTTGATTTGAGTCTAGGTTTAGGATCATGCATGTTCTTCAGTTCCTACCAACACGAAGAAGGTTCTATGTGACTTGAATTTTGAACCTTTAGTACAGGGAGACATGGCGTTACATTTGGGCTTAGATGGGCCATCAAGTGCTTGCTTGTGTTTGGGAGTTTTCTTGAGTGAAAACTACAGCCACACCCATTTTTCAGATTTCCCCCACTGTGAAACCCACCGACAAATAAGTTCAGGCGCGCACCCAATTTTGGCAAAAAAATTTCTCCCAAACCCATAATTTATAAAATTAGGTTCCGTCTTCTTTTTTTTTTTTTGTTCTTCTTCTTCGATTCCTTTTCTACACAAGAAAAACAAAAATCTCTTCCTTACACCATACCACCAGCGCCATCATCACCATCATCATCGTAGCCAGCACCACTAGCACCGCCGTAGCAGCAGTACTAGCCAATTTTTCTGAGATCTCAGCGTGAATGGAACCGATCCAACATCTTCCTTTTCTCCTCTAGATTCAAATCAGAGGATTTTAACTTCTCTTCCTTCGTCTGAGACTTTGATTAACCTCGGTATTAATGATTTTCCACATTTCTCAGCACCCCCTGCAGGTGGAGTTAATGGAGCTTCAAATGGAAACATGGAGATCGCAAATTGAAAATCTCTCTTCCCAAAAGAGAAAGAGAGCTTTGTAGATCCTGCTGCGAGTAAGTTGTTCCATCACAAATCCCAGGTTGTTAATGGTAAATCTTTCATTCCTGCATCTGATTTTGAAGAAGAAATTAGGATATGTCAAAAAATGTTGGTTGGGTATTTTGTGGGTAGTCGTCTTTCGTTTCACATTGTAGAGAAGGCTATCAACGAGATTTGGAAACTCAAAGGGGGTTTTCGATTGACTATCAATGGAGCTTTTATTTTCTTATTTGAATTTGATTTAGCTGAAGATAGAATCACTGCATTGGAACAAGTCTCTGTGTTCATTTCTAGAGATTGGGTAGTACTTCCGTAAGATGTTTGGCAAATCTACCTGCATTTTGATGATGATGGTTATACTTGGGTGCTCCGGAGTGTGCTTGTTGGCTAGCTCCGATGGAAGTATATAATGTTTGGCGGTAGTAAACTTAAGTGAATGACGAACACTAACACTACGGAATGGATAGGCTTAGGGTGTTCTTTTTTTTTTTTTTTTTTTTACTTTGATGCAAGGCTTGGGTGTTTATTATAGAAGAAGAAAAAAGAGGCATGTATTAAAAAGTCTACATAGATGCGGAACCAACCCTTGCGTGGAGAATTATTAATTTAGAAACTGAAATGAATCGGCTTGAGTCGAATTTTCTGCCTTGCGGTCTTTGTCGATATTTTTAATTTCAGTGAGTGGTGTTCATCGGCATGTAAATTTAGTGAAGAAGAACCGAGAAGAAACAGATGAAGTATGACGGTCTTGATGATGTCGTCGGTGATTATTGCTTCTAGTCACCGACTTGAGTCTCGGATTTAAGTATCTTCATTGGTGTTGTTCATAATGGTTGAATAATTTGTAATGGAGCTATGAAAACAGATTGCATAACCTGTTACGCATCTACAAAATTTGTTGCATAACTTGTTATCTTTGTCGAAAAATGGTTGCATAACACGTTATGCAGCTATTATTGTAGGTGCATGACAAGTTATGCAGCCTTTTCTTTTGCATAACTTGTTATGCAGTACAGAGAATGGTTGCATAACACGTTATGCAGCTACTTTTTGTTAGTATTGAAACCAACAAAAAAAAATGCTGCATAACACATTATGCACCTATAATAATATTTGCATAACATGTTATGCGATCGAAAAATGGATGCATAACCTGTTATGCGTCCGAAAATATCACTGCATAATGCGTTATGCATCGAGAAAATTGTTGCACAATCTTTTATGCATTGAGAAAATAGATGCATAACCTGATATACATCCGTAAATATGGATGTATACTGCATTATGCATTAATTATTTTTTATGTACGCACTAAAATCAACCAAAACAATGGTTACATAACTTGTTATAGATGCATAACTTTGTTATCCAAATGCATAATTTATTATGCATGGAGAAAATGGTTGCATAATTCGTTATCGTCTGCGAATATGTTATGCATCTTTTTGGTGGTTGCATAATGGTTATGTATCAAGTTTTCGAAAATTTTGCCTAAAATGATGATCACCTCCGATTTTTTCGTGAAAAACAAAAATTTGATATTCTTGTTTGTACTCGTTGCGTAGCTCTCTTAAAAAGATTTCCAACGATATAAAATTTGTGAAATTCCAAGGCGTGGATTTTTAGATATGTTATATCCAAGTTGCGTTGCCAATTATACCCCTGATGCATAACCTGTCATGCGGATGCATAATCGATCATGCAGACATTTTTAAATAATTGCATATAATTATGGGTGTCACAGTACTCAAAATTAATTGTGGGCCTGACAACGAGAATAATATTTTTTTTGGGTCTCCCCCTAATTTTCCCTTTTCTTGAACGATTTTTTTGGAACCATTTTTTGGGGACCATGCTTTTTTTGTGGGGACCATGATTCTATTTTAGAAAAGACATTACAAGTAACCCTAAGTCACCCCTTATCTAAATATTTTTCTTAATACCAAACTTACCCTCCTTAATTAAATGTTTTGTTTAATGATTAATTAGTTATTAGTTAATGATTAGTAATTAGTATGATTAGTAATAATTAGTTACTCTATTACAAAAAGTTAGTTAATGATTAGTATGATTAGTAATGATTAGTTGCCGATAAGAAGTTCGGTTACAAAAATTGAAAATTTTCCTTACGATCAAACCGAACTATATAGTTCGGTTGAATTTTTTTTTAAGACTTTCCAAATTTATTACCAAGGACCGATTAGTAATGATTAGTATGATTAGTAATGATTAGTAATGATTAGTATGATTAGTAATGATTAGTAATGATTAGTTACCCAAGAAAATACGGTTATAAAAAATTAAAAATTTTCCTTTAAGACTTTTTAGGACCAACTTAAAGTTCGGTTTCCCAAATTTATTACCAAGAACCGAACTTAATGATTAGTAATGATTAGTTACGAGAAGAAGTTCGGTTAAAAAAAAATTGAAAATTTTCCTTGCGATCAAACCAAACCATATAGTTAGGATTTACAAAAAAATTTAAGACTTTTTAGGACCAAACCGAACTTAAAGTTCGGTTTCCCAAATTTATTACCAAGAACCGAACTTAATGATTAGTAATGATTAGTATGATTAGTAATGATTAGTTTCCAGTAAGAAGTTCGGTTAAAAAAAAATGAAAATTTCCTTGCGATCAAACCGAACCATATAGTTCGGTTACAAAAAAATTTAAGACTTTTAGGACCAAACCGAACTTAAAGTTCGGTTTCCCAAATTTATTACCAAGAACCGAACTTAATGATTAGTAATGATTAGTATGATTAGTAATGATTAGTATGATTAGTAATGATTAGTTACCAGTAAGAAAAGTTCGGTTAAAAAAAATTGAAAATTTTCCTTGCGATCAAACCGAACCATATAGTTCGGTTAAAATTTTTTTTTAAGACTTTTTAGGACCAAACCGAACTTAAAGTTCGGTTTCCCAAATTTATTACCAAGAACCGAACTTAATGATTAGTAATGATTAGTATGATTAGTAATGATTAGTTATGAGTAAGAAGTTCGGTTAAAAAAAATTGAAAATTTTCCTTCCGATCAAACCGAACTATATAGTTCGGTTACAAAAAAAAATTAAGAGTTGTTACGATCAAACCGAACTAAAGTTCGTTCCCAAATTTATTACCAAGAACCGAACTTAATGATTAGTAATGATTAGTATGATTAGTTACCTGTAAGAACTTTCCCAAATTTATTAGTGATTCGTATGATTAGTTACCAAAAATTGAAATTTTTCTCTCGGTGGTAGTCGGAGGTGGTGGTGGTGGTGGGCGGTGGGAGGAGGTGGTGGTTATATATAGGTGGTGGTGGTGGGCGGCGGTGGGAGGAGGTGGTGGTTATATATATATAGAGAGAGAGGTGGTTATTAGGTTAGTTTTAAATTAAATTAGGTTAAGGGTAGGTTAGTCATTTCCACACTTTAGGCCACCCCTTATAATTATAGGGAAGGTGGCCTAATAAGACCATGGTCCCCCAAAAAAAAACCATGGTGCCCAAAAAATGGTTCTTTTTTTGGGGGAAAATTAGTTATCATTGTCAAGCCCACAATTAATTTTAGGTACCGTGACACTCATAATTATTTTTGTGACATCCATAATTATATGAAATTATCAAAAATGTCAGCATGACGGATTATGTATCTGCATGACGGGTTATGCATCAGGGGTATAATTGGCAACACAACTTGGACATAACATATCTAAAAATCCGCGCTTTGGAATTTTACAAATTTTATATCGTTGGAAATCTTTTTAAGAGAGCTACGCAACGAGTACAAACAAGAATATCAAATTTTTGTTTTTCACGAAAAAATCGGAGGTGATCATCATTTTAGGCAAAATATTCGAAAACTTCATACGTAACCATTATGCAGCCACCAAAAACGATGCATAACACATTTTGCAGACGCATAACGAATTATGCAACCATTCTCCAGACGAATTAAACAAATTATGCATTTTGATAACAAAGTTATGCATCTATAACAAGTTATGTAACCATTTTATTAGTGCGTACATAAAAAATTGATGCATAATCTATTTCCTCGATGCATAAAAGATTGTGCCACAATTTTCTCAATGCATAATGCATTATGAAGCCATATTTCGGATGCATAAGAGGTTATGCATCCATTTTCTTATTGCATAAATTGTTATGCGAGATTATTATAGGTGCATGACAAGTTATGCGGTCTTTGTTTTTGTTGGTTTCAATAGTGACAAAAAGCGTTGTTGCATAACGTGTTATGCAACCCGTTTTCTGGACTGCATAACAAGTTATGCAACAAATTTTATAGATGCATAATAGGTTATGCATCCATTTTCACAACTGCATAACATGTTACGCAGACATTTTGTCAAAACACAAATCTACAATCTCAAAAATACAAAAGTTCAAAGATACAAAAGCTTTTGTTGCAAATGTGAGGCGAATTTCAAAGATACAAATGTTCGATGGGGCCAACTACGTGGTATTAAGGGGTAAGTAATTTTTTGGTTACCTGTTGTAAGCTTTTTATTTTTGGACTTCTTTCTCGGGGTGGAGTATGGGTGAAGTATCAATTTCATTGTATCTCGACGGATGGGGGTATTCGGGTATGAAGAGACCAAGAACGTGATGGACATAGCTAAGGATCAAGAAATCAGTATGTTATGGCCAATAAAAGCACACCTAATTAGAGAAAAGAGCCCAGCATTTGGAGAAGACGCATGACATAGCATCGCAATTATCCTAGTTTTTTTTTGTGAAAGCAAAGAAGAATTAGATGAAATATTACGCTTATTTTCTTAATTTGTGCATCAATTGTATCTCAATCATTACTACTAAGCTATGTTGGGTTCTAGGAATCGTCATCAGTCATCAACCCCTTGTTATTGCTAGCTGGTTTTACGTAACTTAGCTCCAGTTAATTTGCAATGAATGGCCCGACGGTTTCAATTGTGTATCATGGTCCATTGACTTAATACACCATGTATCTTATGCAATCAGTATTGCATTTTCACCTATTCAATTGAAATTCACCGTATCTTAATTGCTCCTGCAGACCCATACATCTTCGATTGGAGTGTAATTCAACAGAATCAATATTCATATCACTAACTGCATCTGTAAATTACCAGCACAACTTGAACCGCAACAAAGCGTCAACTTCAGTTCTTCATCTGCTTCTTAATCTAACCCTCATCATTCCCATGAACATCGGTAAAAACCCTAATCTTCCCGATTCTTTATGGCGAAAACCCAATTTCTTCTTCATCCGTTTCCAATCGGGTCACCACTACAAACCCATTCTAAAATCGTTTGATTTATCCACCAACCGTCTTTTAGAAATCATTTACAATGGAATTACACTCAATTGAAAATTGGGATCTAAAGCCTAATCGAAAGTTCCGATCAACCCAAGAAAATCAGCACCATAACCATGAAAACTCAAATTCGATTCAACAAAGAAAGCATCATAAGGTCTTCAATTCAACGAGATCCGATTTATAATTCTTCTTGATTCTTCCATCAATTCATCACAAAATCGGGAACCAACTTGAGTGATTAAAACGAGATCTATAAATGGAGATAGGTAAACATACCATCACTGATTGGAGCAGGAGCAGGTGCTTGAGTTGGGAGGAAGAAGAAAACGAATTGGAGAAGTAGTTTTTGTTTAGAAAAGAGCAACACACAATTTCATGAATTATGGGTTTGGGAATAAATTTTTTAAGGTGCGCGCTGAACTTTTTTTGTCGGTGGGTTTCACAAAGAGGAAAGTGTGTAAGAATGAATCTCCACTGTAGTTTCCACTTTTTGGGACTACTCAAAAGGTGGGGGACTACTTTGAGATACAAATGTCCACCCTACATTATAAGGGGTGTCCTAAAAGATTAGGGAAGACTAATCTACCCTTATTCTAATTAAGATTATAACTAACCTTAATAACCCACTACCCACTAATCTAACCCACTAATTAAAACATACTCCCTCCGTCCCTAATTAGATGAGCTACTTGTAGTTTGCACAAATTTTAAGGCAAGGAGTAAAGTGGAGTATATTTAAGTATTTTTTACAATTATACCCTTATGGACAATAATTAGTAAAATTTAGAAACGATTTATCTCTTAAACTATACCACGGTTTTTTATAAACTTTATACCGTTGAAAAACATTTTAAAACACCTACGCAACGAATATAAACATGACTATCAAATTATACATATTTCTTATAGAAAAAATAATCAATTAAAAGGGTAGTTTTAGAAATTTCCCCTTGGTTAGTGAAATAGCTCATCTATTTGTGGACAAAACTAAAAACCAAATAGCTCATCTAATTAGGGACGAAGGGAGTAAATGAAAAGAAAAAATCAATTTCAAAACTTCTTCTATTCTTTTTTACTTCTTCATCTTCTTCTTCTTCTTCGTAGACATCGACGTTAATCGTCGATTCGAAAAAAATTCATCGTCGATTAATCAATCTTTATAAGCAATGCGTGCCAAGTAAACACCCAGACTTCCAAGATTGAGTCCGAGACTCCCACATATAGTGAATCTCCCAAAATAATTGCTAATTAAAAAACAACTTGAACCACCGTTCAGAGGCAAAATCAATCATCCAACAGCAACCAAGAAGTCCGATTCAAGTGAAATGCTAATTCGCGGGTAATTTCCTTCATACCCATTTTTTCAGTTCGTTATTTGTTGAAGAAATCGATTAGAAATCATCAAAACCCATTGAAAATAGTAGTTACAGTAGATATTTCGGTTAGGAGAATTTTTTTTGTATCCCTAGAATTGGTAACCGAACTTCCAAACCTAAGAACAGTTCGGTTAAGTATACAAATATCTGGTGACCGAACTACATAGTTCGGTGTGCTCGCAAAAAAAAAAACTTTCGTAATCGAGCTCAATTTTTCCTTTGACAGTACTAGTTCGGTTTTGTCGATAACTTCTTTTTCTAACCGAAACTTTCAAATATTTAGTTCGGTGTGCTCGCAAATAAAACTTTTGTAACCGAACTCAGTTTTTCCTTTGAAAGAATGAGTTCGGTTTTGTCGATAATTTTTTTTTCTAACCGAATTGTTGAAAAATTTAGTTCAGTTTCCTCGTAATTTTTTCCAGGTAACCGAACTATAGTCTGTTAACTTCAAGTGTTGTGTTTACTTTATACTTTCCTTCTATTTGTTTTGAGACTACACAATATTCTCTTATGTTTAGCTAATACTTTGGTTTTTGTTCATTAGGAACAAAGGAAAAGGATTGAGACTACACCTAGATGAGGATTTGAAAACTCCCACCCCTCGTGGAGCAAAACATTTAGATTTTCGAAAACGTGGTGCCACAAATGCTAAACATGGAGGGGGCTTGTTACCGGAAGTCAACCAAGAGAATGTTCGTGATGTAATCTAAGATGTCAGTGAAGAGGTGATGGAGAATACAATTGATAATGTTATTGAAGAAGAGAATGATGATGAAGAAGAGCAAGTAAATGAAGACCAAGGAAATGAAGAGGTTGAACAGCAAGGAGAACATGTTGAAAATGTAGAAGAAGAAGAACTAGGAACCGGCAAAGAATGAGAAGGACAAGAGGAGAGAGATGAGGGAGACGATGAAGAGCAGGAAGAGGATGGAGAGGAGGGAGAGGATGATGATGAAGAAGAGGAGGAAGAGGAGGAAGAAGATTAAGAAAAGGAGGAAGAGAATGATGATGAAGAAGAGCAAGAAATTGTTCCTGCTAAAGAGAAAAAGAAACCGAAGCCGCCTAGCAAAAGATACTCACACATCCCCCTGCGAAATTGTGTTTGCCACCAGCGGACCCAACTTATGGTACTCCAAATGATGGAGGGGCAACATTGTTTGGCTATAAACACTCATGGGCTGCGAAGATCTATGCGACAAAGGTATTCTTTAAGTTCATAGTGTTACGTTCTTTTCGTATTAATAGTGTTTCATCAAGTATTAATAGTGTTATGTTCTTTTCGTAGGATCATAACGATGCAGTTTGTCTTATTAAACGTCAAAAGGCGTCCACATGGGATCTTTATTTGAAGTGTGACGATTTTGTAGCCAAGGCTAAAGAATATGTGTTATGTAGAGCTATTGAGTTAGCACATGTGGAATTTTACTACTGTTTACATATCCGCATTTCTCGAGAGGCATTATCCCAAGACATATACTATGCATCTTCCATTCGGCGAGATGGGGATTACTCATGATGATTGCAATAATATCACCAGCTTACCAGTGGAAGGTAAATATCTTCGAGAAGGCTACAACCACTCAATGAGTTATGAAGCTCTTGAAGATTTGGCTCTAAAATGTCTAGGATGGGATGCAAGAAAGTCTCAATGTGAGTTTAGACGTGTTGTGAGATCCCCTAAACGTGGAGATGAGCATAATCCAAGAGAGGTAGATGGATCATTGAAGAAGAAGGTCAAGAAATTCAAGTTAGTAAAGTTGAAGGCAGCATTTGGAGAGACAAAAAAGAAGATGGAGAAAGGAAAGTCGGTGATGGATAGGGAGACCCTTAGGCATCATGTCACTGCTTATTGGTTATATATGCTAGGAACTGTCATTTTCCACGACACTTCTGGAAATAGGGTGGATGTACATTATCTACATATTTTGGATAATCTCGATGAGATGAATAATTACTCATGGGCCACTGGTGTTCTTGATTTTGTTTTAGAAGAGGTGAACAAAGGGTCGAGGATTAAGTGTAATCAAATTGGAGGTTACATAACTCTTGTTCAGCTGAGTTTTTGTACATTGTTAATTAGTAAATTATTCGCTAAATTTTTCTGCTTCCAATTCGGTTTTCATGTACATGGATATTTTCGTATTTTCGCATAGGTTTGGATTTACGACCACTTCCCTAAATTGGGATTGGCTAGGGAAAAAGACCCTTATACCTATGACCAACCTACAGTAGGAAAATGGTTGTTTTAGGAAGCATAAAAGAAGTCTAAAGAAGAGCAGTTGACTTCGTTGAGGGAGAGATTGGATGCACTTACGGTGAACGATGTGGTATTTCACCCATACGCCGTACCCGATGATGTCTCTGTAGATGAAGAATACTTGAATGGTTTCTCTATTATCTCACCTTACTATGGACCAATTTGGTATCCTGACGGCTACGCAATATATAATCCAAGAAGAGTAATAAGACAACTTTGTTGCGTCCAAATGGATCCCGACGTGGAGAATGAAAATTTCACTTTGCCGGTTCAAAGAACAAAGAACACCAAGAAGTATTTTGATCCAAAACACCAACCAACTCCTGCAGTAGCACATTGGAATGCACTTACTAACTACCACTTACCAGCAGGTGATTGTGTACCTTGTGGGGAAGATTTAAATGCATGTGAGGAATATTATAAGGAGTTTTATGAAGAAATTAGTCATTCTTTTGTGATAAATAAAGAACAGCAGGCTAAGGATAATGCGGCAAAGGCAAATGCAAAGGAGAGGGAGGCTAAGAGAGCTCAGAAGGAGATGCCTATTTGTGGAGAAGAAGCAAAAAGGTTATGGGATAATGTGGTTAGAAAATTTCTTTCTCTTATACTTTTCGGTTGTTTCAAACTATTGAAAAAATATTTACTTGTTCTTAAAATTGGAAGTAGGTGTTGAAGGGTTCGAAATTGTTGAAGAAATGGATGGCTAAAAGCAAAAGTGGAGAGCCGATGGAGACTAAGGACCAAACCGACTACTACAAGCAGTGGGAGGGTCTTATAACTAAAAGAATGGTGGAGCCAAGTAGGTCTAAGCAACTGAAGAGGGGTCGACAACCAGGAGAAGGTTCAATTCGGGTTGTGGACGAAACCGGTGGAGGAGATGAAACCCCAAGTGATGAGGACGTTCGACCTAAAACTCGTGGTAAACAAGGAGGTGGTAAGAAGGTTCGACAACAAGGCCAAGGTTGAAGTCACGCTGTGCAGGGAACCGGTCGAGGAGATGATACCCCAAGTGATGAGGAAGTTCGACCTAAAACTCGTGCTAAACAAGGTGGTGGTAAAATGGGTCGAGGAGAAGGTTAAAGTCGCTCGTGGAGGAAACTGGTCACGTAGATGATACCACAAGTGATGAGGAAGTTCCACCTAAAACTCGTGGTAAACAAGGAGGTGGTAAGAGGGGTCGTAAAAGTGGTCGTTAGTGATTTCGTATGGTTTAATTTGGTATGTTTGTGTGTTTTAAACAATTACTTAAGGATTTCTTAGTTTGGTATGTATAACACTTTTATATTTGTTTTAAAACCTTGTTTATGTTTTCAATTTTTATTGGTTTTTGTTTTCAATGTTATAAGACTGAAATGTTGAAATACAATATGGTTTCTGGACTGCGATTTTTAAACTTGTAACAACTAGTAGTTGCAACTCCGTGACAAATTCATTCCAGTCATAGTTCTAAGTAACTGTAAAATTCTACAAGGTAAATCAAGTCATAGTTCGGTTACCTCGCAACATTTTCACTTTAGTTACCGAACTACTAGTAGGATGAAGCGCTTAGCCTTCATCCATAAGATATTAGTTTAGTTAGCAAAACATAATATGTTAGGTAAAAGAAATCTTCTCTGGATACTCAAATTTTTGCTATTGCACATGTTGGAAAACTCATTCTCTTGATGCATAAATCACATAAAACAACTCTTAGGTTTGTTTTGGAGTGTTTTTGGAATCGTATATATGCTCAGTTTGAGTGTGAGCCTTTGTTTTCAAAAAAAAAAAAAAAAAAGTGTGAGCCTTCACAAAAGAGTTCAAGTGAAGACATGTATTTATCACCCAAGCCCCGAACTAATTGTTTGGTTAGCAGAGCATAATATATTAGGTAACCGAAATATTCTCTCGGAGACTCAAATTTTGACATTGCACATGTTGGAAAACTCATTCTCTTGATGCGAAATCACATAAATCAACTCTTAGGTTTGTTTTGGAGTGTTTTTGGAATCGTATATATGCTCGGTTTAGTGTGAGCCTTCACAAAAGAGTTTGGTGAAGACATGTATTTGACATGTAACCAGAATACGCGGTTCGGTTTGGTCGCAAGTTTTTAATTCCTAACCGAACTTGTAATTTTTAAATTTCAATCTACTTTATCTCGACACAAATATAGTACATAATTTTGAAATTAGAATGTAATAAAAATTAACGGCTAAATTTCTAGCCGTTATACACCTAAGTGGTATATATATGTGTCTCATAGTTAATATTTTTGTTACAAAATTTTCAAAAAATGGCATCTACTAGTCCTAAATTTACTCTAAATGAAGATCTTTCTCTTTGCGAAACTACATATTATACTATCCAAAGAGGGGTAAAGAACGAAGAATGAATGGTATTATGAGTCAAAGTTATTGGGGAAAATTCATGAGAAATTATAACTCCGATACAACAAACCCATATAACCGTGATCATATAGCTTTGTTCATTCGATTTGGAAATATAAGAGATAGAGTTGTGGAATTATGGCTTTATTCGTATTGCAAGGCGGTATCAACTTAGGGGTGAAGGATTCGACGAAATTATTTTAACATAAAAAAACGAATGGCAAAGATGGAAGAGAAAGGATTTCAAATATGAATATCATTTTCGTCTCCTTAAAGACTTTTTCATAACGCGTTTGGATATTAGATGTTATGTAATTTTATTTCCGAAAGTCTTGTATTAGTTCGGTATGGTCCTCAGTAATGTTATTTCTAACCGAATCTGTCTCGATTCGGCATTGTCTCCTAATTTCTTTTCCTTACCGAACTTCAATGTCAAATTGAAGTTAATATTTTAGACTTTTGAACTACAGTTCGGTAACCTTGTATTATTCATTAACCTAACCGAACATGTTGTTCGGTTACACTAATATTTGGGCAGCTAACCGAACAGGTGTTTGGCAATCTCGATAATAATATGTCCTAACCGAACTAGTATCCGGCAAATCCATAAAATACTAAAATTTACTCAATAATTAATACCACTCTTCAAAAACATAGTATTCCATTGATAAGCATACTTAGTTACATTACATGTTTCATTTAATTATCCGCAAGTGAAATTTGACCTTCATGTACAATTTCTTCCGACTTCTTCAAAGCATTCCACATCTCCATGTTAGGCTCATACATGATACACCAACCGAACATTCTATCCGGATTAAATGCAAGCCAATAAGAGGTTCCACATATTAGAGGCAATGGACAATCGGGTTTTAACCGGAGGCCTATAAAGTGGTTGTTGTTAATCAATGCCATCACACATCTCCTTCGTTTGAGTTGCTCGACACATACATTTGTTTTCGGGGTGAAGGTGAAACTAACATATTTTTTGAAATAATGAACCACACAATTGAATGCCTCGGCGATTAAGTGTCCACATATAGGCATGCTCATCCAATAATTCGATATCATCGGATTGCCCCCATGAAGACGACGTTGATACCTAACAAATTGCTCATTGAGACTACCTTCATTATCGCACAACATTGTCTTGTAAAAGGCTGGATTCTCCTTTAGTTTGGACAACAACCTTTGCCTTATATGAGTGATTGCACACCCATTATTTCGCTTCGTACCTTCGATGAAAGGCCCAAGTTGTTGATTGACAACATGAAAACCACAATTACCATCCGGAGGAACGTCGTCGGTGGAAATAACGTATTCTCTAATGTATAGAGGTAGCTCATTCAAATAGTCTTTATTTGGAGCCTCAACCTTCACGTCTAGAGAAGATGGTTGGATGGGGCACATTGGAGACTTAAGCTTCACGTCGACGGAGGATGGTTGACTTGGTTGTGATTGACACATCAGACCTTTTTTCTTCAAATCTCGCTCACTTGGTTTGCCTTTCTCCTCGATACTCTTACCCCGTTTGTTAGATTTCTCAAAGCACATTGTCGCGGTATACTCATGGGACGAAGGATCTCTAGTAAATGGGGCTTGCTCACTTTTCTTCTTACGTAACACCTTTGCATATTCTCTTAGTTTCTTTTTTGCTTGGTCTACCTTTGCGTTTGCCTTTTGACGGTTCATAAACATTCTTCGCAGTTTGTGGATATATGATTTTCCTCATGTCATCCCAAAATATTTGTTTTTAGAGCTTTTTCATGCCACGATACATCTCTAGAATGGTTCTACCCATTTCGTTATCACCAAACTCTTCCCCGGCTTCTTCTCCCTTTGGAGGAGGGATGAAACTTAGATGCTTCCAAAATGGATCAATTTCACTTAAAGGGATTACGCCATGCTCGTAGTTGATTATCATATGGCGACAAGGTAGTCCCATAGACTTATTCATGTTACATAGACACACCTCATCCGACTTGGTTTCCCACTTCTCAATCAACTCGACTTCTATAATCAACAACTTCATACATTGCCGAGATACGTTGTAATGGATTCCCTTGAATAATGGGTTGTCGGCATATTTTCCGTTTATTTGGAATATATGACTCTTTTGGAACTTCTCTTTAATTCTATCAACGTCGCGCTTGAAGTAATTTTCCATAGCATACCACACGGTTACGAAATTATCAACACATCCAAAGAGATTCTTCTTCAACCGATGGTGAGCGGACTCTACTAAACTTGTCGCTTGATTTCCCAAGTGTTTATATTGGTTAGTATAAGCATTAACAAACTTCTCTTTGTATGGTTCCAACCGTTGGCGAAGAACATACGACACAACACCGGTGTAATCCGGAGTATCCCAATGGGAGATGAACTCCACAAGATTTAGATGATACTCTTCCTCGGTAAGAGACCAACACAATGATTCCCATTCACTGTTGAAAGCAACCCATTTAGCGTAATTTGCTTCGTATTGTTTTTCGAGTTCCTCTTTTGCATCCGCTCGTTCATGTTCCGGTACCATCTTAATCTCTTCATATCTTTTTTTCATGGGTGGACAAATTATTGGCTTGCAACTATTTATAAAATTACACCATATATGGAACGTACAAAGCATATTATGTGCTAGTGGGAACACTTCCTCTATTGCATTCATCAATGCGACATCATTATAGGTCATTATAACCCCGGGATATCATCACCTCGGAAGATTGCCCAAATGTAACTAGGTTCTTGCTCATCTCTTAAGAAACAAAATGCCACGGTAAACGGTGACTTCGTCGAAGTACGCCCAACAATATTCAACAATGGCATCTCGTACTTGTTCGTCTTATAAGTGCAATCCATTATTAGAAACTTCATGAAAGCATTGAGCCAATTGAACACTCGTCGGATGCGCAATAAAAAGTTGTGTTATCTCTCCTTCTGAAGCCACATCCTTTTGAACCACATAGTTTATCTCTTGGGCCAAAAAAAAAAACAATTGTTGAATTACTTGTCTATCTCTCCATTCCTTCCTTCTAATTGTCTCAATTGCATTGTAAATTGTGGAAAAAGATGAGTGGTTATCCTTGTTATCCTCCTTTAGTATTTGGAGCATTTGAACCGGTGAAATACCACTACACCAAAACAGCCGATTTGGGACGGATATAAGCGTTGCAATTAATTTAAACAACGCTTATATGCGT
Organism: Papaver armeniacum; assembly: GCA_023531295.1. Lineage (NCBI taxonomy): Eukaryota > Viridiplantae > Streptophyta > Magnoliopsida > Ranunculales > Papaveraceae > Papaver > Papaver armeniacum. The sequence continues at coordinate 136,352 of JAJJWW010017928.1, read as the reverse complement.
TGATAATATGGCGTAGCAAATTTGTGTGCAACGTATATAAACGTTGGTCAACAGGTTTAGCAACGTTTTATTTTGCAATTTGAGCAACGGATTCTTTAATTTTTGCAACGCATTTTTAAATTTGTGCAACGGTTACATTAATTAAGGCAACGTATTACACAAATTTGCGCAACATATATATACGTTGCAAAACTATTTTACAGGTGAAAAAAAAAATCCGACGATAATTCCGGCAGATTTTTGCACCTGAATATATATTCTGCACCTTCATATACCATGGTAGATAAACTAGTAGACCCAATTTTACATATGAACATATAATTGGTCATCACAATCCATGCATCAAGATATATGAATATATGAATTCCTTAAGTTGAAGCATGTAACAGATGAACTATAATAAACCTTACAATTATTTGGTTGATTCAAAGATAAATACTAACAATGGTTCACTAAACCAAGTTTCTCAATTTGAAAATATGAAAGTTAATGTTAATTTGTCTACAATTCAAGTTGAGGCTTGAAAAGAGGTGAGAGTTCAATAACCTTTGTAGGAAGTAAATAGATAAATACAAGATCCCCAAATGGAAATAAATACAGAACTCTATTTGTATGAAGGTATACCTGAAGCCTGTAGGTGACTTTCATTGGTGGACAGTCTTTGCCAGCTGAAAATGCATTGGCAGATACTAAAGCAGAACCTCCCATGGTATTTTGAGAATGATGATGCGACTTCTTCCAAACCTGCTCATAAACTTGAGAGATGCTCAAATCAATAGAGATTATATTGCCAGCTACTAGAAACTCCATGCCGAAGTGATCCTCGATAAGCCCTACCATATCCAACTGGTGACAAATTTTGTTTTCAACATCTCGCATCAAGGGACCAATCTCAGCATTTGAATACGGATTTTTGGTCATTGATCCCCTGATGAACTCTTCTTGGGTATGCGCATTGTTCAAAACCAAAAGATAAACAGGCTCTGTGGCTTTGATGGACATATTGCATAGTTGGTCCAAAATGAACTACATCGAGGTTAATAACTAGTTAAGAGCCAGATAAATCAATACATCTTTATATTGAAATTACAATATTAAGCACCAAAAAAAAAGAATACAAATATATGATGAATCTGATGAATCTGATGACACACTTGGTTAACATTACGAATAACATAATGCATGTCGTATAAATTAAGAGAAACTAGAATGAAGATTTAATGCATCATATATCAAAATGCTTTTCTGCACAGAGATTATATCGCAGGTTATAAGAAGTGACCCATCTCTTACCAGAGAAGTTCGACCTTTCTTCTCCCGTCCATGTGTCTGTAAACCATATATGCAGGTAACGCCAATTTTGGGCTGCATTAGGTTCCTGAAATGGATTCACCCTTAATTTAGTTTCGCTACAGCGTATAAAACTATGTAGTACTATAAACTATGTAGCTGTTAAATATTAATACTAATGATATATTCAGCTGTTAAATATAACATATTAATGACAGGTCAAGAACACTTTTCAAAGTGCTATGAGTTACAAATACAAACAATCTGCGATTAGCGAAATAAGATGTTGATTGTGGTGATGTAAAAAAAGTTTAATATGACTCATATACTTCAAATTAATAGCCACATAATTCGTTTCCGTAATAGGAGAAACTGGGTTTCAAATCATTCCTAGTCAATTTACTATATCATGCAGAACAAAGCTCAAAACAAATATAGAACATAACCACAATTAGACAAGGCAAGAAAATCCACATACTGATAGACACATTTTTGTGTCTGATATAATCTCAATTGCATATATTGTTAGTGCTCGATTTTGTATTTATTTTGGTATTTTATGTCTGTGTAGGTGTTTTTGGAGAAATAAGCTTTTGCGGCGAAATTGGCTCGAAAAGTGGTTTTTTTAACTCGTGGGAGAAAATTACTATTCGGACCCTCAATTTGGATAAGGGGCACCCAGGATGATAAGGGTAACCTCACGGGGCAACTACTAGTGGCACACGAGGGCTGGATAGGGGAGGTCATCCCCTACCTTTTGAAATAAATTTGGCGGGAAAAAGCTGTTTTCTAACGGAGGCGAGAATTAGGGTTGGAATTTGATCGAGTTTTAGAGACTAAAAGGTGAAATTTATTGGATTTACTTCTTAGGCCAAAACAGGGCTGGGTATGGTCGTTTGGTTGAACCCAAATTGGCTAGAACTCGAGTTAGAAGGAATCGGAGGACGGGAGATATTCACGGTTTGGCTCGAGATATTCATGGGATTTCTGTGCGTATTAGAGGATAGGCGTGTCTTAACAGTTTTACTCCAAGCTGGGAGTGTGTCAAACACCAGGGAACGCGTGAAGGGTCGAATCAGGGAAGAAAATATCCCCAAAAATATTCTCTTTAAACCCGAGTAATGGAGGATTATTGCGTGTTAATGAGCAAGATTTCTTGGTGATTATCGGTATAAATAGGATGCTGGGGTATCATTGAGGAAGGACGGAGAGATTAGGGAAGGTTTGGAGCACCACAGAGTCGAGAGAATCAAGTTCCAGGGAAACACCATTGCTGCTGCTGCTACACCTGAAGAACACGAAGAACAGACGGCCAGAAACCGTCGTTCTTCAACGAGTGTAAACGACTCGCGTTGTGGGTCGTAGTTGGAGCAGACTTAAATGAATAATAACAGACGACAGAAGGTGTTATCGCTCTCTGTAACAATTAGGTTTGTAACACTTATATCTCTTTACAAACCCGGTTTTTATTTGATATCTCTCCTTTTCATCATTTGTAAGCACCTTTGAGCAATAAAATCATATTTTGGCGTGTTTCAACATGATGAGCTAAACCCCATCTGCAGGACGACGGACGGAGCTGAATTTTATCATGTGGTAAATTAAATTAATTCCTTAATTACTTTTTGCACCAATTTTTAATGATTTATGATTTCTATTAATTATTTGTTATTTTCTACGATGTCGCATGCTTAGTTTAAATTACTTTTGATCGTCATGCTTACGATTTCTGAGATAATGTTTTATGAAATCTACTTTGGCAAAGAATAGAGTTAGTGTTTCTTTTATTTTGAGCGATAATTTCCTAGGATTAATTTGAACCACTTGAATATGAAAGTCGGTAAAATCAGGAGTCGAGTAAACTCTTCTTCCGTGACACATTTTGTATATATTTTCTTTTATTAATTCTTAAAATCAATCTCTTCAAGTCAAGGTGAGCGACAACCCTTATTACTACAACATCATTGAAAATAACCATCAATTTTTTTTGCGCCGTAAGCAAGCGGACTTGTGTATAGATTTGTTTTTAGGTTTTATTATTATTATTATTATTTTATTATTATTTGTTCCTTTTACGCGTTTTGGTTTTTTTTTATTTGCTTTCAGACTTGGTGCGGAGCTTATATAAAAGAGAAAGTGTTGAAAAGTAAAGTGAAGCCAAAGAAAGAAAGAAGAGAGAAAATCCAAAGGAGTGAAGAGGAAAATTTTGTATATAGTGTAATTAATTTTTTTTTTTTATTTTTAGAAACTGTAATTAGGTAATTATCTTTGTAATTTTTATTTTTATTTTTGGACTTCTTAATTTTGGACTTTATTTTTGGGTGTTGGACATTTTTTTAAACCCTAAGGAAGGGTTATTTAAATATAAAGCGCACGGGGAAGGACGACGATTACGATATCGTCTCGGCCCCTCGGGTTCGTACACGACATAGGAGTCGTGGCACAGAGTCGACTTCAGGGTTCATCCCCGTCACAGAGCGGGAGGTAAAATTCTAAACACCCGCGAATCCCACCGGCGGGTTTCTTGGATGATTTCGTGTGAATATATGTCGAGGAACTGAATCCGAATTGCTTTTAATTTCTAGTAAAGGGCAAGGGTGGCCATACAAGATAAGGTTCGGATTTCATCACCGTTCTCTTCTTGCCCGCCTTAGGAAAAGCGAAACCAAACACGAACCTAAGCCTAAAATTTTGACTAGAAGAGACCGATAGAATAACGAGCTTAATAGGAAAGTCATTCGAAAAATATTGGTTACTCTTTAAGCATACTTGAAGTTCATGATGGTTTATGTGAAGTTGAATGCGTGACTGCGCCGCCTTGTAATTGCGGTGAGGCCTTGGGTATCAAAGCTCCACGCAACTTCCCTCGCCTCTATTCAACTTACTTAAACTCGGATTGATTCCAGAGGTTTTGCTTAAATTGTAGCAATTCCCTTTCGAAGGATTAGAAGCTGGTCTAGAAACAATCTAAGTGGAGCCATCATGCTTTTTGTTTGCTAGAAATCGGTAGGTTTGTTTTGGTCGTGAGTCGGCCTTGTTTGTGTTTGTGTAGAATTCCCTTGCGATTAGGATGTCAAAAGCGGTATTATAATAGCCAATACAACGAATATCCAATGAACAATATGGACATTACTACTATGACCATAGTGTGAATAATGGTTAGGAATGCCAACCTTTTGAAGGTTATGGGTCACACCATGGTGAGCCCAATTACTATCCACACGTATATCGGTCTTATGAGCAAAACAATTCATCTATTTCTCTAGAAGAGGCTTTCAAGAGTCATTCCTTATTTGTGAAGGAAACCTTAAATATTCCGGATGAGTCCCTAGAGTTATGGACGATCAACTAGGATGTCTTTAGAAGAGACTCTTAAGCAATTTCTTTGAAAGTACAAATAGGATTGTCGAAAAACTTGCTCGAAATAATCTTAATTCCCAATACAAGTGTTTCCAATAATACCCATGAAAATGAAGATATTTATAATCATGATGACGAGGTTAGATTCGGTAACACTAATTTAGATGAGGTTCAACCATTTTCATGTTATTATAATAATGATTATGATGAGGATAGTGTTGATGAAGAATTTGAAATAAATAGGCATAGTGATCAGGAACTTGCTACTCCGATTGAGCTTTGTAATAATTGGGTTATTTACTGTTGAGATCCTAATAATTTTAAAAATTATTCACCTATTCAAGAGGACGAGGATTTGACTAGAGATATGTTGGATAATTTTAGACGATGTAGTATTTCCTGTTTACTTTTAGTCGATAATGGTTTTTAGAGGAACGGGTTTATCACGAGAATATTATCTTAGAGTCTAACGATTTAAAAACAATAGTCTTAGGCGAAGAAGATGAACTCGTAGAGCTTTTAAATATGAGTGAGGATGCATCACTTGCGTATAATTTACATGAAGCAATTGACCATTTTCGGGATTTTGATGATCTAGAAATTAGGAAATTGTAGCTAGTCTATCTAGAGACACCCAAAATTCTAAGTTTGGGGGTGATTATCATTCTCCTTGTGCCTTACCTTTAGCTCTTCTGAGAGATCCCTCACTTGGACTTAATATTTATGCCTCAACCATTGTGCCGGATTACCTTCATGCTAGCTCTCCCGAACCTAATTATGTCCAGAAAGAAGTTCGGTTATTTAGAAACCCATCCTCCGGTTGATGTGGTTAATCCAGGCTATGATACCAAAATTGACTTTGTTTTCCCACCAAAAACTTTTCTTTCAATTGTGGGAACTTATGAGTTACAAATGTGTCGATTATTAAGTTTGGAGACTAAACCTAATTACTTTAGGAGATTAGGGTTGACACATTTGTTTTAAGGAAGACCACCACTCTCTTTGTGGTCAGGTTTGTGTGAAAGTCAAATGATTGACTTAGAGGATCCCCAACTATTCGAGTTATTGTTATGTGCGTCTAAGTTCCTATTTGAGTTTTTTCGGACTCTAGAACACGAACATTCGGATCTAACTTTTGAGAAATGCAACCCATGAAAATATGTTATCTAGACCCGGTTATAGAACACGAACACGAACCACAACTAGATGTAGTTGTCTTAAACAGGAAACTAGACAAGGGTGTGCTTTATTTGTTAACTTTCTTGGCAAGTCGCAGTTTCCTTTTATTTGTGATAGCTCTATTTGGTTTTGATGACCCACAGATTTTTCGGCTATTACTTTATGATTTTATGAGGTGACTAATCCTTTGTTAGTCCAGTGAAGACTTTAAACTTAGCACTTCTTGGGAGGTAACCCAATATTCATGCGACACGGTAATATCTTTCCTTAACTCTTTTACATCAAATGGTAACAGTTTCTTCTTGTTCATGCTTTTAATTTTATCTTTAGAACATTGAGGACAATGTTAGATTTAAGTTTGGGGGGTATGGGAGAAACTTTTAGTTGCATTGTTAAACTCCAGAGCCTAGAAATTTATGCTTATTAAGGATGGCACTAACCAATCTAAGTGGATGGAAGCATTTTGGTTGTAGGAGTTGAGGAACCAATCTGATTAGATGGCAACATCTAAAGAGTCTATTCATAAAAGCACAGAGCTCAGGTGTTAGAAATAACATGATAGTTTCACCAATCTCGTTGAGTCCTTTTCACTTTTTTTTTTATTTTTATTTTGTTTTTAAACTATGTTTCTCTAAGTGATTAGGTGGGGCCCACGAATCAAGTTGTTACCGATGCTAGGGTGAATTAGAGTGATTGAGATACCCAGAAAAAAAAAAAAAAAAAAGTGAAAAAGTTGAAAAATGTTGAAGAAAAAAAAAAAGAAAAAAAAAAGAAAAAAAAAAAAAAAAAAGAAAAGAAAAAAAGAAAGTGAGACCGGACCATTTGACCAATCGGAATAAATTCAATAAAGTCGACCACTGGAACCCTTGTATATGCCCGATTGTGTTGACCTAGAGTTAGAGTTATCGACCATGGTTCCCTTGTATATGCCGGTGTGTTGGTATTAGTCGAGACTAGTATCTCGGTCCATTAGGATAGGTTCATTTTGCGGAGGCCTTGAGACGGATATGGGAAACATCGATCACTTAGTAAACATCAAAACCATCTATGTTTTTCTCTATATCCATCTTCTTGATCTATCCATGTGATTAGTTTTGACTCGGGTATTGATGTCCATAGTGTGACTATACGAGTAGAGCTCATGTGACTTATATATGAATTTTAGTATGCTTTAGTGTAAACTCGTGTACAACAATTGGAATTTCGCATCGGTACTTCCTCTTGTAATCAATAAGTATGCCAACCAAGGAGATTCTTTAGTGCCTTCCAAGGTTACTGCGTAGATAGTTAGGATGCAGGTGTAAAGGTTTTGTGGGTACACCTCTGGTAAACCCTCCCGAGACTATAACTCGGCCACTAGGGCCACCTAGGGGTTTAAAGGCTTATTGCATACGCTAAATGCAATCGACGATGCTGCTTCAAATTAGGATTTTATTTTCTAGATTTGATTTTCTCGAGGACGAGCAAATAATAAGTTTGAGGGTATTTGATAGACACATTTTTGTGTCGATATAATCTCAATTGCATATATTGTTAGTGCTCGATTTTGTATTTATTTTTGGTATTTTATGTATTTTTAGGTGTTTTTTGAGAAATAAGCTTTTGCGGCGAAATTGGCTCGAAAAGTGGTTTTTGCGCTCGTGGGAGAAAATTACTATTCGGACCCTCAATTTGGATAAGGGGCACCCAGATGATAAGGGTAACCTCACGGGGCAACTACTAGTGGCACACCGGAATCGGATAGGGAGGTCATCCCCTACCTTTTGAAATAGAATTTGGCGGGAAAAAGCTGTTTTCTAACGGAGGCGGAATTAGGGTTGGAATTTGATCGAGTTTTAGAGAGACTAAAAGGTGAAATTTATTGGGTTTACTTCTTAGGCCAAAACGGGCTGGTATGGTCGTTTGGTTGAACCCAAATTGGCTAGAACTCGAGTTAGAAGGAATCGGAGGGCGGGAGATATTCACGGTTTGGCTCGAGATATTCATGGGATTTCTGTGCGTATTAGAGGATAGGCGTGTCTTAACGAGTTTTACTCCAGGCGGGAGTGTGTCAAACACCCGGGGAACGCGTGAAGGGTCGAATCGGGAAGAAAATATCCCCAAAAATATTCTCTTTAAACCGAGTAATGGAGGATTATTGCGTGTTAATGAGCAAGATTTCTTGGTGATTATCGGTATAAATAGGATGCTGGGGTATCATTGAGGAAGGACGGAGAGATTAGGGAAGGTTTGGAGCACCACAGAGTCGAGAGAATCAAGTTCAAGGGAAACACCATTGCTGCTGCTGCTACACCTGAAGAACACGAAGAACAGACGGCCATAAACCGTCGTTCTTCAACAATGTAAAGACTCGCGTTTGTGGGTCGTAGTTGGAGCAGACTTAAATGAATAGTAACACAGAAAGGTGTTATCGCTCTCTGTAACAATTAGGTTTGTAACACTTATATCTCTGTTACAAACCGGTTTTTATTTGATATCTCTCCTTTTCATCATTTGTAAGCACCTTTGAGCAATAAAATCATATTTTGAGCGTGTTTCCAACATGATGAGCTAAACCCCATCTACTGGGACGACGGACGGAGCTGAATTTTATCATGTGGTAAATTAAATTAATTCCTTAATTACTTTTTGCACCAATTTTTAATGATTTATGATTTCTATTAATTATTTGTTATTTTCTCGATGTCGCATGCTTAGTTTAAATTACTTTTGATGCGTCATGCTTACGATTCTGAGATAATGTTTTATGAAATCTACTTTGGCAAAGAATAGAGTTAGTGTTTCTTTTATTTTGAGCGATAATTTCCTAGGATTAATTTACGAACCACTTGAATATGAAAGTCGGTAAAATCAGAGTCCCGATAAACTCTTCTTCCCGTGACACATTTTGTATATATTTTCTTTTATTAATTCTTAAAATCAATCTCTTCAAGTCCGAGTGAGCGACAACCCTTATTACTACAACATCATTGAAAATAACCATCACATACCTAAACGATTTTATGGACTTCAAGAAATTTGCTGAGGAGCTCAATTAGCTTATGAAGGATGAATCCCTGCGATATATCAAGATGAAGACTTCTCTCTCCGATATTCAACTTTGCGATCGGTAGTGCACGACCTTTTGTATGTCCACCGCAAGCACCTATACATTTGCGAGTTGGCAAAGAATAATTTTATTTAGTGTCCCCGAGTCTAAAAGTACAGCTTAATGAGAAAAAGTTGAAATTTAGATTGTAAGGAAAACAGTTAGCTAGAATCTTGAATTACTCCGGATATGCGAACAAGAAAAGAAGAAGCTCGGGACAACAAAAAAGATGCATTATAAAGCAATGAAACAACTCCATGAATGACTCCAGAAATATGTGCCAACACAAGACAAATCTTCCTTTCATATCTTCTTCGTCTTTAATAAATATATCCCAGATGCACTTTTGCATACCATAATATCTCGAATTTCCTACAATTTAAACAAGAAAAATTGTTTAGGAAACCCAAAGCAGCAAGCATAGAACTTAATGAACATGCACCCGGTCACTGATTAATATCCCTCCAGGTTCAATAACAGATCCTGTTAACAAATATACATTCACATATGAAATGTTGTCCAGCAAAAGCAAAAGTGATGCCCCCACAAGTTCAATATTCAAGCGAATGTGATGCCCCCCGTAAGTTGAAGATATAATACAACACAAGCGAAGGAGAAAAATAATACACACCACAACTTTCATCTAATTGATTGCACAATTTGCATGAAAACCGCGACTCCTTAGGAACTGATTCAAACAACCAAGATCAAACAAAAAAAGAATAAAGATGCAGTAGAGGATGAACAAAATCAACAAACTTACTTATTGAATAAAGAAAAATTCCCAAAACCTTACCTTTCTGCGAAGATGTTTATGTAAAACATCATCCACCACTGGAACCTCATTTGACCACAATATTTCCCTTCAGAGGGTCTTAAAACCTCTCTCGATTAAGTTAGTTATTGTGGTCTACGGTAAACATACAAATAACAGTGAGAAATGGTAACATGGAATTATTTTCCAAAGCTGAAAGGTTTAACTTTAAAGCTGTAAAATTCCGCAATGGAGTCAGCTTTAGTGTAATTCCCTGCAGTGCAAAGTGTTTGCTAAACCACAAAGTGATGGTCATTTCTAAAAAAAATAATCAGTAGTTGCATAGAAGAACGCCAACTGTCTGTATCGCGATAAACTCTTGTTCTTATTCAACTCACAAGCACATGTACTAAAAAAAGAAACTAATTTAAAAAGTCTCTCTCTGGATTAAGTCCTATGTCTTACTTGTAACAAGATTAGAACCATTTGTGCCACCTCACGAGCAACAACAATGAAAACACAAAAGCGAGTGATTGCATTAGTATCACACTTTCAAGAAAGCGGAATTAAGCAACTCTGAAAAGGATGCAAATGAAAAGGTTCTTGAACCACATTACTCTTGAATGACATAATGAGAAATGCCACATAAAGACTACATTTGAGATACTTTGATAGTGTACTCCCTCGAGAGCATCATCACAGAGAACCACATGATAAGAGTTTCTCCATGAATCAAATAAAATGCACACATTGAGTGCTAAAGCTACAATTAATTCAACAAAAGAAACATAGTGAATAAGTGCACAGGACAATAAGTTGCAAAATCAGTGATACGAAAGTGAACAGGTATAAAACTTACACAAAGAAGTTATAGTTCAATTTATACTCACTTCATCTGTAACCTACAATGGCCTAGGACTGCAAAAACATGGATATGACTTATGAGATATGCCTACAAGATACGGTGTATTTGTCCACACAAACCTTGCACCAGTCGATGGGACATCACAATCCCAAAAAAGAACACTGCGAGAATTACACATAGGTGGAATAACTGTAGTAAAAATATCCATGTTAGGAAAATTATAAACAAAAACAAAAAGTAACAAGGACCATGTCCTTGAAGAAACTTCAGAAAGTTACAAAGAACTCTTACCTCGGCTAGCATATAAGAAAGTTAAGCCATAAGTATCATCAGCACAACCTCATGGTCAGTAGAATGCCTGAAATTGGCACAAACTTGTGCAAATAGAGTGTTGTAGAATCTTGAGATAGTTTTCCAGCGAATCCAAAGACACGAACCACATGAAAGAAGGATAGAAGGAAAAGTGGTCATAAGAAAGTGAACATTAAATATTATCTGCCAAAATATAGCTTTTTAATGATGTATGCACTCAAAAGTCCATCCTGTAAGAAATAAAAGACAACAAAAATGATGCATAAGAGATTAAGAGTATAACTCTTAGTCATGGAAAAGCATACAAAACCCTGATTACAAACTTAGGGGTTTTTAGGGAAAGGCTTACAAATGCTCCAAGCAGTGTGCTTGTGATGAATAAATATGAGAAGTTCCCAAAAAATTGCAATGCGATTTTGGAATTGATGCGAGTAAGATATCAAAGTCTGAATTGCATGGACGAGCACCACAGAAGTCGTGTCATTAACAACACCTTCACCGAAAACCAAAGCAGAAAGCGGTGTCTCCTCCCCGATTAAACACCTGTTGAAGTACAATAAAATTTACATTTTTATTTTATATTAAGATAAGATACCAGTGGTGGTGCAATTACAATTTGTTTGGAGGTTTCTAGAGAGTTTTTGCAAACAAAATCTGTGCAGAAAAGATTCTTCCGGTGACTACAATTTAAAAATGAAACCCGTATAAGAATACAACATAAAGTGATAGTACTAAATCAAGAACTTATAGTTCAGTTTATACTTACTCCTTCACCTCAAAGTTATCATCGACAACACCATAAACTATCTTCATCTCGTGATTAAGAAACAATTATGATTATTTTTTTATAATCTAGGGATATAAATGATAACTATAAGAAAAAAAAAACCCTAAATCAATTAGGAAAAATCGTTATAAATCAAGGGTAATAGATCTATCACCATAAATTTTTTACACATACAGGATAGTTCATCACTGGAGAAAACAACTTCACGTTGGATCAACACACCTTTCAACGGCTTTACAAAAGAAAAGTTTGAGTTATTGAAATATTGGGTTTGACTTCCAGATTAGTTTTGATTCATGAGATAGGTTTTAGGAGAAACGGGTTTTGATTTATAAAAAGTTGGGTTGGATTTGGAGATGTCACTTAGGGTTAGAGAGAAGAAGAAAAGGGGGAGGAGAACTCGATGTTGTGAAAGAGAAAATATAAGAAGAAAATAAGCAAAAATAAAATGAAAGGGAGGATAATAGGAATTAGATGGACATTTAAGTCCTCGACTTATTTAATAATGTCAAGTGCGTCCTGATTTTCATTTACTTTTTGGATATTAGGATTTAGTGCATGTATTTTTTGGTGAGCAACGGATATTAACGTTTCAAAGGGTGCAACGTCTATATCCGTTGCGCAACCCCCAAATTGAAGAGTTGCAAAATACAGGATATGGTGTAGTGTACCCATTGTCCTCATTTTAGCTACCTTGTCCGTATCTCTTTAGGAGTTAGCTTTGCCGCCATGAAATGTCCTTCAAGACGCTCCGGACGAGGATGATTATGACAACCTTGCATAACCCTATAGAGAACCCATCCACCCAAATCTTCGTTCAAATTAAATGCAAGCTTGAATGGGCAATGAATCTTCTTTGAGAAAGTTTTGTTCTTCCTATTTGTCTTTCCTTTATAAACATAACCCTTCCTCTTGTGGCTTTTATCGGGATCACCGCTTCTTTCACAAACCATTTCAAATCGAGTTTTGATTTCTCTCCCATTCGAGTTTTGGGAACTTCAGTAAACTGTATGATCATATAAGTTAAACTCAGTCCCAACTCCTCCATTATATCTGAAGATTTCTCTTTGTATCTTGCTTGTATCTTCTTCTTCTTGTATTTAGTTCTTTGTAATATTTTCCCTTAAACTTCAAAATAAAAATGAACGATTTCAGTTACTCAAGAGAAATTTTATGACTTATTTAATCGTATGCGCCTCCAATATTCCCCCGACTTACGCAGTCCGGCCAAAATTGTTTTTCAAACATAAAATAATTTCAAAATCAACTAGTTCAAAGCTCATGTGCCTGTGTAACCCCCTCATTAAACAGTGGCGACAATTTAGCGTAGCCCAATGATTTGCTATTTCTCAGTAAATGTGCAAGCATGATGATTGAGTATGCGTCCTTCAGCTGATTATGCCTCCCATTTCCATGCCCTTTTAAGCTTTTAATTATGTAGGAAATACCATTAGGTCCTAGGAATAATATATTAGGATGAGTCTAGTCCATTTGACCCGTCAAATGTCTCTGCTTAACCCTATTTGGTAATATAAATTATAGTTTGGTCCTAAAAATTATTATTTGGTCCTACGCCGATGTCATGGATGATGTAAATGTCACCTTGTAGTGGCAGAAATACCCTTTTAGATAAGGACCATATATATAGTCAAAAGGTAAGAGAGATGGAATCATTATCAAATTTACTTTCTCTCTCTTCTTTTCTAGATCTAGTTTTTCTTTTCCTCTCAAATGTTTTTTCTAGGGTTTTAATTTTGTGGAAACAAGAAACGAGATGATGAAGATATGCGAGACGAAGATGAAGATTTTGCAGATTTTGATGAAGATTTGCGAGAGATGATGCGAAGATTTACTGAGAGAAACAAAAAAAGCATGATATTTTGATTTGATTACATAGATCGAAGACGAACTCGTTTTTTGATTTTTTTTTTTTTGTTGCTTTCTTGGTGTTTGAATGTTGAAGATGAAGAAAGAGCGATGAAGATGATGATTTTGGTAGTTGTAGGCAGCGAATATGATGATGTTGCTCTCTGTTGAATACGCCTTATTGTTGATCATATTGGTGACGATGAATACAGATCGTTCTTGACGGCGACGGCAGCGGCACGAAGATGAATACAAATGTGTTCTTGAATGAGCGATCTTTCTTCTTTGTTCGTTGAAGACGGTGAAGAAGATGAAGAAGATAATGATCGATGTTGTTGTTAAAGATGTAATCAAGAAGCGATGCTTTTATTTTGAAGATGAAGATGTATAGACTTCATTCACGGGAATGAAGTTTGTTTTTTAGCTTTTTGTATGGACTTCATTCACGGGAATGAAGTCATTTTAGCTTTTTGTATGGACTTCATTCACGGGAATGAAGTCATTTTTTTTAAGCACGGAAGAATCTACAAAAATAAAAATTTAACACGGAAGGATATTTTTGTCTATTTAAATATTTTTAAATAATTATGGACCAAATAATAAAGCGTTTGATTGAAGGACTAAATGGACATGGGCCCACCTAAATAAGGACCAAACGATATTTTTCCCTTTAATTATGAGACAAAGAAAAAGGTAAATGTCAGCTCATCATGTATACAAAGAGATAAAAAACCAAAATAGATCAATCGATATTAGTCAGTATCCATCTCTAGAATTTCACTTAACTAAAGCGGCGCACCAAGTGTGAACGCAGAATGCTAATGCCTGCATAAGCTCCGGCCATTGCTAATCCTGCTTCTTACAAAAAATCAATAACATGATGATTAGCAGGGAGATGCGTGAATAGTATAAACTGTAAACTCAACAAGTTGGCAGACTAGATTCTGCACATGCAAGAATGGAGTTCAAATCAAATCATCTCGCCTGAAGAATGCGGATTGCCAAAAAACCAATCAGCAATGGATGGAGAGGTCCGGTTTTTTCCACAAGTTGGTTGGTGGTTGGCTGATAGCCCATGCCGGACTATAAGTTGGGCATCCTAACCATAGCTGATTGGCGATTAGGAGTGCAACCTGAATCTGATATATGTAAGATTCTTACGATTCCCTTGTCCAATGTGGGACTACTATGTTTCTTAAGAAACGGTTCTTGGAGTAGATAATTATGGATTGAGAAATCCTTACTTATAATAGCATCTGATAAGTCCTCGGGTTGGCACTTGGCTGTCCATTTTTTGGGTGAAACTGATGTTACCAACAAGATTTAACAAGCACACAAATGGTCCCTCAATATCCTGAATCTAATATATGCCAAGAACTGGGGAAAAATTCAGATAATTCGACAAAGAATTCCATTCGCAAACACAACTGAAGATTGACTTGAACATTACACATTTAACACTGATTAAACTTCAAAATACATATATAATGCTAAATTTATTGATGGAAAAAAAAACCACAATCATTTAAAAAGTGCAAATTGGATCTTTACATTTATTCACCATTGTAATCTATCCCAAACTTAAATCCAACTCCGCTTCTTGGTGCTTACCATCAATAATCCAAGTCGTGCACGAGACATGGCTGCTATCAATCTTCTAACATCATGAAGATTGCTGACAGGGCGAGTACGGACATGCAAGACATGGTAAGATGAAGTCGTTCTGCTGACCTTGAAACTTGTCAACTGTGGCAACCTTGTTAGGTGGTCCAACGAAGGGATGTGAGCAATGTCTAGAGATAACATCACGACTCAGTAGCTTCTGACCGTTGTAGGTTGTCAATATGGAAATCTTACTTGCAGTTACAGTATATTCTGCCACTCATATAGATAACTCTATATACTAGCCTCTCCTTCTTTAGTCATCATATAATTGCGTAGTCAGCCATAGACTTGAGCAATTCAAAATTCCAGATAATTTGCGTAGTTGGGCGTCCAGACAATCACTGATTGGCCATTAGCGCTGCAATCCTAATGTGATATATTATTGAAGATACTTGGAAATTTGAACCACCTAATGTGGGAGATTCTGATGTTTTCTTCCATTAATGGTCATACTTTATTCAAATCTAGGTATTCTTTTTGTAATGATTCTAGGAGAAGAAGAAGAAGTAGCAATGTCATCATCAATCAGGAACAAAGTTAGCATGCCACCAAGACGCAGCTGATGATCTAAAGGTCAAGAAGCATATTTGGTTCGTGATTGGCAATATTTGGCGCCGAGTCCCGAAGACAAGATGTTTAACAAACATCAAAACTAAACTGAAAGGATACAGAATTCGCAACGCCGGGGTTTGGCATTTTTGCCAAAAACCAATTAGCAACGGTTGGACAGGCCCGGGTTTCCAACTCTGAAAATTTTGTAGGATTGCTGATAGCCCATGTCGGATATATTAGTTGGGCGTCCAAACCATCGCTGATTGGCGATAAGTAGTGCAATCTGAATCTGATATATGTAAGATTCTTACAATCCCCTTGTCCGATGGGGGACTACTATGTATCTTAAGGAACGGTTGTCGTTACTTCTTGGAGTAGAAAATTATGGATTGAGAAATCTTTACTCTAATAGCATCTGATAAGCTTCAAAATACATAATGCTAAGCTTATTGATGAAAAAAAAACCGCTATCATTTAAAAAATACAAATTCGATCTTTACATTTATTCATCAGTGTAATCTAATATCCCAAACTCTTACCATCAACGATCCTAGCCATTTCTTCAACGCCACTAACGAAATGGACCTTTCCAGTATCTCCAACATCACGATCTGTAACTGACGTCGTCTCGTCTAAGATTAAACCAAGTCGATCAGGTCGTTGAAGAAGAAGCTGGAAAGTAGGTTGTAGCTCGTAACACTGTTCAAACAGTGATCGGCAGCAAAACACGTACAACCCAAGTCGAGCACGAGACATGGCGACAACCAATCTTCTAACATCACGAAGATGCCCAAAACCGCGGGTACGGACAAGAGAAAGTAAGATGAAGTCGTTCTGCTGACCTTGGAACTTGTCAACTGTCGTGACCTTGTTAGGTGGACCAATCAAGGGATCTGAGCAACGTCTGGAGATAACATCACGAATCAGTAGCTTCTGACCGTTGTAGCTTGTCAATATGGAAATCTTACTTGCAGGATAACCTAGCAACCTCATATAGATGTACACACTTACTATATACTCAGCCTCTCTGACATTTTGATAAAACCCAGGTTGTGGAGCACTTTCACCTCTCCCATGATATTCAGGAACATCTACCAGCTGATAATCATAAGAAAATCCGGCATTTGCTTTATGGAAAATAGCTTGCTCTCGCACAATTGGCAGGTCTCCAAGATCCCTATATCTCCAGTTATACAGCTTGGATATACTTGGCCTGGCTCTACCTTGGGCGTTAAGCTCAATGTATGGTACACCTAGACGAACAAATCTTGTAAACAAGCTCTGGTCCATGTGGCTGTATTTCTGGAAAGCCACATTCTTCACAACGGGAGGCAACTGGTGGTGATCACCAATCAATATGCAGCGTTTGAGACGTGCACAACCATCTTCTTGCGTCTGAAGTAGCATTGGAATGAGAGTCTCAATCTCCAAGATCTGTGCACTTTCTTCCATAAGCAGGTTGTCATACTTGAAACCCAGCTGAAGGAAGTCCTTCCTTTTGAGAGCCGCATGGGTGCAGGTCATGGCCACAATCTTTGCTTGTTTAGTCATCAGATAATTTGCGCGGTCAGCCGTAGACTTCAGCAATTCAAACGCCCTACACTCTTCAAGTTCTTGAAACATTGTTTGAAGATGATGGAAACATCCCTTAGCTGCACGCATGTCTTTTTCGAAGGACTGTCCTGAGAAGACTGGTTGAACTGTGTTGGAGAAGTACGTACTAAATGGAAACCGCTCTTTAACAAATGAGGGCTTATCCAGATTTTGTGCGCAGGCTGCAATAAACTGTTCCCACCGTGAGTAGACATGAAGCAACCAAAAGTATCCAGAAGTTTCGCAGGTGTATCCCACATCTTCTGGCAGTTCAAGAGATCTGGCAAGCCTTTCTACTTCAGACAGTAGCTCCAACCGTCGAACTAGCATTGCATTTACTCTGCCTTGCCTACTAAAATCAAGGTCGGTTGCTAATTCTTGCTCTCCTTGACCCAAACGAAGAAGGTACCTGGCGGGGACATCCCTCTGCATTATCTTTTCGAAAAGATCATTGAGAGCCTGATTCGAGTGAGTAATTATCAGTGTTCTCTGAGATGGACAATTATGATAAAGAACATTTAAGATTTGTACAGCTGTGTCAGTCTTTCCAGTACCAGGAGGACCAACAACCATGGTTAAACCTGGCCGTATACCAGAGATGATGGCTTCAACCTGAGTAGAAGTAAATCTAACAGAGTTCTTTCTACTCTGATCTTGAGGATATGGAGCTGGATCAGGGGGAACACATGCCTCAACAATAAGGTTTTGTGCAGGAGTACTAGTTTTCAGGGCCTTAGGAAACTTCAACCTGAACGGCGGTTCTGGATGTGAAACCTCCTTGCCATCTGGCCCTGTAAAGCAAACCTGGTAATCTGGAAAACTACTTCTCAAATGATCAGCATCAAGAAACGTGTCTTTGAAGTCTACTGCATCAGGAAGGTCAGGCATATTTTTCCATTGTGCCGCAGAAGGGTCCCCGTAGCCCAGGAATATCTTGTGCAACCAGTCGGGGACAGTACAAGATTCATTCATTAGGTCTCTTATAGCTTCCAGAACTGCTTTGAAGTTATTTTCTTTGGGTTTCCTCCTCAACAATATATTAAATGTCCCATAGACATCTTGTGCACCTTTCTCCGATATGGAGTTCACATCCATATAGTACTGGGCTGTATCCAAGGCAACAGTAAGAGTCCGCAATTCACCTTTAGGAGGTTTCCATTCATCTATTTTGATTTTCCCAGTGAAATCATTCATCAGACCTCCCTCCTCATCGCGGATCTCAATAACTTCACAGCCTCGTACAAACTGGATGCCAAGCCTCTCTGGCACAGTTGATTTTGCAGCTTCCTCTGAACTGAGAGGCTCAAATGAAGGACGGATGGAGAGCAGAAACAACACATCATGCTCCTTAAGCGAATTCCATTCAGACCTAATCTGTGCTGTATAACTGGAAATGCTGAATGTAACATCTGCCGTTACAGAGGCTGGCTTGACCTCTCCTATATTGGGTTTTTGAACCTCTTTAATCTTGAATTCCTTGATTGGCACTCCCATCCTTGACCATCCTCGAAAAGCAGTTTCACCCTCAACATTTATGTATGGAAGAAGACGTGGAATTGCCTCCTGAATGTCTTCTCGAATTTCGTATGTTGATTCAAGACGGAAAAGATTGAAGTTTCTTAGAAGATAATCATGAAATGTCAGAAACTGAAGATTTAACTTTGGGAGTGCCAGGCACCCTTCCCCAGAGTAATTAACACTTGGAATAAGGCTTTCATCCCACATTATCTGTTCATTTGGGTATAATGGAAGTGCATTTATAGCCTCCTTTTGGGACTGGCGTTTCTCAAAAAACGAGACCATGACTTCAAGAAGGAAATCAACCCTCTGAGCCCAGGGATCTTTACAAGACACTAATTCGAGCTTATTGCAAACCAGGTCTTGTAGCTCCTCGGGAGAAAGCATGGATAATATCTTAACCAGATCAGCACGTTTGTCAATTAAACCAACATTAGCCAATGCAAGTTCTTGCAACTTGGGAACTGTCTCGAATACTGACAACTGGAAAGCTTGTATGCGAGAATAGTGAGCAAGAAGCACATCGTCGTCAGATAGCTGAGTCTCAGTATGATCATTAATCTCAAACCTTTCGTAAAATTGTAGCATATCAACCAACTGTGCGAAAAGCCTTCCCTTAGGGTGATTATAAAGAGCACTTAAATGACATTTGGGGATAACAGCAACATCAGCAACAACAGCCCTCAAAAACCTCCTTGTGCCCAGTTGGCTTAACAAATCAATCAAAAACTCGATGAACCTCTCGCAGTACAACACACAGCCACTATCAACGTGCTCAATACCACCAAGTTGACTATCTTCATGATCCGATTGCTTCAGCGAGAAAACTTGAGAATCGAGTATCTCCAAAAATTCCTCAATCAGATTCTTCACAAATCTTACTTCAATCTTGGATTCTTTCTTTTTCATCTTTCCCAATTTCTTCTGTAATTCAGGATTGTGGAACATCTCCATCTTTAACCGGCCCAAAGACAAGCAATTCCATACCCGCAGACCTGCAAGCTTCAATACTGTTTGGCTGACAATATCATCTTCCAAACTCTGGAAGACATTTATCATGAAAACCAGATAGTTGGTCTTCTCTGCTATAGTTAAAGCCCTTCCCTGTTCTTTAAGCCGGAGAACTCTTTCCAAGAACGATTTAAACAAATATCTCTTATCAGACAAACACACCCAAGCAGCTACATTCTCTCTAAATTTCTCATTGATCATAAGTATCATAGACATAACATGCTCAAAATTAGCAGTCTCGGGATCAAAATTGGGCCATAGATAGTTTTCTAAATACTGCGAAACCTCTAAAATCATAACTCTATTCAAGGAAACAGTCTTATTATGATTACCTTCTTTCGCCAAAAGCTCAGACTCATAAATCTGTTTCACCAGTTCAGGATCTAAAGCTTTATTCGAATCGGCACTAGTTTTCGACCAATTGCCAGATGCTAACTTCGTTAACTCATCTCTTTGGATGTCGCCTAGGGTAATCGAATTTGAAACAATTGATTCAGAGACTCGCTGCCGTTTGAAAGGGTATGAGTATGTATCATCTCCATGGACTTTAGGCATTGTGAAATCAGGGTTCTAGGGTTTTGGTGAGATTTTGAATGAAGAACACTCTGGTTTGGGAGAAGTGTTTTTCTACAAGGCTACGTTTCTTATATAGACAGCAAAATTTATGAAATTAAGCAATAGAAATCATCTAAAATAGGAAACAGATTAGGAATAGGAAAGGCAAACAGATACCAACAATGTAGCAGTGAAGATGTAATCCAATTACAGTTGTAAGAAGAAATCGATCATCGTCGACATCTGGGACAGATTTTTGAGGTAGATCGTTGTAAAAATGGGGCAATTGAAGATGTAAACATGATTCTTCTACCTCTATTGAATTGGCTGTGTGAAATAAAACTTGGGTTAGAATTGGGTTAGGGTTTTGGTAGATAATCCTGTGATTAATAACTTGATAAAGCAGCCATGATTGATTAATTGGAAGTTGAGCTGTAGAGTGAGGAAGCTGGAATGGAAGTGTGAAACCCTAGCTTTAGAACCGAGGGTTTAAAGATAGTGGAAATTGAACTGTCAAAGAATATCTGATCGTCTCTAACTATAAGAACTAAACCATTTTTTGGGGACCATTGTTATATTTTGGGTAAGACATTAAAAGTAAATCTAGGTTACCCCTTATCTAGATATTTATATTAATATCTAAATTACCCTCCTGATTAATTTTGGACGATGATTTGTTAGTGTTAATAATAAGTAGTGTAATGATTAGTGAAATGATTAAGTTAAAGATAATTATGAGATTAAAAAATCAGATGGTTTTTTTTTTTTAAAGAAGTAGAATTATTGAGAGAGTAAAGTTAGAGAAGATGAAGAAGGAAAACATGAAAAACGATGGATTTTACCAACTACAACCGGAGGAAGAATATTTGGGTACCCAGGTATGCTTCAAACTTAGATAATGTTGATTAAATTGCTCCAAATTTTCAAAAAAATGTAAATTTTTAGAGTAGATTTGGGCTTGTTCGGTTACCTTATGTGAAGAACAAGTTACCGAACTCATCTGAAAGTGTAGTTCGGTTACTTTTTCCAAACACGCAGGTTACCGAACTCGCTCTTTAATGGAGGTTTTTAATCGTATGGTTAATAGACATGTTACCGAACTTTGTTAATAGAATTTACAGAGTAATGTTCGGTTGGTTGGCGAACTTTAACCCAATAGCATATCTAACCGAATTCCACATGTATGCAACTGGTGAAGAGTTCAGTTTTTCAATATTTTTTGCGAACAAACCGAACATAGTGGGACAAGTTCGGCTAAATTGAAACTCAACATAGTAGGCAAAATATCACAGTTCGGTTACATTGGAATTTATTTTTCTTTTTGTAATATGGGTAGAGTTCGGTTAGTAGATAGTTTAGAAATTTTTGCGAACCAACTAAATCGAGTAGGAAAAGTTCGGTTAAATCATAACTCAACATAGTGGGAAAAATAACACAGTTCGGTTACATTGGATTTTTTTTTTTTTTTTTATTATGGGTAGAGTTTAGGGCTGTTCATGGTCGGTTTTGGTTCGGTTTCTAGCCAAACCAAAACCGAAACCAATACTATCGGTTTATAAAAATCTAAACCAAACCAATCCATTAACTATTGGTTCGGTTTCTTAATGGTTTTAGCCGGTTTCGGTTTGTTCCATTGGGTTAATGGAAAACCGAGTGTATGTCAGTTTTCTAAAACTGACAGCTCAAATCTTTAAAAAAAAATAACACAGTTGAATTTTTTTAACCTACCTGCAAAATTTAATTAACACACAAGTGTAGTTCATAACTCAAGTTTACAAGCATAGGTCAAAACATAGACGTTAAAGATTCAATATACATAAACTCTAAGTTCTGCATGCTCCAAATTCCATATTCAAAGTGTGAGATGGACGGGGTAGATTAAATCTATCTGATTTTAATCAACGACCTATACTTATTGGTTTATCAGGTCAAACCAAAACCGAACCAATAATGTCGGTTTTCAAAAAATTTTACGATAACCAATCCATTAGTAAATGGTTTGGTTCGGTTTCTTCCTTATTGGTCTGGTTCGGTCCGGTTCCAGCGGAAAACCGAAACCATGTTCAGCTCTAGTAGAGTTCGGTTACTAACTAGTTTTAGAATTTTTTGCGAACCAACCGAAAAAGCGTGGGAAAAGTTCGGTTGCATGAGAACTCAACATAGTGGGACAAATAGCACAGTTCGGTTACATTGAAATTTTTTTTGTTTTTGTAATATGGGTAGAGTTCGGTTACTAGATAGTTTTAGAAATTTTTTCGAACCAACCGAACTCGTAGTTCGGTAACCTAATTTTAAATCCTATTGAACCGTAGTGTTCTTCGTGTTCTTCCTTTCAGGAAGTTCGGTTAAGAAACTAGAGTTTTTGTGAGACGCGTCCTAACCGAACAAGGCATTGTAACTTCCATATGAACCCTATTTTGATGATTTTATTCAACTAAATGTAATGGGGTTTTGATGATTTCTGATTTGATAGATGTGCTAAATCGGGACCTTTTCCAGGGAGTCTTGGGGTTTTCTTTTGAAGAACCATTCTTATACTCGATTTGGGGAAGAAGAGAAGAACAGAACAATTTTGTCCTCAATTTTTTTTTTTATTTGTGCGGCTAGGTTTAGGGCTTCTTTTGTTTTTGTTTTAGAGTAATTAGGGGCGGTTACTAGATTAGGGTTAATTTTAATTAGGGTAAGGGGCAAATTAGTAATCTCATGATTTTAGGATATCCCTTAACATTGTAGGGTAGGTGGCCTATTAAAACCGTGGTCCCCAAAAAAACCATGGTCCCTTAAAATGGTTCAAGAAAAGGGCAGTAGAAGGCCCATCTTATGGGGGCCCAAGCGCCCAACTACAGTTTTTTGTTATAGAAGAATGAGCCTCACTGCTCAGACTTGAGAGCACGATCACATGGTCAAACAAAAGCGTCCATATCGAACTGCACCCTACGAATGCATTCCTCAAAGTGTTATAGCACTGATAATTAGAGCGAGGATAATAATTGAGTTAGGGTATGAACAGCAAAATGGTGCTATTACATTACATCCACTCAAAGTTGGGAAGATAGTGCACCTACACCAGCTTAAAGTAGTTCAAGGAATGAGTGGACTCCGTCGAAATGCAACTTGGCATCAGGTTAAAGTGACTCGCCTGTTATGTAATATTTCCTGGCAGTTATCGCAATATACCGAGAGACAAATCAACTCGAAAAATTTATAGTTGCTACTAAAGTGAAAACAATTATAAGAATTGAAGTGCTGAAAAAGATAGAAATAGTACCAAACAGAGCAAAACAAAGAAACACTAGTAAATTTAAAAAGGAGGCGTCACATCCTCGAAAGAAAGATCATCCGTTTAATTTGCACATGGCGGCATCAAGAGTTGTACTTTTCGGGCAATTGTTTGAGCGAATCTTGAACTATTTTCAACAGCTTCTCCTCAGTACTGGAGTGCAGATAGTGAGAGACCCTATCTTTCTCCTTTTGCGAACATATCTGAGCCTTTACCGCAAACCCTTTTTTAGTCCAATTTGAAGCTTTCCAGGCATAATAATCTGCTGTATCATTCAAAAACGACGTCTCAAAATTATTGACATAATATTCCAGATCCGGCATGTCATTCTCGTAACCAAGGTCAACAAAAATCTCTATGACATTCTTGATCAGAGTTTGATCGATTTCTCGTCCTTCACGTTCTTGACTAATCAACGAGATAACAGCATCCTTAACACGAACTTTCATCAACTCGCCGACAATTTTGCGGAAGCAACCGAACCCAACATCTTTTAACGTTGGAATTCTCCGTCGAGGAGTATAATGGCGATCTAGATAACCGAAATAAATCGGAAGCTTACTTACCAAAACTTTATAATTTTCCCACCTCGTAAGGACTTCTCGTAACAGGAATACACCATGCTTCTCTTGGATAGCTGGTAAAACTATTGAACGCAGGTAATTGTTATAAACATCTCCATATCTTTCGTAGAGCTGTTTAGAATAATCACTACCAGGAGATTTCTGATTGCACATGGTGTATATTGTTTCGTGCAGGATCCAAAAAAAATCCTTGTCTTTTGGTGATTCAGGGACACCTTCAATAATATTAATCAGCTTCGTAACCCCTTTCTGAATGATTGCCCAACCTTCCTCCAACTCTAGTACCCTCTGGTTCATTGTGCGCAACACTATCTCAACTCCAAACTCAAAAAGAGAGACCCAAAACGAGAAACACAAAAAGAAAAAAAAAAAAACTATTTGACAAAAACTTTGGGCCATGAACTTGTTTTTATAGGGAGGTAACTAAGGGGAGTTCTGTTCTGATTCCAAAACCAGGTAGGATAAATAAATATGATAGAAAAACGGTCCGCAATGTAGGAAAACTATTTACAAGGTTGTTGGAGGATCATAGTAACAGTGTTAGATTACTTCTTACAGTTTCCGATATTACTTTTTACTTGAAATTTATTTCTACTAGCTTCCTATGTGCACATATAGTTTTCACAATCCGCTAGCAAGAATACATTGATTAATGTAGTCTCAAGGTTTCTATCTTCAGCCGAGCCAATCAATGTAACGATTAATGTAATAGCAAACAACTTTATAAAAAAAATTGCATATACCAGATACCATTTTCATTCGTTATCAGTAATTTGAGAAGAAAAAGCAAATGCAACTGAGTGGTGGTGGCTAATGATGCAACCTGGGATCTAACTGAATCAAAGTTAAGAAAATGGAAAATTCAGGCAACTGCAGAGATCAGTCTGTAAGGCAACTTTGCTAATAGCCTGCAAAAAAAAAAGTCATTGTTCAAATCTAGGTTGCAGCAGTCTACAGAATTAGCTTATAGAAGCTAGAGAGAAACCGCTGGATACAGCTTACATGAAACAGAAATTAACAAACTCTGGCCGAAAGAAAAATAATCTACTTATTACAACTTAAAATGTAAAAGAAAATCCTTTCTTTGTTGTTCAAAATACTACCCGCACTCTAAGCAGTAGAATAATGCATAAGCATAGGAATAAATCATCCGTTAAAGACTTCAGTCGAAGAAATTGACGAGAAGCAAGACCCTTGCCAAAAATAACTGCCACCTGAAGATGAGAGCGAACGAATGAAAATGTTAGATAACCAGCTGAAACAAGATCTCAAATATTATTTGAGCACGAAAAACAGGACTATTAGCCAGATCAAATTCACCAAGGATATACCAGCAAAAATTTAATCTGAAATAAGTGCTAAAAACTTGTTTTCTGGCTCTGCAGAAAGTGTACTGTTTGTTATTCTAAAAGTTACTGATGAATGAGGAAAACTTTAGTGCAGTTTACTAGCTTAACTGCCATTTTTTGTAAGAGTACGACAGTAACATAATGTGTTACTGCAGTGCTCGCTCTGAGTTTCCACAATTGTTCCTGCATAAACTTATTCGACTCCGATGCAAAGCGAAATAAGTTACTAAAGCACAAATCATATTCTCTCATTGAGATAAGATCAAGTCACAAGCAAAGTGCAGAATTAACAAATCAATAAAAAACATAGTTTGAAATAAGAAAGTAAAAGACACTCCCATAAAGTTGGATAGACGAAGACAGCGTGACAATAGTCTACATATATTACTCTCAAAGACGATGGCAATAGCATTAACACGCAAAGGAATCAAATCTAAGAGTTTCCGCAGGTGAAAAGTTGTGTACTCCATTTGTAACTGTAAATCTTAATAGCAGCAAAGTAAAAATAGTACTCCTTCTAAGTGCAAAAGTAAAGGAATCTAACTCCAGAGTTTTACTGGTTCTTCCTTACAAACCCATTATAATTCTAATTTTCTTTCCTATGAAAAGATCGAAGACTGTTGTTCTTATTTCCTGCCACTAAGTACTAAACCATAACAATAAGTACTAATGCGATGCATTACAAACTAGTTGCTAAAAAGGTGGATTCATATTTGTAAGTCCCTACCTTCACTGACCTTTAACAGAAGTTCATTCTAAAAAGAAGCCAAATACAATGTCGGGTTCATGGTATTTTTTTCGTGATGACTGTTACTGCAGATAGGGACAACAGTACATATAAAAGAAAAGTCATAAATGGATATGCTTGCTGCTGTTAAGCGTTTAAGAAATAACCGTAGAAATAGGTTATGATGATCCTATAGTACATAGGTGATTTTGACTCGACGCAGTTCCTGTTGGAACATGTAATTTGTCATGGTCTAGAATGTTCTAAACAAGTGTAGAAAATTGTCAAAGACAAATACTCTAGAATGTGCTAGAGTTGACTAGGATAGTAATGTCATCTGATAAAGCCAATTGAACAACGTCCTAATCTAAATGCTACTAGATGATTCTAGAAATGTAAGGCCGGTCAAATAGTCAAATGTAAAGAAATGATAGGAGATAGAGTCTTCTAGAGATGGTGTGAGACTAGATAGTTAGAGAGACTTCTAGAGTTAGGGAAGTCCGTTCTTGTAGCCTATAAATAGGCATTCATATCAACAATTGTAAGCAAGAATCAATCAATACAAAGTTCAAGTTTCAAAGTCTTGCTTCACAGCTCTTACTACAGAATTCTAGGAGCTCTATACGAGCAACACCACAATGCTCGTATATCTCCGCAAAATATTATTCAAAGTTAAGATTATAAGAATTTTCAACAGTTCCATTGTGGAATCTCCCAGCCTAATTTTTTTTGGATTAGACACTAGTGGTTATCATTGCAAGCATGGTGGGTCAACTGATCATACTGTGACAAGCCTTACGAAAAGTTATGCGCTCCAAATCTCAAAGAGTTTGTCTACAAAGGTTTATTGACATGAGAATATTGCAGACGAGAACAAGCTAAGCAGATGGCCAGGAATAGCATAGGTACAGAGACTAACAACATGCCAAGTTATAACGGTCAATACCCCAAGATTAGCATATACACTAGAGGTTGAACTGACAGAAACTACTACTGCCAACGGAACATCAAGGTTCAGAATACTTAACTCGTTCTTAAAAGAAGTTTATACTTGACACAAACCTCAATTGACTATTAACCTGACAGTATCTTTCCTAAAAACATGTAGTCATGGAAAAACATTGGTGCATGGGTAAGAGGGTTCAATAGCTGAGAAAAGAGACTCAATGACTGGAGACTCAAAGGCCGAAGTAACTGTTGAGAAAATTCTTACAAGTAAATCTGCAATTGTGCTACATCCTATAAGTGGGTAAACAGCAATCAGGCGTAATTTGGTTACATGAAGATTTTTGTAGTATTTGGAACCGACAACATGATGTGAGCAAAATTCTCTAAAAGACAGAGATGAAACCTTTGCTCTGATTCTGATATGCTCCAAGTAATATTTCAGACTGTCTCTCATTTCTTTCTCTCCAAGAATAATCAACTAGGTCCAACAAATTTCTTCAATAGTTTCTCACGCTGACTTATCGTAATCCCTTTTGAACAGGTTCCGAAACTCAGAGAAAGGGATACTTGTGCTCTCAGAACCCGATGTAACTTAACTGTCATCATATGAAGTATGCCCTGATAGAAGACTAGCCAAGAAAACCAAAACCTATTGAGGCAATCTTCAAGAACACAAACCTATTGAGGCCATTTTCATGTAAACACCAAGCTACAGCATGTTAAAAATAAACAATTAGTGTCGAGGTTTTTACTTACCAAGGCCATTATCGTGCCCCTCATACTATTGGCAGTATTTTTCGAAGAAATAGCAAATGTAACTCAGCTAGTGGTGGCTAATGATGCAACTTGGGTTATAACTTGATCAAAGTTAAGCAATTGGAAAATTCATACAACTGCAGAACTAGGCATGAAGCATGTGAGGTACATTTGCTAAAAGCCTGCAAAAGAAATCGGTGTTGTAGGTCCCGCTCGTTGCAAGGCACCTTTACTCATCACAGAGAGCGCTGCCTAGAGTATTCTATTGTTTTCATGAAATTTTATGGATGAATGAAGACAACATTAGTGCAGTTTACTGTTTTAATAACGTTTCTGTAAGAGTGTATAATAGTAACATAACATGTGTTACTGCAGTATTGGCCCTCAATTTCTACAACTAACTGTGCCTGCATTTACTAATTCGTCTCCCATGCATATTCGAAATAACAAAGTGCAGAGTTAACCAAGCAAAGTAACATAGCTCAAAATAAGAAATTAAAAAACACTCGCATACAGTTGGATAGATAAAAGATAGAATAACAATAGTCTAGTCAATGTCAACAAAATTTAGGTTCACATAAATGCTACTTGTTATCTAATTTGAAAAGGAAACTCAAGAAAGATTACCTGACCAGTTGATAAGTATGTTATGCAGGGATCTTATCCACCAATAACTGAAGGCTGATCACGGCTTTCTGTTTCCTTGATTTTAATCGACTCCATTATCTTCGTAGCTTCTTCACCTAATTCTTTCAACGAAACTAAGGTGTTCCTGTGATGAAGTACTTTATCAATCTGTTCCTCAAAATCCACAAGGATTTTTGAGGTTGAAGCTTTAGTGTCGTAAATATTGAGATAGTTCTTAATGTATGTTAAAACACCTTTAGTCTTCGTAACGGCGAATAAATCGCTATTATCAACCTTAAACTCTTTACACCAAACAAATGACTGATGTTCCTTTCGCTCTTTCATGTCATGATCATCATTTTTCCTTCTTAGTAGCCATACCTCATAACATTCGTCTTCTTCCCCATCTAGATAAACAGAAAAAAACAAACAGCCATCCAAAACTCCTATAGTGTTTCTATTCCAATTACTGTCTGGTGGCAAAGGAGGTGGTGAAAGATTATCAGAAAATTTTTCCTCAGCCAAATCAAAAGCAATGATCATTTTTGATTCAAAGCACAGCCAATAAAGAACTCCATTAGCAAAGATACCTTCTCCCAAATCTTTGTAGGCTCCAAAATTGAAGTTCCCAAGATTTCTCCATCCATTGCCACTACCTAGAGTATATACGTGGACTTGCACAATCTGGGTCTTCTCAGACATATATACTCCTACAACTTTATACTCATCACTGGAAAAAACGTAACCAAATCCGAACGAGCAATCAGTATACTGAAGAATATCACAATTGATTTTTGGCAGCTCAACACATTCTTTGGTAATAGGGTTACAGATACAAGGTTGTGCTTCTAACCAGAATGGATCAGCAATACAGATCAACCCATTAATCGAACCAAGCAAGCTACTACACTTAAGCGGAGAGGTTAACTTAAATCTTGTAATTCTTTCAATGGATTTTGTTGACTGATCATGATTCTCATTATATTCAAAATAATAAAATTTTGGTTTCGCATACCCATCACCCGTAGCAATAAAACCCAACTTACCAGAATCAGAAGCAGGATGATTAAGCTGATGAAGCAAGTGCATTTTGGAAAATGATGGATGATGAGAAATGAGATTTCTCCAATTGGTGCATACAGATTTGCAATCGAGCACCGATTCACTCGGTACACGAGTCAAAATATCTAATTTAATCAGTGTTGGAAGAATCTTGAAATAATCCATCAAAACCCTTTATAAGATCTCTCTGCAGAGAGAAAGAGAGGGTAAAACAAATTCTTTCTGGGGTTTGAGAAGATGGGAAAATGGGGGGTTTATTTCTTTCTAGGGTTTGAGTAGACGGGAAAACGGGGGGTTTATTTGTTCAGCGGAAAGAGTAAAGTGAAATAGTGAATATGAGAGAGGTTTAAAAGAGTAAAGGGAACCGAGTCGGCTCAGCTGGGCACAAAAGAGTGTCATTTGACTCATTTGTTTCGTTTTATTAGGTCAACTCAAGAGTCAAGACACCATTCGACTAAACTGCATTCTCATTCAAAGAAAAAAAAATGGAAATCCAGTTTTTTGGTTAAAAAGGCCTTAGATGTGAATTCCTGGGTGTATAAGACGTGTAAAATATGGCTCTGGTTCAAATAGCCAAGGATGCAAATTCAATGTTCTAATATCCTAAAGTGGATATTTCACCAAATAATAAAATTAATTTTATAAATGGTGACAGATATGCCCTTTAGATTATTGTGGACGTGACCAGCGCACATGCTTTGAGTTTGGACCACACTAACCTTAAAAGCTTCCTACCATCCTCGCGTGGAAGCTAATCTCTATCGTTTCTCTCAAACCTTCCTTCTTCCTCCGTTAAAACAGAGACAAAACTTAGAGGGAAAATCCACAAATCTGTTTTTTTTTCCCATTTGAACACTAACCCAACATTCAACATCTCGTTTCCCATATGTAACTTGTCAATCCTAAAGATTTGTGTTTGGCTTGTTTAGTTTCATGGGTATTTAACTATCACTGAATGCACCATAGATAGTTAATGGAGAAGTATAACACTTGTTTTTCGTTAGAGTTTTGATCGGTTTTGGATCAAGATTACACGGAAGAAAGGATGTCGTTGTTGCCGGTTAGATAAATGTTAGTCGGATACTGTATAACGATCCAATAACAGCAACAAGAAATGACTTTATACTATGAGAATGAGTGATGACAAATCTAAATATGGGGTTAGTAACACCGTAATGATAAAGTAAGGATGCCAAATTTTTCATGGTAATTTAAAATCGTCCCTAAATTAAGACTTGGGGTTCAATCATGTGAACTATTAAATCTTCATAGATCAACGATCTCATGTTTGGGTGATAAATGTGTAACAATTGTGAATGATTGGAGTTTAGATTTACTTAAAATTGTTGGTTTTAATCTAAACTCAATTTGCAGGAGAAGAATCTACAAGGGGGCTCAATACAACAAGGAGAAACATACTTTTAAACGTCAACCAAACTGTATATCATGTGTTTGAAAAAAATCCTTAAGGAGAAAAAAAATTTGTAAAATTGCAGGTTTTACTACCCTAGATTTATCCACACAATGTACGAGATGCACCCGAGTGCATAATGCTTATTCTTGGAAGGAAATAAGTTTTCCCCAGGTGCACCCGAGTGCATAATGTTTTTCTTTTTCTTTTTTCTTTTTTCTTTTTTTCTTCTTTATATTTATTCATACTTGTTTTTGGTTGATCTTTTGATGTTGAATGTGATGGTAATGTTGGTGGATTTATTGTTTTAGATCATGAACTAGTGATTTTGGTTGTGCATAATATATTACAAGCGATTAGGAAGATAAACCTAGATTTATCCCCAAAATTGGCAAGATGCACTCGAGTGCATATGCATATTTTTATATAAAACAAATTTTGGTTAGGTTGTGCGCATCCGGGTGCATAATGCATATTCTTATATGAAATAAATTTTGGTCACATTGCACCTGGGTGCATAATGCATATTTTTATAGGAAATAGATTTTGGATAGATTGCGCCTGGGTGCATAATGCATTTTGACGCGTAATGCATATTTTTATATGAAATAAATTTTAGCTGAGTTGCACCTGGGTGCATAATGCATATTTTTTAGGAAATAAATTTTGTTCAGGTTGCACCTGGGTGCATAATGTATCCACGACCCGGTTGAAAATAAATTTTTTTTATTCGAATTTCATATCAACAATGGATCTTGTTTTGTAGAGATTTTCAAGCCCTTTCCAAAAATATAAACTTTATTAAAATCCGACTTATATTTTGGAAGTTAAGACATTTATCGCGATTAATTTTAATTGTAGAGAAAGAAAACAAATAGGAGAGAGAAAAGGATATGAAAAAGAATAAAGTTTAAAACAAAGGGTATATATGGCTAATATTTCCTATGTCTTTTTCACCCAGACTTATATTTTAGAAGTCCATTACTCCCATACTTTATGGGATTTGGTCGTATGAACCATTTTCAGAATGGAAATCAAGGTATCATGGAACAGACTCAGCTTTTGAGTGGGCCAAGGAAATAGAACACACAAATGTTGAAATAGAAGCGGAATATATGCTCACTACTATCCACCATCACACTTAGTCCTATGACGTGATAATCTAGCAGTTAGATTAGTAGTCTACGTCAGTTAGGACAACCTCCCAAGTCCTACGGAAGTACTAATCTAGCATGCTAGTCGCAGAATCAAACAGCGCCTAGTGCTGAATGGTTCAGCGAAACCAATCTCAGCCGTCAGATCAAAACAAACCTAAATATGCTGAACTATTCCGCGAAAAAGTGGTTTTTGTGGCGTTGAACCATTCAGCGCAACTATCTCGCTGCTAGTTCAAATGCGAGCAAATTGTATGAGAGAGAATTAGTGATAACAAATAGACAACACTTTGTTTTTAAAAAATCTGGAACGCTTTTTGGCTAATCTAGCAGCTCAATCTAACCCATAGGACTTAGTCTTATCAAAGGGATGTCAGTATTATTTAG
Source organism: Papaver armeniacum (assembly GCA_023531295.1). Taxonomy (NCBI): domain Eukaryota; kingdom Viridiplantae; phylum Streptophyta; class Magnoliopsida; order Ranunculales; family Papaveraceae; genus Papaver; species Papaver armeniacum. Next base: position 103,672 of record JAJJWW010017928.1, on the reverse strand, counting down.
AGGGTGATAAATTTTATATGAGACAAATAAATGTTTACATATCCTAACCTCGGGTTCACCGCACCTAATAATGGTATTCCATTTGTAATTCATGTCATTTATCAGGTTTAATTTTCCACAAGAAAGTGAGACAAGGGAGATTCAAGATTTTTGTAGCTACCATTAGAGTTATTAAGAGTGCGTTTGGCACCGTCTATTTTTGAGCGGAGTTCAGTTGGAGGAGGTATTTGTGGATTTGGTTGTCGTAACTGGAGGGGAAGCAGTAGAATCAATCGCTGGGGACAGAGAAACCCATCTTCTCGAAATCAACTTTGAATTCCTCATAAGTCCTAGATGTGGTAGGATTAGGAATCTTCTGTTGGGATTACTTGGTAAATAATTCCACAAGACACTAGTTCTTTGGATCAATGTAGAAGTAAAGTAAAAATAAAGAAGATGCACACTAAAAGAAACAAGAAAGCGAGAACACAAGAATTAACGTGGTTCGGCGGTACGCCTACATCCACAAACGGCTACGATCAACTATTTATTATAGAACTTTTACAGAGAATTAAAACACTCAAATATTGATGAATCAATCACTAATTTATGAATAGCAAGAAGCTAATCATAACACTAAAATAACTCTCTAGTAATATTGCTCTATATCCTCACAAATAGAAAGTAGAAGAGAAGCAGGAGAGAAAACTCATAAGGCTCTTAGAGTTGGTGTGTTTTTCTCCAAATGAGCTCCCTCCTATTTATACTAGATAAGTACTTGGGATTCAAGCAAAATACTTGACATCCAAGTAGTAAAACCTTGCAAGCAAAGTAAACTTGGTTGCCAAGACTTTACTAGATAATTCCCATGTGTACTTAATATCCAAGCCTTCTTCTTCTATATGTCAAATGTCCTATAACCTCCACAAGTGTGAATATAGGATTTAATCTTTGACAAAATTAACAATTCTCCACCTTGTCAATGATTCCACAAAAGACCGAGTTAACCGTAGCCTCCAAAACGCCTAAAACATCAACAAATGGCGGTGTTGATCAAGTTGAGACACCTCTCGAACTTGACCTTCGAACGATTTTCGTCAACATATCGATGGATTATCTTCAGTACCAATCTTCAATAGAAGAACTTTTCCGTTATCAATCACTTCTCGAATTTTATGATAACGGACATCAATATGCTTGGTGCGCGCGTGGTAGACTTGGTTGTTTGCAAGATGAATTGCGCTTTGACTATCACAATACACAATGACATTCCTTGCACAATCCCCAAGTCTCCAACTAGACCTTGAAGCCATAATTCTTCCTTAACAGCCTCTGTTACATCAATATACTCCGCCTCTGTGGTAGACAAAGCAACAACTGAGTGTAACATGGACCTCCAACAAACAGGTCCTCCGCTCAAAGTAAAACAATACCCCGAAGTAGAATGACACATATCTCGATCACCATCATAATCTGAATCAACAAATCCACGTACCTTCAAACTCTGCTCCTTTTGATACACTAAACCAACATCTAGAGTTCCTTGAAGATATCGCTAAATTCCATTAACCGCGTACCAATGTGCTCTCCCAGGATTAGCCATATACCGGCTAACTAATCCAACCGCTTGAGAGATATCTGGAAGGGTACAAACCATAGCATACATCAAAGAACCTACCGCATTAGCATAGGGAACCTTTGACATAAACTCTTCTTCCTCACTAGTAGTAGGACTTAACTGGTTTGACAACTTAACACTTGGTGGCAATGGAAGACTAATAGCTTTAGAATTTTGCATTCTCAAGGCGACAAAACAATTTTCTCAAGATAAGATTTCGAGTAAGACATAACTTCCCCTTTGATCTATCTCGAGTAATTTCCATGCCCAATATCTTCTTAGCTGAACCCAGATCTTTTATCTCAAACTTCAAACTTAATTGCTTCTAAAAAGCATCAATTTCTGACTTGCCCTTTGCAGCTATAAGCATGTCATCAACATAGAGTAAGAGATAAACAAAAATCCCCTCTCGGAGCTTCTTAAAGTACACACATTGATCGTACTTACTACGAGTGTACTTTTGCTGCAACATAAATGTATCAAACTTCAGATACCACTGTCTTGGAGATTATTTTAACCCGTATAGTGACTTCTGAAGTCGACACACATAATATTCTTTACCGGCAACCTCAAAACCAATGGGTTGTGACATATAAATGTCCTCCTCCAGATCCCCATGCAAGAAGGCAGTCTTGACATCTAGTTGCTCAAGCTCTAAATCAAACTCACGCCACAAATGCTAGAAGGATTCGGATGAAAGTGTACTTAACAACCGGAGAGAAAACTTCATTGTAATCCACACCTTCCCTTTGTGCATATCCTTTAGCCACTAACCTTGCCTTATATCGTACACCACTAACGATGCCCTTAGAGTCTGGAGTTCCGTCCTTTACTGCATAGACCCACTTGCACCCGATCTTATTTTTACCCTTGGGCAACTTAACTAGTTCCCAAGTGTGATTCTTATGAAGAGACTCCATCTCCTCATCCATAGCGGTTTTCCACTCATCAGCATGAGTATCACTCATCTCCTCCTTGAAGGTAAACGGATCATGTTCGAAAATGGATAATGCATGAGAAACACTATCCTCATAACCATATCGAATAGGTGCACTAATTTGACGCCTCTCACGCTGAGATGCCAAAGACGGAACAATCTCAGTTTGTTGCCGAATGGGTTCCTCGATGGGAACCTCATCTTCATCTTCTACTTGTTCATTTTGAACTTCTTCTTCTTGTGTAGTAGATGAATAATGATCTCTTTGCTCTACCTGCATCGAATCGTCATCAATAGCCCTAGTACTCTCCTTTTCAATTTGAGAATCCCAACCTGTGAACTTCTTAGAATCAAGCATAGCTTTCTCATTGAAGGTCACATCACGACTGATCACAAACTTTTGCAAGTATGGGCACCATAAATGATACCCCTTCACACCTTCTGGATAACCTAAGAAAATTGCTTTCTTAGCTCTAACACCTAACTTATCTTCTCTGACATGAAACTAAGCCGGGCAACCGAACACCTTCAAATTTTAATAATTTACAGGATTACCGGTCCAAATTTCCATAGGTGACTTACACTGAATGGTTGTTGATGATGATCGATTCAATAAATAGCACGCCGTATTAACTTCTTCAGCCCACCAAATTTTTCCCAAACCCGCGTTTGACAACATGCACCGTGCTCTCTCAAGTAGTGTGCGATTCATTCGCTCCGCTACTCCATTTTGCTGTGGTGTACCTTTTACTGTGAAGTGTCTAGCGATACCTTGTTCCTCACAAAATTCTTTTAATGGGTCTTCAGTGTATTCACCACCATTATCGGAACGTATCTTCTTGACCACACGACCAATTTGTTTCTTCATCATGGTCTTCCACTTCTTAAATACCTCGGTGACTTCATTTTTCTGCTTCATGGTGTAAAGCAAACTCTCTGCGAAAAGTCATCGATAAAGGTCACAAACCACCTAGCACCTCCCTTAGAAACTGTACGAGAGGGACACCAAACATCCGAATGGATGTAGTATAACATACCCTGTGTGTGGTGCACATCGGTACCAAAACTGCTTCTACATTGTTTCCCAACAATGCAATGCTCACAAAAATCAAGCTTACACGTATTTTCTCCTCCAAGTAAACCTTTACTGCTCAACACAGACAAGCCTTTCTCACTCATATGACCAAGCCGCATATGCCACAAACGTGTTGACTCCACCTGTTTCTCATCAACTGATTGAGAAAACATAGCTCCACCACAAATTATATCTCCCACTACAAGAAAAATGGCTTTTGACAACGGATATATGACAACGTTTTGCGAAACGTTGTCGATAAATGAGCTTTCCACAACACTTACCCTAAAAAACCATTGTTGAATCCTATCCCATCCAAACAACAATGTTTCTTTTAAAAACGTTGTTGATCCTATGTTTTCACAACGTTTGAAGTGCATTGTCAAGTTAATATTTTGTTTATTTTAAAATATTTAAAGGAAAAGAAACTAGGATTCAAAGCTAGGTTAGTAAATATGAGTTGTAATGTGAATCACATAAAAAAATTTACGAGGTTCGTCATGAATGGCCTACATTCACAATGTGGAGATGTGAAGCTCTAGTATGATTCTCAGAGTTTTAGCAGAAGAACAACAAATTAAGCTATTTATAACAAGCATTGGAGATGGTTTGACATTTTGAAAATTTACGCGTCTCCTCAGAGTTTGTCAATATCGATCGATACGAGTACTCTATAACCTCTATGTTTACGGTAATAATTATTAATGTGAGTCTATTATCTCCGGAGCCTAGAGATCCTCAAAATCAACGTGAGAATAAAATGAAATAAATCTTTGACATGGATGCATCGAAAACTCGCAGACTAATCCTAACTGCATATTTGTTGGTGAACTGAAATAAGTAATATTTATGGATATAAATTAGCGATTGAGAAGAACACCTCAGATAAATTCCACTTTACAATATGCATTCAAAGAAACAAAAATTAGAATGTGCATGGCATTTCCTTTGGAAAAAACAAACCACATGACCTTTTTTTTTCCTGACGTCTTTAGGGGCGACCCCAAAAGAATTAGGGGCGACACAAAAGACAAAATAGGTTGAAAATACTTATATGCCCCTTCATAATCGGTAGTTTAGGTGTTTTTTAGCTACCGATTGCAAAATCTCATTTTTGGGGAAACTCTATATTCGGTAGTTATATAAACTATTTTGACTACCGATTATAGGCTCAACCAAATTAGAAAAATAAAGGATTTTTGCAAAATCTCATTTTGGGGCAACTCTATATTCGGAAGTTAGGATACCTTCATTTACTACCGATTATAGGCTCAACCAATGCAGTTGAAAAAGCTCGGTGCGGGCATGGATGTGGTATGAATACAATGCCGTTACGCTATACAGGGGGTCTGGGGGGTCCGGTGGGGCGTAGCCCCTCCCGGCTGTGTTCGGTAGTTATATGAACTATCTTGACTACCGAATATGGTTGGATATTTGCATGGAGAGTCACTGATCGGAAGTCATGATAACTCTTCATTTCTTACCGATTATAGGCTCAACCAAAATTCCAAAAAAAAAAAAGGATTTTTGCAAAATCTGATTTTGGGGCTACTCTACATTCGTTAGTTATATGAACTATTTAGACTACCGAATATGGTTAGATATTTGCAAAGAGAGCAAGGATAATCGGAAGTCGGGATAACTTCATTTACTACCGATTATAGGCTCAACCAAAATTTCAAAAAAAAAAAAGGATTTTGGCAAAATCTGATTTTGGGGCTACTCATATTCGGTAGTTATATGAACTATTTTGACTACCGATTATGGTAGGATATTTGCAAAGAGATCCACTGTATAATCGGAAGTCATGATAACTCTTCCTTTCTTACCGATTATAGGCTCAACCAAAATTCCAAAAAAAAGGATTTTCACAAAATCTCATTTTGGGGCTACTCTATATTCGAGAGTTAAATAACCTAAATTCCCTACCGATTATGGTAGCATTTTTGCCAAAGGTCTAATTTAATCGGGAGTCAAGATAACTTTATTTACTACCGATTATAGGATAGTCAAAATTCAAAAGATAAAGGATTTTATTTTGGGGATACTTTATATTCGGAAGTTATACAAACTAAATTTACTCCCGATTGTTGATTAACTACCGATTGTAAAGGGTAGTTTGGGATTAAAAAAAAAATGCTCCGAAAATAGCCTACCGATTGTGAAATAACCTACCGATTATGACAGTTTTTGTCGTTTTGTGTCGCCCCTAATTCTTTTGGGGTCGCCCCTAAAGACCCCAGGTTTTTTTTTGGGTAAAAATCCAAGGTAAAAACATGAGCGGCAAAAGAAACGACTTACTTGCCAAAACATGAGCGGCAAAGTTTAACTTTTGGTGGCAAAGTGAGCGGCAAAGTTTAACTTTTGGTGGAAATTGTGAGCGGCAAAGTGAGTGGCAAAGTTTAACTTTTGGTGGAAATTGTGAGCGGCAAAATGAGTGGCAAAGTTTAACTTTTGGTGGAAATTGTGAGCGGCAAATATGGTCCGTATGGGCCTTTTTTATTGCCTTAAAGCTTTGTTTTGGTCCATATGGATAGAACCAAAACCTAAACTTAAAAAAACCCTCTTTCTTAGTCTGCGAGTAAAAGCTAACTTAGGTTTAGGTAAGAACAAAACCAAAAACCCCTCTTCTTCCCCTTTTCTTCGGCAGTGGAGTAAGAAGAAGGTAGTATAGTTAGTAATTAATTGTTCCTTTATCTCATCTCCATTTGTAATTTTTTCTCTTTGTCTTTTTTTTCCTATCTCAATCATTCCCTCGTCTATTCTCCGTCTGATTGAAAGTTTTCGATTGATTTTTTTTTTATTTTAATTTCATCTAAGATTATAATACCAGAATACGACTAGATGGTCTTGTCTCTGTTCAATTTAGAAACATGGTAGAATTTTTTTTTTTTTTATTTTTTGAAGAAAAATTTAGGGGTTTTGTTAGATCTGGAATGCATGTGTATTTGAGATCATTTTTTGCTCGATTTGAACCGTAGGAGTTAATAAGATTTCATTTTTACAACAAGGGTTTTTGAAATGGATGCTAATTGTACCACTGCTAACCTTTCAATGGTTAATCTATATCTGATTTTAGGCGGAAAGAGGGTCTAAGGTTTTTCTCTTTCTGTCTGAGATTCTAAAGAGAGTCCACTATTATTATTATTATTATTATTATTTTTTTTTTTTTAATTCTTATTGATTTTAGTTGGTTGTGTATTTTTCCTTTTTGATAAATTTTATTCTTATTGGATTTTAGGGGTTTTTGATTTTCTAATTTTTAGGGATTTCTTTAGATGATTCTGGATATATTTTTTTTAAGGTTCTCGTTAAATCTTATATGTTGTTACTGATTTGGTGTTTATTTTTTAAACTAATTTAATGGTCTGTGATTATTCTTTTCAGGTAAGATTTGTGGGTTTATGTGTATCATCAACATCAACAACTCAGGAGTGGATTATCTTATATTGGTGAGTTTCTGTTTTTTTTTTCGCTGCTTAACTTTTGTTTGATTTGTTAAGTGAGTGTGAGTCTTACTTTCTGCATTTGTATCAAGTAGCTGGTTGATTTGTTTTATCTTGTATTTGTGTTCATTTTACCTAAATTTGTTTGCTGTTTCATGGATGGTTGCCGCTATCTCTGAAATTTGTAGTCAGTGAACAATTTCAGAGGCAAGTATGGTTGTAATTATTTTTTCTTGAAATGCTTGTTTTAGCTGATTTTTTATAATTATGTGGCTCATAATATTTATAAGTTTGATTTTGTGGTTTTTATTTGTCTACAGGCTTTGAGATCTAGACAACTTGGTAAGTTTCACAGATCTCTCTTGGAATGCTTTTGTGGTTTGTTTGGATTAGTTGAAATGCTTTATTTGTTGCATATTGTTGTGACATCTGATAGATGTATTTGATCCTGTAAGAGTTGTTAGGGTATTACTCATACGTTTGATATTATGCTGATGTGCAACATGTTTTTGCTATTTATGCTAGATAGGTTGAACTGCGGCCTTCCATGATGGAGAAAGACTGGGTTTACTTGCGAAGGTTTTAAAGCTAAACCTGTTGTGTTTTTTAACATGCTTGCTTGTTTATGTTTTCCAAGTCTGATTGTGTTTTATATATCTATGTTAATGTAGATCAAAACCAGAATATGGAGTTGCATTGGCAAATTTTTTGGAAACTGTCAGTGAGAATCTAGGAAATCCACCATTACCGAAGTGTCCTTGTGTTGATTGTAAGAATTTAGGAAGTGAACCCCGTAATGAGGTATATAAACACTTACTTGTTAGGGGAATGGATCCTACTTACACTGAATGGGTTTTTCACGGTGAACATGTTAGTACTTCTATGAAAGATCCTGAAGACCCGATAACTTCTGACCATGTAATGTTTTTCGATACAAATATTCAAGATGATTTGATTGATGATCATGTTATTAATGAAGGTACTAATGAAGATCCATTGGAAAAATTAGTGGAAGACGCCGATATTCCTTTATATCTAGGGTGCACAGAACCTACCAAGTTGTCTCAGTAGTATCATTGTATAAGCACAAAACAGTTAGTGGGTTATCTCAAGTTGCTTTTGATGAACTTCTTAAGACAATTCATGAGATGTTACCCAAGGATAATTGTCTTCCTACAACCACATATGAATGCCGAAAGTTTTTGAAAAGATTTGAGCTTGGTTTTGTAAGCATTCATGCATGTGAGAATGATTGTTGCTTATTTAGAAATGAACTCATGAGATAGGGATACTTTCCCAAAATGTCATGCTTCTCGTTGGAAAAAGATAAGTCCAACAATGAAGATGATGATAAATATGAGAGTCCTAAACGGAGGATTCCAAGAAAGGTTATTAGGTATTTTCCTATTATTCCGTCTTGAAAGAATGTTTGGGTCATTAGAGACAGCTAAACAACCGCAATCACATAAAAGTTGGAAGAGTAAAGATGGTAAAATGCGTCATCCAAATGGATTCCATGTCTTGGAAGAAAATCGACCGAAAATGGCCTGATTTTCTTTGCAGAGCCAAGGAATTTACGACTTGGGCTTGCTGCAGATGGATTTAATCCATTCGGTGACCTTTCTCCGTCGCATAGTTGTTGGCTTGTGATGGTTGCTGTGTACAATTTCCCCCCAGAGTTTTGCATGCAAAGAGAAAATATTATGTTGTCTTTACTAATTCCAGGTCCCAAACAACCTGGTAATGACATTGATGTGTTTTTACAACCATTAATTGATGATTTGAAAAAGTTATGGAATGGTGTAGATGTTTATGATTCTTCTAGTTGTACTATGTTCAAGTTGCGTGCTCTTTTAATGTGGACGATAAATGATTTCCCTGCTTACGGGAACCTAGATGGTTGTACTTACAAAGGAAAGGCAGCATGTCCTATTTGTGGTGTTCAAACTCTTTCACAATGGTTGCCTTTTAGTGGTAAAACAGTCTACATGAATCATAGAAGATTTCTCCCTCAAAGTCACCCTATGCGTAACAAAAAAAGTTGGTTTCATGGAACACAAGAGAAGAATAAAGAGCCTCATATAATGTCTGGTGTTGAAGTTTTGGAAGCTCAGAGTTCTATAGTGAATGATTACGGTAAGCCAAAACAAGAAAAAGACAAGAAAAAAGACAAGAAAGCAAACAAGAAAATGGACAAGAAAAGAAAGAGGAAAAAGATTGTTCGTCGTAAAGGGAGTGACGATAGAACTGATGGTCAGAAGTTACTTGAGATGTGAAAGAAGAAGTCAATTTTTTTTGAACTGCCCTACTGGAAGGTAACTTTAATCTGCCAAATGTAATGTATTCTTATCTAATTTTTGAACTGCCTTACTGATTTTACCTTTTTGTGTACTAACAAATATATTCTTTTATTGTGGTAGGATTTGTTACTACGCCACAATATAGATGTCATGCACACTGAAAAGAATGTTGGTGAGAGTATTCTTGGTACACTTTTGCATATAAAGTTCAAAACTAAAGACGGTCTTAACTCCCGGAAGGATCTGGTTGCATTAGGACAGAGAGACCGTAACTACATCCAACCGAAAAAATGGTAAACTAGTCCTTCCACAAGCACCATATAGGTTAATGAGATAAAGAGAAAAGTATATTTATTGATAGGTTGACAAATTTGAAAGTTCCTGATGGGTACAGTTCAAACATTAGGAGATGTTTCTCTAAGGAAAATGGAGTTTACAATCTAAAAGCTCATGACTACCATGTTTTAGTGCAACAATTACTATGCGTAGCATTACGAGGACTTTTACCGGAAGGGCCAAGAAATGCAATCTTTCGGTTGTGTTCATTTTTCAATGAGTTATGCCAAAGGGTAGTTGACAGGAATAAGATAGTGCAGCTCGAAGAAGAAGTTGTTGTGACATTGTGTATTTTTGAGAGATATTTCCCTCCTTCTTTTTTTTGATATAATGATACACTTGTGTATTCACCTAGCTAGAGAAGTCCGTTTGGGTGGACCTGTTCGATGATCATTTGGATGTATCCATTTGAAAGGTATGCCACTATATCTTTTATTTTTGTTTGATTATGTTACTTATTGTAGATTGTTATAGCATAAACATATTTTTTCATAGTATTCTAAACAAATCATTCTCTTGTTCTTCTTGTAGATATATGAAGATATTCAACGAAAAATGAAAAATCAAGCACGTCTCGAAGGATGTATAGCGGTGCTATCTTTTGTATAGGAGGCCATTAGATTTATTAAGGAACGTGTGCCACAAGCAAATAAATAGGTGAACGCCGGAAAGCGCAATGAAGGTGCTCAAAGTGATTCATCTTCCTTAGGACGTCCGAGTTTCTAAAGGCACTTCGTACTAATGGATAAAGTTATGTTGAATATCGCGCATAGATATGTGTTGTTCAATGAACCAGAAGTTCGTCCTTATGAAGAGTAAGTGCAAATCTATATATACCTTGCTAAAACAGCCCTTCACTCATGACTTTCGCTTCTATTAATCCAGTTTTAATCTTAGTATGCATATGGAAGAGTTAAAGTGTTTGGATAGAAGACTATGTAGAAATCCAGCCCAACTCGAGAAGGCACACTCTGATACTTTTGTTGATTGGTTCAAAGAAAAGGTTAGTCTAACAAATTCTACTTTAAGTGTATTTCTATACCAATATATTAAGCTTCATATCTTTATGAGAGTGCTCTTTTGACAGGTGCAATCACATATATGCACGGCACAATCAGATCGGATAAAGTGAGGTGGTTATCATATGGACCTTTGCAAGAACGCAAGTCATATAATCTTGGTTACGTTATCAATGGCATTCGGTTTCGTATTTCTTGATTGAAAGAGCCACTCAATGTAGCGGAGTTTGTATTGAATCAAACATCACAAGGGTAGCGTGACTCAGAAACAAATCGAGAAAACAATGCCCGTTCGACTACGACACTTTCTATGGTGTTTTACGTGAAATTATAGTATTGAACTATAGGAACTTCCAAATACCGATATTCAGCCAGTGATTAGGCTCATATGGTTCGTGGTGTTAAAGTTGAAGATGGTTTTACGTTAGCCAACTTTAACCAAAGATAGGAACCAGATTTGAAAGCGATCCATTCATCCTAAAGAACACAAGCGAAACAAGTTTTTTATTCTCGCGAGTTCGATGCATCTAATTGGTGTGTGGTTTTGAAACCGCCGCCGAGAGTTTTCCATGAATTAGAACTATATGATGAAAGTGCTGATACGGGTTATCAACCATTAGATATTTTGTCACTTCCTAACATTGATCTGGATAGCGATGATGGTTGTAAATGAAGTGGATGCTTTTATCTTTGTTGTGCTTTTTTGTAGCCTTTGGTTATGACTCTTGAATGGTTGTATATGTGTATTTGGATTTCATTGTCTGTGTTTGTTCCTGTCTCACTTATTTAATGCGTTATGCCATGTCCTTCCAAGTATAAATGCTTTGAAATTATTTGTATCTCAATAATTAACAGTTTCTTGTCATTATAGCAGCTGGGTATAGTAACCTGCTCTGGAGCTTATAACCACTATGGCACCACAGGTTTACCATGTCTTTCACCGGTCATCTTCAAACTACTATCGTAGTATACCTTCAAGAATCCATATTATGCAACGTACTTGTATCCTAAAGATTCAAGTACTCCCAACGAAATCAAACTCTTTCTCAAATCAGGTACATGTCTAAACTCTGAAAGTGTTGTAGTAACACCATGCGAACGAAACCGTACTGTACCAACTCCAACTGTTTTGCAGGTATTAGAGTTACCCATCAAAACAGTACCACCGTTCACCTCTCTATAAGTGGTGAAACATTCCCTAGTGGGACACATATGGTACGAAGCACCGGAATCGAGCATCCAACCATCATTGAGATAAGTCTTTGATGTAACGGTTAACACCTCCTGATCAAAACCACACATTGGCTCCACCGGAACTTCACTGCCTTCCGCAATTGAAGCAACAGCATTCTTCGAATTTGATTTCCTATTATGTTTTAAATCCTTTGCTTTTAGCTTAGGACAATCAACTCTTATATGACCGGGTTTACGACAATAATAACACTCGATGTCGTTCCTTTTGAAATTGGAACGATTCTTCAACTTCGACTTCTTATTACCATTTTTACCTCCATCGACAAATAATTCCTCAACTTCATCATCAAACTCTTGCTTTCTTTTTCTCATAGCTTTGGCTTGTAAAGCCGAAACCACATCATTGAAAACCAATTTATTATCTCCTTCGGTTTTCCCACTTAACAAATAATCCACAAAAGTTTCATATGACGGAGGTAAAGAACATAGTAGTATCATAGTTTTATCCGTATCCGAGATATTAACATTGATATTGGATAAATCAGATATTATCATATTAAACTCATTAATATGATCTACTAAAGATTTACCTGAAGCCATCCGAAAGGCATGGAGTCGACGCTTCAAGTAGAGTTCCAAAGTCAAGTCCTTTTGTAAGTAGAGCTTCTCTAATTTCTCCCAAAAATCCTTTGCCGAAGTTTCACCCGAAAAATTATGAGTAATTTCCCTCGACAAACATAAGCGAATAGTTGAACAAGCCTCCATATCAAGGTCAGCCCACTTTTCGTCGGTCCTATCTTTTGGTAAGACTGTTGGCTTCTCCTTGATTGCTTTAATTTGTTTCATGCTGACAAGAATATCTTTTACATCAGTTTGCCATGATGTAAAATTATTTTTTCCATTGAACTTGATGATATCAAATCCATGCACCTTCGAGAAAACTCCACCAAATGTGGAAGCTGACATCTTTACTTCTAATTATAATCCTCTCCGCGCTCACCGCACCACTTGCTGGGATTACTTGGTAAATAATTCCACAAGACACTAGTTCTTTGGATCAATGTAGAAGTAAAGTAAAAATAAAGAAGATGCACACTAAAAGAAACAAGAAAGGAGAACACAAGAATTAACGTGGTTCGGCGGTACGCCTACATCCACAAACGGCTACAATCAAATCTTTATTATAGAACTTTTACAGAGAATTAAAACACTCAAATATTTATGAATCAATCACTAATTTATGAATAGAAAGAAGCTAATCATAACACTAAAATAACTCTCTAGTAATATTGCTCTATATCCTCACAAATAGAAAGTAGAAGAGAAGCAGGAGAGAAAACTCATAAGGCTCTTAGAGTTGGTGTGTTTTTCTCCAAATGAGCTCCCTCCTATTTATACTAGATAAGTACTTTGGATTCAAGAAAAATACTTGACATCCAAGTAGTAAAACCTTGCAAGCAAAGTAAACTTGGTTGCCAAGACTTTACTAGATAATTCCCATGTGTACTTAATAGCCAAGCCTTCTTCTTCTCTATGCCAAGTGTCCTATAACCTCCACAAGTGTGAATATAGGATTTAATCTTTGACAACATTAACATCTTCTTGGGAGCCATCGATGAAAAACAAAGGAAATATGAAATTTACAGAAGACGGTAAAATAGAAAGAAAGAGGAAAAGGGTTAAAAGAGAAAACCTAGAGGGATGGAGTAGTTATAAAGGGATAACTGGTCAAACCGGGCTATATACACGATTGAGGAATATGGACCGGTAATCAACGGTTGCACAAGAGAAGAAACCACGTGGAGGGCATGAAAGAGGAGACATGGCGGTTAAACGATCTCAGACGGTTCTTATTCCACACTCACCTTGTTCGAGTAGAATAAGAAAAGGCAAAATGTAGGTACCTAAATTCCGATCGTCACGTGGTCGCAGGAGAAGACACGAAGTACGCCTGGGAAATCCTGCTGAAAGATCTTGTATCATTCCCCAAGAGTCTTCTTCAGTGACTTGTCATATCAAAAGTCAGGGTCGTCATTATTAACTGACGGGCGAATTAAAATAAGAAAATCCACTTGCGAAATAGCATCTTATGACTAAGTAACTCGCTAGAAGAATCTAAAGTGCGAAGGATCAATTGGAGTACCCAACAAGATAACAGTCACGAAGTTAGACAAGTGAAGTAAGATTACTTAGCTGAAAAGTTAATATGCGAAGTCAGTAAATTGTCGAACAAGAAAAGAGACAGCTGTCCCGACACATTCCCAAATTTGTAAGCGAAAGAAAGGGGAAACCTTTACGGAAAATGATCTAGGAAATTATAAAGCACCTCCACGAGAACCTGGAGACGATTAGGCGAAGTAAAGTGAGTTGTATTCCATTATGATAGGATGGTCTATAAATAGAGGCCCTTGGGCAATGTATAGAAGGGCAGATTCGGGAGGAGTGATAGTTTGGCTCAAAGTGTGAGATTAAGGTTTCCATATATTCAAGAACTTGTATTTTCACTACTTTGGTGGTTGATCAATAAGAATTTCTTATCCAAAACATTTATCATGTCTTAGATCTGTTTCGTTTCCTATTTGGGCGTGCTACTGGATTTCCAGTAGTTACAAACTTTGTTAATTGGAAAAGGGAACTTCAGTAAACTGTATGATCATATAAGTTAAACTCAGTCCCAACTCCTCCATTATATCTGAAGATTTCTCTTTGTATCTTGCTTGTATCTTCTTCTTCTTGTATTTGGTTACTGTAATCTTTTCCCTTAAACTTCAAAATAAAAAATGAACCATTTCAATTCTGCAGAAATTTTATGACTTCTTTAATCGTATGCGCCTCCAATATTCCCCAACTTCTGCAGTCCAGCAAAATTGTTTTTCAAACATAAAATAATTTCAAAATCAACTAGTTCAAAGCTCATGTGCCAGTGTAACCCCCTCATTAAACAGTGGCGACAATTTAGCGTAGCGCAATGATTTGCTATGTCTCAGTAAATGTGCAAGCGTGATGATTGAGTATGCGTCCTTCAGCTGATTACGCCTCCCTTCCCATGCCCTTAAAGCTTTTAATTATTAGACAAAGAAAAAGGTAAATGTCAGCTCATCATGTATACAAAGAGATAAAAAAACCAAAATAGATCAATCGATATTAGTCAGTATCCATCTCTAGAATTTCACTTAACTAAAGCGGCGCACCAAGTGTGAACGCAAAATGCTAATGCATGCATAAGCTCCGGCCATTGCTAATCCTGCTTCTTACAAAAAATCAATAACATGATGATTAGCATGGAAATGCGTGAATTTCTACTTGGAACATGTTTTGTAGAAATGCATCTCAAGGATATCTGCAAAAGCTGATAAGGAGAGTATAAACTGTAAACTCAACAAGTTAGCAGACTAGATTCTGCACATGCTATTAGATTAGTGTTAAGGATCGAGCAAGAGAGAGGAGAGCATAAACGCGCGGAAGCAATAGACTACATTGATAATAATCTTGGTGTATCTTTCTCATTAACTCTTCAAGATATTTATACAATCACAAGACTTGATTCTCAAGACAATTCAATTCCTAATATAACTCTCACAAATCTCCTAAATATAGACTCTCATATATTATTTCCTATTACCCTCCCTCAAGATGGAGCATGTAGATCACGAATGCCCATCTTGAACAAAAGAAATTTAAACTAAGCTTTCACAAATATTTTTGTGAAAAATTCTGCCAATTTCGGTTTTCATCGTAGTTTAAGGACGTTTTGGTCCTCTTCGGAAGTTTAAGGACATTACGGTCCTCTTCGTAGTTTAGGGACATTTCGGTCCTCTTCGTAGTTTTTGGACATTTCGGTCCCATCTTCATAGTTTAAGGACATTACGGTCCCCTTCGGAAGTTTAAGGACATTACGGTCCTCTTCGTAGTTTAGGGACATTTCGGTCCCCTTCGTAGTTTTTGGACATTGCGGTCCCAATGGAAGTTTAGGGACATTACGGTCCTCTTCGTAGTTTAGGGACATCTCGGTCCTATCTTCGTAGTTTAAGGATATTACGGTCCCATCTTCGTAGTTTAAGGACATTTCGGTCCCCTTCGTAGTTTTTGGACATTGCGGTCCCATCTTCGTAGTTTTTAGGACATCTTGGTCCTCTTCGTAGTTTAAGGACATTTCGGTCCCTTTCAGAAGTTTAAGGACATTTCGGTCCTCTTCGTAGTTTAGGGACATCTCGGTCCCCTTCGTAGTTTAAGGACGTTTCGGTCCCCTTTTCTTCAGTAGAATACTTCTTGTACTCTTTAGACAACTCATAGGATTTTAACCTATTATTGTTGTTATTTCTCTCATCACTTCTTTTGGTGATTATTTCTCTTTCTTCACAATTGTTGTTGTTTCTTCGATTTCTGTTGCAGTCACGCTTTTGTTGCGAAAACTGTCACACTTCTTTTCTTTTCAAGATTCTCTCACAATCTTTCATTTCGTCACGCTTCTGCCACAAGCGTTGACCCTTCTTCTTGTTATATTGCTGTTACAAATTTGCCACGCTACTCAGATTTGCCACACTTCTGAATACGTAACAGATTTGCAACGCTGTGACATAATTTTCACACTTCTGCTTGCAAACCATTCAGGCATTTAAACAAACACCTTGTCTGCAATTGTCTGTTAACCGAAATAAAATGTTGCAGCTGAAAACCCAGCCTTTCTACACCTCCTTCTCTGCAACAATCTGAATTCTGACAACAATCCACATTCAGTATATCATTCAATCATTCAAACTTACCTTAATCTCCAGTATCCCATCTTAGTTCTCTTCTCATATCAACAGCAACCACCATCTCTTACATCTTCTTCTCTGCATTTCGAATTCAAAGAACCACACTGCAACTGTCACTTTAATCTCCTAAAACAGTCTCAATCTCGAGCCAAACACCAATCTGTTTTTCAACAATTTCATACCACCTGCTCCTTATTCCACTCGAGCTCGATCAAGAACCCATCTGAATCCTCTTCTCTCATTAGCCAAAACCAACCGATTGTTATTAATCATCTTTTATCACCGAGAATCCCAGCAATATTTCCTCTCAATCCACTGCAATCTTATTTATTGCTCCACAGGTCCAACAACAAGAACATCTCAACTGATGTATATGTTTCACAACTGTCAATCGGCAGACATCATCGCTGCCAAACTCGATCAACAACAGAAGCAACTTCTATCGTCAGCAGCACCTTCTCATGAATACCAGCAGCAACAGCTCCATCTCAGGCACGCCTTCTGTGTCTTAAAGAGTTCTTCTCTGCAATTTTCTATATTGATAATGGAAGCAACCTCCATCACGAGCTCCATACCCTCTGCATCTTCATCGTCGTTCTTCTTTTTTCAGCTCCATCATCATCTTCGGTAATGTCAGCAAGACAAAACCTTCACCGTTCATCACAATGTGACAATGGAAGCATCAGCTCAGCAACCACAACAGCCATAATTATTTGCAAACGATCACGCAAGCCTTGGCATATTCTCTTCCATCGATTTTCATTACCAGCTCGAGCTCTGTCTCAGTCTCTACTCCTTGTTTCTCGACGTCTCCCTTTAGATGACTCCTATATTGTAACACGAAAAAATAACACTGACTACGAACGTTCGTTGCTTCTTCTTTTGGTCAGTTCCAAAGACTCCAGGAACTTGAGCTCGAACCTAAAAGACTTTGAACCTGAACTTTACGACCATCATCTCAAGTCTTAACCCAGGCAACAAACCACAATGACCATAGCATGCTCACGCCATCTGTTTTTCCCTGTTTCATATATAACTACGAAACTCTAAAAACTTCCTTGTTTACTGCCAAACTTTGTTTCCTCCAGCGAGTACACGATCTCAAAATTTCACAGACTCCATTAACGACAACACTTCTTGCTTCTTTCTTTTTCACGGATACAGCATCCAACACCGTTCCTTCACAACTTCAAACTCCTTTTTTTTTTTTTTTTTTTAAACCCTAACGCAGCTTCTTTCTTCTCCAACTTCAAAACATCAGAATTTCACACAACTTCTTTAACTTTTCTCTTAAACCCGAAAAACATAAAACAATGGAACTTCTCTTCTTTCTCATTCTCCTCTCCTCACCTTGCTCGATACCACAGTAAGGATCGAGCAAGAGAGAGAGAGCATAAACGCGCTAAGCAATAGACTACATTGATAATAATCTTGGTGTATCTTTCTCATTAACTCTTCAAGATATTTATACAATCACAAGACTTGATTCTCAAGACAATTCAATTCCTAATATAACTCTCACAAATCTCCTAAATATAGACTATCATATATTATTTCCTATTAATTAGAGTATGAACAAGTTTATATGGAACCTGTTTAGAAGGAGTTCCAAACTCTTCTATGCATGGATAGCCATAAAAAACCAATCAGCAATGGATGGAGAAGCCCTGTTTTTTTCCACAAGTTGGTTGGTGGTTGGCTGATAGACCATGCCGGACTATTAGTTGGGCATCCTAACCATAGCTGATTGGCGGTTAGGAGTGCAATCTGAATCTGATATATGTAAGATTCTTATGATTCCCTTGTCCAATGTGGGACTACTATGTATCTTAAGAAACGGTTCTTGGAGTAGATAATTATGGATTGAGAAACCCTTACTTATAATAGCATCTGATAAGCCGTCGGGTTGGCACTTGGCAATCCATTTTTTGGTGAAACTGAGGTTACCAACAAGATTTAACAAGCACACAAATGGTCCGTCAATATCCTGAATCTAATATGCAAAGAACTGGGGAAAAATTCAGATAATTCGACAAAGAATTCCATTCGCAAACACAACTGCATTGACTTGAACATTACACATTTAACACCAATTTGACAAAATTTGTCATGACACAGATGATTCTGGAATGGTTTCTCAATATATGTTCAAGATGCATAACCAAGAGATTACAACCGACTCTTATACAACATTACAACACAATAAAAGGAAACAGAATAACCGAAAATATAAGCTAATGAATACACAGAATATATGAGAATAATATCTAAGATATCAAAGATACGGTGTATATTTCAACACCCCACCGCAACCTCAAGATGGTGCTGAACACATCTTGAGGTTGTTAACCAAAAACGAAGCTTGGGAGAGGGTAATGACTTCGTAAAGAGATCGGCAAAAGCTGGAATTCGGAAGAAACATAAGGGAGCTTAATTGTCTGCTGCTTGAAGTGATGGTGTACGAAATGGCAAATCGATTTCAATGTGTTTTGTGCGCTCATGAAACACATCATTATGTGCAATATCAATGGCTGCTTTGTTGTCACAAAGAAAGTGGAGTAGAGCCCGTCATATGAATTCCCATATCACTAAGGAGCCATCTTAACCAAACTATTTCTGAAGTGGTGTGAGCCATTGCCCGATATTCAGCCTCAGCACTAGAACGAGAGACAACTGATTGTTTCTTGCTTCTCCAAGAAATAAGAGAGTTGCCTAAGAACAAGCAGTAACCTGTTGTTGACCGTCATCAGTGATATCCTCAACCTGATCTCGAGTCGGTATAAGCACGGAGTCGAAGTTCGATGTGGAGGAAAAATTCGGTCCTTGGTACAGTGTTCCTTCACATATCGTAGAATACGAAGAATGCAGAAGAAAATGAGAGGTACGAGAAGCAGCCATGAACCGATTAACGACATGAACAACAGAATCGATATCTCGGCATGGTGATAGTCAAATAGTTGAGGCCGCCTACAAGTTGACGGTACAAAGTTGGATTGGGCAAATCTTTGCCATCGGTAGGGACTGAACTTGACATTCATCTCTAGAGGAGTATCAACTATCTTACTGTCAGTTAAACCTAAGCACGAGAAATAATGTCTGAAGCATATTTGACTTGAGAAAGGAAGTACCCAGCTGGAGATTTATCAACTTCGATACCAAGAAAATATCTTAATGAACCGAGATCTTTCATCTCGAAACATGAACTCAAGTAAGATTTCAAGACAGGTGATACCATCTCGTGTCATCACCAAGTAATTACCATATCATCGACATATATGAGTAGAAGAACCATACCTTTGTCTCGAGGACTTGGTGAATAGTCTTTGAATCATATGGACTTTGAGTGTAACCATGTCTAATAACAAAGAAGAGAGAATTTTTCAAACCAAGCACGTGGTGCTTGTTTGAGCCCGTATAATGCTTTGCGTAACTCGCAAACTTGATTTGGCGAGATGAGCAAGTCCTGGAGGTGGTCGCATATAAACTTCTTCTTGAAGTTCTCCATGGAGAAATGCATTCTTAACGTCCATTTGGTGAAGGTTCCAGTTACGAGCTGAAGCAACAGATATAAGAGCACGAACAGTAGTCATACGGGCAACTGGGGCGAAGGTTTCTTCGAAATCAATTCCATATTCCTGGGTGAAACCTTGAGCAACAACACGGGACTTACATCGATCTAGTGTACCATCTGACTTGGTTTTCACCTTGAAAACCCATTTGATCCCTACTACGAGGCTTTCCTGGAGGTAAATCGACCATATCCCATGTACCAGCATTTTTGTGTGCGGTCAATTCATCTCCCATAGAATATTGCCATTCTGGAATTGCTGCTGCTTCTCTGTAGTTCTTTGGTTCATAAGCAGAAAGAATAGTTGTTAATGAGCAATGATAGTCAGACAACTTAGCTGGCGGCCGTCGATTACGAGGAGGCAGTTGCTCTACTTCATTCACAGGATCCCTATTCAAAGTTGCATTGTCAGGATGTGCCATAGAGTGATCAGAGATAACATCATTAGTACTTGGAGTGGTTTGAGGAGTGGATTCAGTAATAGCTGAGTTCGGAACTGAGATAGAAGAATCTGATGGTGAGAAAGCTAGACTGGGAGAAGCTAAATCATCAAAAGGATCTATATAAGTGAAAGTTTCGAATGAGGATGACTTACTATTAGGAAGTGACCAAAATGGTATTTTCTCCCAAAAAGTAACATGACGAGAAACTCTTAACTTACGACTCTCAGGGTCATAACACCGGTAACCCTTTTGCTCAATTCCATATCCTAAAAACACACACATTGTATTCTTTTTGCTAAGCTTACTGCGTTCACGATCTGTGAGAAGAACAAAACAGGTGGATCCAAAGACACGTAACTCAGAGTAATTTGGTTTCTTCTTAAACAAACGCTCATATGGAGATATTCCTCCTATAACAACAGTTGGAACTCGATTTATTGTGTATACTGCAGTGAGGACAGACTCTCCCCAAAAGTTGGAGGGAACGGAAGAGGATAAGAGTTGGGTTCTAGCAGTTTCTACAATGTGTCGATGTTTTCGTTCAGCAATACCATTTTGCTCAGGGGTTTCTGTACAAGATAGCTGAAGGAGAGTACCTTGAGATTTGAGAAAATCTTTGAAGGGGTTGGATATGTATTCACCTCCTTGATCAGCACGAAAGATTTTGATGATTTTTGCAAACTGAGTTTTAATCATTTGAGAGAATTCAGTATATATTCTTAGGAAGTCTGATCTCGAGCTAAACAAATATACCCAAGTATAGCGAGTAAAGTCATCAATGAATATGACATAATAAAGAGCTCCTCCCTTAGTAGCAATGGGAGCCTTTCCCCAAACATCAGAGTGAACAAGATCAAAAGGTGCATGAGAAACAGAAATACTTTTATTAAATGGAAGAGCAGATTGTTTACCAAGTTTACAAGCAATGCAATGTGGATCTCTGTCTATAGGAACACTGCCTAATAATCCTTTGTTGATCATATATGTGAGACGAGAAAATGAGACATGGCCTAACTTAGTGTGCCAAGAAATAAAAGGAGAGGACTCTGAAGTGGGAGAAGTGGACACAACAGCTGCAACAATAGAGTTCTTAGATTGTCTGGGAATAGCAAGAGATTTTAGCAGTACATTTGACCAACTCTACGTCCTATCCCAACCGCCTTCTTTGTCTTGGAATCCTGTATAACACAGCCAGATGAAAAGAAGAAGATGTTAAACCCTTGATTACATAGCTGACCAATGGAAATAAGGTTCATCTTGATTTGAGGAACAAATAAAACATTTGGTATTTGTATCTTATCTGTAACCTTAACATGCCCAATATGGTCGGCGCTTATTTGTGATCCATCTGCTGTGTGAATTTTCGGTGTTACAATAGGATGCATGCTCTCAAAAAATGTAGGATTGAATGTCATATGATTTGAGGCACCGGAATCTAGAAACCAATCAGTTGTAAATATACCTGAGGAAGCCGAGAGAGCAGCAGCTGCTGTAGAATTGTTACCAATTGAGAGTGCTTGTTTAAGCATCTCCTGAATCTCAGCAAGGTTGTTGTTTGACTCATGTGATTGCTCCAATACTGGTGCAGCAGTGATAGGACCAGCAAATTGTGAAGGAGCAACATTTGTTCTTCTCTTTTCTCTCATATTCCTAGACGATGGAGACGTACAATTATGCACAGTATGTACAAAAGCCTTGCAATACTTACATTGAGGTGTGCCTGCTAGTATGCTCTTCTGACTTGTTAGACTCTGAGGAAAGTTTTGCGCAGATACACTTGGTTGAAGTGTGCAGTTCTTTGCGAAATGTCCAAAATTCTTACAGTTGTGACACTGCACTTGAGACAAGTCACGATAGGATGAAGAATTTCTCTGGAAATTAAAACTTGAAGGAACAAAGAAGCACGGTTGCAACATCTGGTTTGATTCCTTTACGAGTTTCTTCAGCAATAAGTTCAGAAAGTGCAACTTCTACTGTTGGAAGAGGAGATCGATGGAGAATTGATGCTCTAGCTGATTCAAATTCTTCTCTTAACGCCATCAACAATTGAACAAGCCGAGATTCTTCTCTATATTTATGCCATAACTCTATGTTAGTTGTCCATTTAGGCTCCATGAGAGCCAGTTGATTCCAAATAAGTGACATCTCTGAATGAAAGTCAGTCACAGTCTGATCATGTTGTTGTTTCAACAAACGAATGTCTTGTTCTAGCTTATACCTTTGAGCAAAATTTATTTGGGTGTACCTATTTTCGAGAAAATCCCACGCTTCTTTTGCTACGTCAAAACTGGTTAACTGCATACTAATAGAAGCGATCACTGTGTTTCCGATCCAAGTGAGGATCCTATGATTGTTGATTTCCCATTCTTCCATACGATCTTTTGATGGTGGATCTTTTGATGGTGCCTCCTTACTCTGAGTGCTGCTGTTTTGTTTAGGACACTTCTCTTTGCCATCAATATACTTCCACATACTCTTGCCTTTGAGAAAACTTCTCATCAAAAAGGACCAATGATTATAGTTGGTACCATCGAGCTTGACAGTGATGGGTTGGATATCTTCACGAGACATGATAGAAAACAGGATTTCTGAACTAGGATATGTAAATAAAAAGACAGGAATAATATGAAAAAAGGATACCTCACAACTCTGGTTTTGATTTGCAGCGGAGATGGGTTTCAGATCGATTTTGGCTCTGATGCCATGACAAGATTTGTCATGACACAGATGATTCTGGAATGGTTTCTCAATATATGTTCAAGATGCATAACCAAGAGATTACAACCGACTCTTATACAACATTACAACACAATAAAAGGAAACAGAATAACCGAAAATATAAGCTAATGAATACACAGAATATATGAGAATAATATCTAAGATATCAAAGATACGGTGTATATTTCAAAGCCGGTTTTCGAGGTTAGTTAGGCCCGGGGATTCCTAACATGGTATCAGAGCTAGGCCCCTCTCAACGCTACCCGTGTGTCCGTGGTTTCCGTACCACTCCGTATCCCTGCCAATGTGCATCCGTGGTTTCCGTGCCACTCCGTACCCCCCAGTGTGCGTCCGTGGCTTCCGTGCCACTCCGTCTGTGTAGCCCTAGTCGTTGAGGGGGTGTTAAATAGTACCACATCGCCTAGGGCATCCTAGGTCTCGCGCTTAATAAGCCTTGGGCAATCCTAACCTTGCAAGCCGGTTTTCGAGGTTAGTTAGGCCCGGGGATTCCTAACACAATTAAACCTCAAAATACATAATGCTAAATTTATTGATGAAAAAAGAAACCGCAATCATTTAAAAAATACAAATTGGATCTTTACATTTATTCACCATTGTAATCTATCCAAAACTTAAATCCAACTCCGCTTCTTGGTGCTTATCATCAATGATCCAATGGTCGGGCCGATCACCTTTACAAAGAGTGGTGGGCTTTTATGGTACGATACCTTGGCAAAAATGTTATGCTCCAGAATCCAGAAGCTTCAACTGCTAGAATGCTTGTGAGTTTTGGTGAGAATTTTATTCCTGAATTTTAGGTGAAGAAGATACGAAACAAATGAATTGGGTTGAAAGAGAAAAATCTAACAAGGAGACGGAATTCAATGACTAGCTAATTATCCAAAGGAAGAGAAGGAAGAAATGGATCAATAGAGGAAGTCCCAACTTCAAAATTTTATTTTATTCCATCGATTTTATTCCTGTATCTTCTTCTTCTTGTATACAGTGCACCTGTAGTCTTTTTCTCTTTGTATCCTGTATCGTCTCACTCATACACCTGACACATTTTACCACCAACAATCCTAGACACTTCTTCAACCTCACTCACGCGATCTATATAATTTTGACGCCTCGTCCAAGATTAAACCTAGTCGATGAAGAAGAAGCTGGAAAGTAGGTAGTAGTTCGTAACACTGTTTCTTACAGTGATCGACAGCAAAACACGTACAACCCAAGTCGTGCACGAGACATGGCGGCTATCAATCTTCTAACATCACGAAGATGCCCAACAGCGTGTACGGATAAGACATGGTAAGATGAAGTCGTTCTGCTGACCTTGAAACTTGTCAACTGTCGTGACCTTGCTAGGTGGACCAACGAAGGGATGTGAGCAACGTCTAGAGGTAACATCACGAATCAGTAGATTCTGGCCATTCTAGATTGTCAATATGGAAATCTTACTTGCAGTTGCAGGATATTCTGCCATTCTCATATAGATAACTCTATATACTAGCCTCTCCTTCTTCTTGAAACATTGTTAGTGTTGAAACATTGTTAGAAGATGATGGAATGAAAACATTGTTAGTGCTGCAAGCATGTCTTCTTCGACGCCGCGGTTTGGCAGGTTTGCCAAAAACCAATCAGCAACAGTTGGAGAGGCCCGAGTTTCAATTCCTTTGAAAATTTTGTAGGTTGGCTGATAGCCCATGCCGGACTATTAGTTGAGCATCCTAACCATAGCTGATTGGCGATTAGGAGTGCAATCTGAATCTGATATATGTAAGATTCTTACAATCCCCTTGTCCGATGTGGGACTACTATGTATCTTCAGAAACGGTTGCCGTTACTTCTTGGAGTAGAAAATTATTTATGGATTGAGAAATCTTTACTATAATAGCATCTGATAAGCCGTCGGGATGGCACTTGGCAGTCCATTTGTTGGTTACCAACAAGATTTAACAAGGCTGCAAGTTATATGGTAGACACACAAAAGGTTCCTCAATATCCTGAGTCTAAAATCCGAACTGGGGAAAACTTCAGATATTTCGTCTGAATGGAGTTCATTCATAAATTCATTCAGCTATTGCTACACCTGCAAGAATGGAGTTCAAATCATCTCCCCTGAAGAACATAAACTATGTCATGTTCTCAAGCCATTAACTCAGACTCAGTCCCCAAACTGCAGATTGACTTGAACATTACACATTTAACACTAATTAAACTTCAAAATACATTTATTCATCATTGTAATTGTAGATGTGGAAAATCCTACCTCTACATCCAAAGATAACTAAACGCATACACAAAGAAACAAGATAAACAAGAGAAGCAATAGAACACGAGATGTACGTGGTTCGGCATGATTACCTACGTCCACGGGGGTATAAAGAAGATCTTATTACTTGAGTCAAGGTTACAAGACGGATTTCTCTCTCTCAATGCCTTTAGTACGCTCTCTTTCCTCACTTCTTTCTTGGGTTCTTCCTCTCTACATGGTCTCTATTTATAGTTACAAGTGATGATACACCAAAGATTTCGGTGTTAGGCCTAGCGTAGCTTCCTCGATGTTCCTCTCGGGTGATCGGTCGATGTCTCGGCCGAGTGTTCATATTTGTTCGGGCCGGTGCGTTAAGCCGAGTGATGTCTCGCTCCGCTATCTCGTCGCTCGGTGTCGTCCGTTTGGGGGTAATCAATGTCGCCCTTGGGATCCTTGGCCGAGTCTTCCTTGGCCGAGTCCTTCTTATCTCTTTACCAACCTTGTCGCCGCATTTATGGCTCCAAAGCCGATGTCTATCGCATCACAACTTTTCCTCTTTTTCTTCGACTTTCGGCTCCTCTTTCCTCACGCCCAGATTTGGAGAGGCGATCCGGTGTTCTAGATGCATGCTCGCTCTGGTACGCCATGGCTTAGGATCGTTCCACCTGTCCCTGTGGATTATTTACACCTACATTTATGCCCCTTCTTTCACTCGTGTAGTCAACACGTGGGGAAGAATAACCGCCTCGTCTTCCCACGTCCTCGGTCATGCCGGTTTTCACGCATGCTGTTCCCCACTCGCTTCAGTTACTTCAACCGGTTCACCTTCTCTGCCGGTTACCACGGGAGGAGTTTATAAACCCAGCGCTCGAACCTAGTTTCCCTCTTATTTCTTTCTCCGCAACTTCGTTCCCTTTTTTCCATCTTCTCTGCGTCTTCATCTTTCCTTTATCTCCTCTGCATCTTCATCTTTCCTTCACCCTCCTTTCGCTGCTGCTGGCTAATTCCTCAACAAACTTCTTCCTTTCCTTCTCCGTTATCCGTCGTCTTCTCCGTCTCCGTCTCCGTCTCCGTCTCCGTCGCCGTTGCAATCTCCGGTTCCGGTCGTACTTTTGCTTCTTCTGCCGTATTTCTTACCAGCTTGCATGGCCTCTTCAACTCCTCAAATGACGGAAAGAAGGTGTGAGTTATGTGTTTTCCGACGACGACGGCGTATCGCTTGATTCCTTGTTCGTCGTAGAGAGTCATTCCAAGTATGATTACCGCGCTCTCGATTCTATTTTTCCTGATAACTCATCTTCGTTTTCTTGTAGGGCTGACAAGAGGGCTCCTAAGATCCGTCGATGAGCAAGATGTTCAACAGTTGAAGGGCGAGTTCGATCTTCATGGATATGACGTCGCTCTTGTCGGGCCGTAAGGGTGTTTTGAGAAAAGATGATGTTCGAGGTTTCCCCATTCGGCCGAGGCGACCATTGTTACTGGGGGCCACTGGAGCTCGGATCGCGTTTCCCACCGTACGATCCTAGTCGTCCATTTTGGTACGAGGCTCTCTCCAAGATTCGTCCGTGTCGCGCTTTGGCTCAGTGGAATGGCAATACCTTCCGCATCTTGTCCGAGTGGGAGAGGCGCAGCCGGGGCGAGTGTTCTCCTACTGCTTGGTCCACCTACGATCCTTCCCAGGCGAGTGACTATACTCCCGCCAGCTTCGCCGACAATTATCGGAGCGGGACCACTACTAATGGCGATCTCGCTGGGTTTGCTGCTAGCCCTCATCGCCATAAAACTCTTCCTGACGGTGTTGGGAGGCTTCTTTTAGATGAGGATCCTGAGGGGAAGAGCTCCAACAAACATACCCGTCATATACTAATGACTCGGCTTGGGATCGGGTTCCACCGGTTATTTCCTGGTCCTCTCTTGAGCGGCAAATTCCTCCTCCGGCCGAGTTTTATCCTTTCTGGGTAATCAATGTTGATCGGGTAAGTATACTTTTCTGTTTTTCTGGTTTGGTTGATCGGCTCGGGCGATATGTGGGGTGATATTTTGTCTTGGTGTTTTCCAGACCAAGTCCCAGGGTACTCCTTCCGAGGTTTTCGTTCATCGGAAGAGAGATAGGATTGCAGGAGCCGCGGAGGAGACAGGGAAGGTAACAAATATACTTATCATTTTTATTTGACGTACATGTACGTGCCCCTATTTGTTGCCTTGCATGGTTCTGACATCGGCTCATGCGCAGAAGCTGAGAGTTGACAAGACTCCTACTACCTCGGCAAAGGATGGTGAGGATCCCGATGACCGTCCTACCTTTGTCACGTTTCTGAGGAAGTCACCTCGAAGCCTTTTGATGTTTCATCTACCCTTGTAGGTGATAAGTCCAAGGGGATGGGTAAGGAGCCCAAGGAGAGTGTGCCTGCCCTAAAAGATTGTGTCCCGGAAGTAGTTGATGAAGGGGTTGTTCTTGCCGATGGCGTTGTATATGTTGTTTCGAAGGTGATGATGATGAGGATCTTTTCGGCGATGAGGATGAAACCCTCGGCAATGAGGAGAAGTCGGGACAGTGGAGAAATCGGGTGGTGGTGGGAACCTTGTGGAGGGCCGTGATGCGGAGGGTGTCACTTGTCAAGGATCAGCCCGCCGAAGACTAGTCCTTCCGTGGTCCCGACTTCAGCAAGAAGACCTCTTTCACCATCTCGGGCCCTATGTGCAACTCGCTTGGTGCACTTATTTCTCCCGATTTTGCCTCTTTGTCCGATGAGGAAAAGATCGTCTTTGTCTCGTTGTATGAGGCCGGTCCGGAGGGTACTTGTGATCTCGTGGTGAGTAGAGTTGTTTGAGTGTTGCTTCTTATGTTTTTGTTAAGTGCTGACCGCGTCGGTGTTGTTCGTTAGGAGACCAACCGCTCGCCGTTGAATGCCGCCATCCGGCGCCGAGAGGCCGCCGAGAGGGAGAGTCTTCGTCTCTTGTTGCAGCAAGAACGGGAGCGAACTCGGAGGTTGGAGAAGGAGCTGGCCGAGGCCCAAGGTAATCGCTTTACTCTCTGCCGGTTATGGTTGATCTTGTAGTGCCAATATCCTAAGCTCAGTACTCCCTGCCTAGCCGAATTTTCTAGTGCGGAGGCCGATGCTGCCACGAGGTGCCGTTTGTTAAAAAGGGAAGTTAACATAGAACGGGACCACGTTTCAACTTACAGCAGAGAATAGTTAATAAGGATGCTAAGATTGATCGCTTAGAAACCGATATCGAAGATCTTCACCCAAGCTCCATCGCTATGAGACTTTTGAGTATATCCCCGAGGAAATTGATAACTGCGAGGGCGAACCTAGCTCACTTCCAAGGCATAGCGGGTGATAAAACGTTATTAGCGCACAACTTAGAAGTTCAATGTGGTCGGCTAAGACTTCAGTCCGAGATCTCGCATGCGTATCGCCTTCGGATCTTGGGGAGAGGGACGCTGCCGAGAAGCGTAACCGAGAGGCCCTTGAGAAGCTCAAGGAGTTTGGAAAGGTTTCGAGGAGTTGGATTGGGTGCGTGCCCAATTGCTCGGGTTGCGGGCCGCCCACTCTCGACAGAGGGAGGAATGGAGTGATCACAAGAAGTATTGCCCCACTAACGAGTTTAACGAACAACGATTCCTTGAGCTTTCTTCGAAGATGTCATCTCTCGAGTGTAGCCTATCTCGAGTCCGAGGAGTCTATTAGAATAATTGCCCCTTTGTTAGAAGGTGGTGTGCTTTATGTTGTGCTTTCCGCGTTGCTTTCTTACTTGTTGCTATTGTGTGACCGACCATTCTTGTTGCCTTTGCAAGCGAGCGAAGAAGACGGCATCGTTGGAGGAGGAAAACATCCGTCCGAAAGGGAGGGAGGCTCAATTGCTCGATCAGTGGCCACCGCTAAAGCGGCGTCTTGCCAGCGGCTAGCAGAGGACCTTGCTGCCGAGAAGACGAAGTTCAATGACGAGCTTGTCTCAAAGGTTAGGGCCGGTGTGAAAGCAGTGCTTGATAAGAAACGAGCCGATGTTGCCGCCAAGAAGACTGTCCTGGGTCCGATTTCCTCTAAAGAGTGATTATGTTTTTTGTAGCGCTGCGTCGCTATCTTGCCCTTTTCCTCGGGTTGTAATTCGTTTGAACACCTTTTTAATTTCTTGCATAACTTGCTATGGGGTGCTGCGTCGCCGGTTTGTTTGCTTTTCTTGCTGTTGGTGCTATGATACTACTGACGTTATTATCCTTATTTATGCTGAGTTGCCCATATGTGGTTTTCTGTCGTGGTCTTGTTATGAATGCCTGTATGAACAGATAAGTTAGTCACAAATGTCGTTTCTGTCGAACGCACTCAACAAGGAGGGTCATCGGGCCCGATGCCATGTCCTCGACCGAGGCATCTCATCACCGTCTTTTGAGATCTCGGTGGAAGGGGTGTTGGTCTCGCCTAATTTCTATGGGATCGACACCCCAAGAAGTTATCGACACTTCTTGGGCAAGTGATTCGGCCACTTGCGAGGAGAGCAATGTTGATCGCTGATCGCCGAGTACTGTGCCTCGACAATCGGCCGGGTTTCCAACCACTGTGGCCCTCGAACTACCTCGGCACTTGCACAATGCCATCGCCCGAGTTCGAATAGTCCGCGTTAGTGTAAGTCGCCCGACTTGCACAATGCCATCGCCCCGGTTCGAAACGACCATTCGTACGCACTTGTCCTATTTCCAACCCCACGCGGCCTTTCACGGAAATAGATGACAAGATATCTTACCCGAGTTCATGGATGGTAGAGCTTTAGTCGCGTTGCGTTCCATGGTCGTGGCTCGGGTTTCCCGTCCTAAGTTTCGATATCTTGTATGCCCCTTCTCCGACCTTCTCAACTATTGTGTAAGGCCCTCCCCATATTGGTGCAAGTTTGCCGCCTTTCTTGTCACGTTCATAGCTAGGTAAGTGTTTTAGTACCAGCTGCCCTGGTAGGAACTCTCTTGGTCGGACCCGTTTGTTGTATTCTCGTTGGATTCTCCGCTGGTAATTTTCCATCTTTTGCAGGGCCATCTCCCTCGTTTCTTCTAGATCGTCAAGTTTAGCCAGGATAAGATCCGCCGAGATGTTTCGCCTCCATGCTTCGGTCCTTGTGGTCGGTATCATCGCCTCTGTTGGCAGGATGGCTTCAGTCTCATATGTTAACATGAAGGGCGACAATCCGGTTGCCTCCTCGCGAGTTGTCCTATACGCCCACAAGACGTTGTAGAGCTCTTCACACCATTCCCCATATTCCCCGTCGAGTTTCTTCTTCATGTTATCGGCGATGGTCTTGTTTGTGATCTCGGCCTGTCCCATTGCTTTGGGGGTATAGTGGCGTGGACTTGCTTTTTTCGGATGTTGTAAGTGTTAAACAAACAAAGGGTCTATGTTTTTGCCCCCGCAATTGTTTGCCGTTGTCAGAGACAATTGCCGCCGGAACCCCGAAGCGGCATATGATGTGTTCCCAGATGAACCGGAAAACATCCTTATCCCGTATGTGCCTTAGTGGTGCGGCCTCAACCCACTTGGTGAAATAGTCGGTGGCTACAATTAAGTACTTCCTTTGTCCTGACCCGACGTGTAGAGGTCCTACGATGTCGATTCCCCATTTAGCAAAGGGCCAAGGACTGATGACGGAGTTCATCGTCACAAATGGCGCGTGTATCTTCTTCCCGAATTTCGGCACTCGTCCGCAAACCGTGGCCATATGTTTTGCGTCCTCATTCATGTATGGCCGAAGTATCCCATGGTTTTTGCTCGTGCCGCCGTGCTACGCCCGAGCTATGGTTTCCCGCTGCCCCATAGTGCAGCTCGTTAAGGATTGTATGCCCCTCCTCTTTACTTAGGCACCTCAACAAGGGTCCTAGGTACGATTTCCTGTAGAGAATTCCGTCTCGAATTTCGTACGCGGCTGCTTTGCTTTTGATCTTGTTGACCTCAGGTCGCCCTTTGGGCAATTTTCCTGTTTCGAGATATTCATGAATCGGCTTCCTCCAATCGTCGGCCCGATACTGGTCGGTAGTGGCAGCTGCAATATGTGCGTCGACGTTCTCGATCTCTTGTATCGATGGCATTAAGACCCTCATAACTCGATGCCTTCAATGCTTGAGTCTGTCAACATGGAAGCAACGTAAGCCAGGGCATCCGAGTGCCGATTGTCTTTTCTGCAAATGTGTCGGAATTTAATGCTCGGTATTTGCCCGATGTAGAATTGGGCGAGTTCCCAGTATTTCTGTAATAAGGGGTCGTGTATGGCGTACTGCCCGTTGATCTGTCGGACGACTAGCTGAGAGTCGCTCGTGAGTCGTACCTCCTGGATGCCCATCTCCACTATCGACGTAAGGCATGTATTACCGTCCGTATTCTGTGTGACATTGTTGGTTGCCTTAAACTCAAGCCTAAAGGAGTGGACCATTTTCTTGCCCTTTGGTGTCGTGAAGACCAGTCTAAACCCGATCCGTCTTTATTGGACGACCCATCGACGAAAACCTCCCATCGTGTCGGGCCGCATGTCTCGAGTAAGTCGGGTGAATCGTCTCGGTCTTCTTCCATTCCGGGATGTCTTCTACTTCGTCCTCATCACTGAGGGGGAAGTCTGCCAAAAAATCGGCAACTGCCTGTGCTTTCACTGCTGTCCTCATCTCGTAAAAGACATCGAACTGCTTTATTTGCGCGCTCCACTTAGAGATCCGTCCTGACCTAGCCGTTTATCGAGTACTGACTCTATGGAGGACTTGGTAAGCACCCGAATCTTGTGGGTTTGGAAATACGTCCGAAGCTTTTGCGTTGCAAATACTAACGCTAGTATGAGCTGCTCGATTCTGGTGTAGTTCTTTTCTGCCGGGTTCATGGTCTTGCTTATGAAATATACCGGCTTTTCTTCTGCTCCCTCGTTCTTGACCAACACGGCGCTGATGGCATGACTGGTTGCCCCGAGATACAGTGTTAATATGTCCCTGCTCGGGTCTTTGTAACACCCAGAGGCTCGCCAGTGTTGCTTGATTCTCTCGAATGCTTCCTCACACTCCTCGGTCCATCTCGAACTTCTCTCCCTTCCTTAACGTCCCGAAGAAATTCTTGCACTTATCTCGACGATCGAGAGATGAATCGTCCTAGAGCCGCCAAGTTTCCGCTCAGCCGCTGCACGTCCTTAATCAAGTTACAGTGCGAAGGCATTTCTGTCACTGCTTTGATTTTATCTGGATCTGCTTCGATCCCCTTATCCGTGATTATGTATCCTAGGAACTTGCTCGAGGTGACCCAAAAGGTGCACTTGGACGGATTTGCCCTCATCTTGTACCTCCTCATGGTCTGGAAGATGTCTCTGAGGTCGTCGATGTGTGTATCGGCTACCTTACTCTTGACTAGCATATCGTCCACGTATACTTCGATGGTGTCGTGTATTTTGTCTTCAAACATGTCCTCCACTAGCCTCTGATAGGTGGCGCCCGCATTTCTCAAATTAATGGCATCTTGGTGTAACAACACAGTCCTCTTGGCGTGAAAAAGGATGTATGCTCCTGGTCTTCGGGGGCCAGGGGGATTTGGTTGTATCCCGAGTACCCGTCCATGAGTGTTATCGCCTTGTACCCGACAATGGATTCCACCACCGGTCGATGCCGGGAGAGGGAAGTCGTCCTTTGGGCATGCCTTATTCAGGTCGTTATGTAATCGACGCAAAATTCGACGCCCCATTCCTCTTGGGGACTATCACCATATTAGATATCCACTGCGGATATTGGGCCTTTCGGATGATCCCCGCTGCGTACAGTTTCTTCAACTCTGCCTCTACCGCTGGTTGTAGCTCGGGTGCGATTCTCCTCATTTTCTGTCTGATCGGTCTGAACTTGGGGTCTATCCTCAGATGGTGCGAGCAAACTTCCGGGTCGATGCCTTCCATGTCGTGCATCTGCCAGGCAAATACATCCATGTGCTCCTTCAGGAGGGCTATCAGCTGCCGGGATTGCTCATTCGTCAAGCGTGACCCTATTCTCACTAATCTCGGCTCCTCCTCGGTGCCCAGATTAACTTGCCGAGTTGGTTCTAGGGCCGAAAAGTTTTGCTTGGGCTCGCCGACGGTCGTCGGCTCCTGTGATTGCTATAAGACTTCTGTGTCGCCTGCTTCGTGGGTGGCGATGGTTTGTGACATCATCTTTTCCAATTCCTCTCCCGCTTCCATTTCCTTAGATTTCTTCCTTTCTTGGCGTTTCCTCGACCGTCTTTCCTCGTTCTGTTGGATGTCTATTTGCACACATTGTCTTGCCGCTTGGGGGTCGCCTAGTACTTCTACTACTCCACGATAAGAAGGGAAGCGCAGTTTCTGATGGTAGGCCGAGGCGACTCCCTTGATCCCTGCGACCCAAGGTCGTCCCAGGATCGCCTCGTAGGGTGAAGCGACATCGACCACACAAAAGGTGGTCAACGTGTCAAGGAACCCTTCCCCGTCCGAGACTCTGAGAGTGACTTCTCCCTTTGGCACCGTCACCGTACCGTTGAAGCCGTAAATTCGATAAGTCGATGGGATCAGGATGTCATCGGACAACTCCATCCTCTTGAAAGTGTCATAGAACAAGATTTCGACCGAACTACCACCGTCCATTAATATTCATGACGCCCATTCCTCGATCATCAGGGTTATTACTAAGGGATCTCCATGTGCTTGTCCGTTCAGTGGGACGTCTTTCGCCGAAAACGTAATCGGTTGCATCATCCACGGCTCCATAGGGAGGGTCTTGGCCACGCTAAAGATTTCTTTGCCCGATCTGTCCCTCTTGTGTATTCTCGAGGTGATACCGGTCCCCAAATCGTATCCTTGTGTCGCTGAGTGTGATATGGTGTTACAAGTGAACTGAGCGCCGCGATTGATTCTTATTTGATGTACTGGGACCTCGGCCGGGTCGGTGTCGATGGTGTTTTGACGAAATGCCGCAGATACCCATCGCGATCGATGGCCGGACGATATCCTTCACTTCTCTCGCAATCATTGGTTGAGTGGCCGCGAATCGATGATAATGGCGTAACTCCGGTGGTTCCTCGTCCCGTCGAATTGGATTCCCGAGTCTTGGGGTAACGGATGTCATTCCTCTTTTCCACTTCCTTGAACACTTCTTCCAAGGGCGCATTGAGCGGGGTGTATGATCTTGGCTCGTGGCGAGGCTTCTTTCCCCTCTCGGCCCAGACTTTCTTGTTTTCTCCCTGGGGCTGGGCACTCGGGCCGTTTCTCGACCGTGTCGTGGCTTCTCTCGGGCAGCCTCTTCGTGGTGCTCGCCTCTTGTATTCCCCCTGTCTCGCGCTCCTTCTTGGATCTCCTCCAAAGCGATATAGTGCTCCCCCGCATCTTCCGGATCTCCCTTAGCGTCTTGGGCTTTTCTGTGTACATCGCCACCCAGATGGGGTCCGATTTTCTTAGCGAGTTCTCGAAGCCGAATATCTGTTGGTCGACCGGTGCCTTCCCTATATCCGTGCATAACTTCCTCCATCTATCCGTTAAGGAACGCAGCGGTTCCCTCAGCCTCCGTGCCAGGGTAAATAACTTGTCGACTCTGGGCCGAGCTATGCTGTTATGCATGTACGTTTCAAGAAAGGTTTCCACCAGAGCCGCATAGCTCCCAACGGATTTATCGGGCAGAGTGTAGAACCAACTCTTCGCTTCTCCTTCTAGACTAGCAGGGAAGAATTTGCACATGACCACGTCGTGATTTTTCCATTGTAGTAAGGACATGCCGTACATTTTGATGTGTTCCCCCGCATCGCCCGTACCGTCGAACCTGGATGGGAAGATTGGCAGCGTGCACTTTGGTGGAAATGGTGTTCGGTCCAGCTCCCTGGTGAATGGTGTCTTCTGAGCTTCATTGATTACTTCTGCTAACTTGTCATCCTCGTTGTCTCCAGTGAGCTTCTTTATCATCCGCTCGAGTCGTTCGATCTTTTGCCTGGTGGATGCGTCCGTATTTCGTTGGTTGCTTCCTCGTCGGCCGAGGAATCCCGGACGGCCCATATCCTTCTCCCGGTCGATTAGGATCGGGCACTCGTCCCTCGGCTCGGTGAGGGGGTGGGTCGTCCCTCGGCGGAGTGTGGTTGCCGGGAGGCGCCTCGGCTTGATGATCCCTCGACCCCGTCCTCCTATTTCTGAGCCGGTGATTCTCGTATTCTAGCGCCAAGTTTCTCCTCTGCAATTCTCTCATCAGTCCTCTTGTCTTCTTTGGCTGGCCAAGATGGCAAGTAACATCGGCCAAAGGTTTCTCGTGACTAGAGTGACCGTTCACTTGGTGTCCCGTTGTGTTAGGGGGTGCGGTTGGGGTCTCGAGGTGAGAGCGATAGAGGGACGATCGGGGCCGTTGGATGATCGACTACTACCGGGGAATAGTCGAAGCCGGGAAGCGATTAGCAGTCTATCGGGGGACGTCTCGATTAGGGTTCCCTCCTGCCAAGTGTACTTGCCTAAGTCTTTCGGCCTCTCGTTCCAAATCCCTTTGGTGTTCCGTAGGCTGTCTCTCTCTTCTTCGTTCTTCGTGTATCGTTTGGACTTCCTCCTCCGTATCCGATGCAGCCTCCCGTCTTCCATGCTGCCCTCGTTCCTCGGTCCCATCTGACTTGGGTTAATCCTCATCCTTCCAGGTGGGAGGTCGTCATCTCGGCCCAGATCGACTTCCTCGTCGACCGTAGTCATGCCTTTGATCAACGCCGAAGCCTCGTCAGGTCGACGATCTCCATGCTGGGAGTCCGTAAGTCCTTCTTGCCCGATGGATCCCGCCGCGACTCGGTTCCTCAGGATCCTGCTCGTCCTGGAGGTACTTGCCATTGCCTTTGCTATCGTCCTCGTTCCTCGGCTCGCCTATCCGTTCGTTCCTACGTCAAAGCAAAGTAGACAAAGACTTACTTCAACCGCCGAAAAGGTTGAAGGTGGAGTACAGCAGTTCAGTGCAGAGTGAAAGAGATTTTCCATAGTACGATTCCTTTTTCGCTAGTGTGTTGGTCTCAGCAGTCAAATTGGTTTTGCCGCAAAAGGACAAATTTTGAAAAGCTGTCCTGACATATCGCTTTCAGTACCTTCCTAAGCATTAATCATTATTTGTCCTAACATTCCCAGCGCCAGAAATCATTAACCATTCGTGCGTTGAATCAGAAGGTTTCTTTCACGGCGGTGATGGGCGACCACGACGCCCCTGACGACCGTCGTGTTGATGACCGCAAGATTCCTATGATTCTTCAATGATGCTGTGAGGCTTTCAGCGTAGGATTATGGTGAGACTCAGGCCGTTCACCATAATCCCGCCGGCCATGGTTTCCAAGATCTAGACTCAACGATTCTGAGCTAGCTCTGTTTCCACCATTATCACGCTTCGTTTACCTTGCTAAAAATAAAGACAGGTGTGAAATGGAGATAGATGCGACAATATCTCTCCCCAGAAGATAGTCTAAGTAACCTACGCGTTGCCCCTGTTAGGGGTTTTCGTTTAGCATCAACTACCCTTACTGAATATGGATAGGAGCTGTCGAATTTCTCTTGTAGCGAGGTCAGAACCCATAGATCACGGTCAGCGAGATGGAATCCCCTTTTAGCTTCTACCAACATCGAAAGATGCTATTTTGGGAGCTCATGGGTCGTCCGATAACTCTCTGAAGTGTCTCAAACATACAGCCTATCTCGATGGAGCTGTCTCCGATGACTTCGCCTACACGGAGAACTTGTTTTGCTTGGAAAAATGGAGACTACAAACAAGAAAAAACACGAAAACGGACTTATACCAATTCGACACGGAAATAACAAAACGAAGATAACTAGCAAGAACGCAAGGCTAGCTTTACCAGTCTCGACAGGATGTTGCCAAGAAAACAAAAATAACAAAGAAGACGAAGATAACAAAACAAGGACACAAAGGTAGCCTCTATCGACTCATCAAGACGTTACTGAAGGAAACAAAGATAGCAGACCGAAGGGGTTTCTCCCTTAGCATCAACCAGCACACAGGGTGGCTTAGGAGCTTGGAGTTTTCCCTTCTAGCGCCCGAGTTCAAGGTATCCGGAGATGTTATACGGTCCCCTTAGTCGGCGCCAGAATGTAGATGTGGAAAATCCTACCTCTACATCCAAAGATAACTAAACGCATACACAAAGAAACAAGATAAACAAGAGAAGCAATAGAACACGAGATGTACGTGGTTCGGCATGATTACCTACGTCCACGGGGGTATAAAGAAGATCTTATTACTTGAGTCAAGGTTACAAGACGGATTTCTCTCTCTCAATGCCTTTAGTACGCTCTCTTTCCTCACTTCTTTCTTGGGTTCTTCCTCTCTACATGGTCTCTATTTATAGTTACAAGTGATGATACACCAGTACTTCGGTGTTAGGCCTAGCGTAGCTTCCTCGATGTTCCTCTCGGGTGATCGGTCGATGTCTCGGCCGAGTGTTCATATTTGTTCGGGCCGGTGCGTTAAGCCGAGTGATGTCTGCCTCCGCTATCTCGTCGCTCGGTGTCGTCCGTTTGGGGGTAATCAATGTCGCCCTTGGGATCCTTGGCCGAGTCTTCCTTGGCCGAGTCCTTCTTATCTCTTTACCAACCTTGTCAGCGCATTTATGGCTCCAGCACCCGATGTCTATCGCATCACAACTTTTCCTCTTTTTCTTCGACTTTCGGCTCCTCTTTCCTCACGCCCAGATTTGGAGAGGCGATCCGGTGTTCTAGATGCATGCTCGCTCTGGTACGCCATGGCTTAGGATCGTTCCACCTGTCCCTGTGGATTATTTACACCTACAGTAATCTAATATCCCAAACTTTTACCATCAATGATCCTAGCCATTTCTTCAACGCCACTAACGAAATGGACCTTTCCAGTATCTCCAACATCACGATTAAACCAAGTCGATTATTGGCTAGCTTAGATTCTTTCTTTATCATCTTTTCCCATTTCTCCATCAATTTAGGATTGTCCCACATCTCCATCTGCAACCGACCGTAAGACAAACAATTCCAAGCCAGCAGATTTGTTAGCTTCAATACTGTTTGGCTGACAATATCATTTTCCAAACTCTGAAAGACATTTATCATGAAAACCAAATAGTTGGCCTTCTTTGCAATACTTAAAGTCCTTCCTTGTTCTTTAAGCCGGAGAACTCTTTTCAAAAACGATTCAAACAAATCTCTCTTATCAGAGAAACAAATCCAAGCAGCTACATTCTCTCTAAATTTCTCATTAATCATGTAGATGTGGAAAATCCTACTTCTACATCCAAGAAACATAAACACACACGCACAAGTAAGCAAACAAGCAAGAGAGGTACAAGAACACAAGATATACGTCGTTCGATATGATTACCTACGTCCACGGAGTGAAGGGTTGATGATCTTATTACTTGAATTTGAGTTACAAGGGTGTTTGTAGCTCACGAGTTCTCTCTTTTTCACTTACAAGCTCTTAGTGCTCTCTCTCCCTTACTGAATAACTGCCCTTAACTCTCTACAAAGCTCTCTATTTATAGACGCAAGTGCTAATACATCCGAGTTACAGTGTATGTCATGGTGTGTCTTCTTTGATGTTCTCTTCGGCTCTGGTTGATGCCCTGCCCGATGTACTAGGCCGAGCTTGGTGATGTTTCCTCATGTCGCCTCTTCACCCGATGTTAGTGTCTTTGGAGAATGCTGTCGATGTCGCCCGTGATACTCTTAGCCGAGTCTTACTTTGACCGAGTCGTCCTTATCTTGTCAACCACTTAGTCAGTGCATTTATTGCTGATGTACCCGATGGCTGTCACGTCCCTACTTTATACGTATTGTCTTCACGGGTTTATTTTATATCTCTTTTCTCGCGCCAAGGCTGAGTGGTAGGATTCAGTGCTTCACGCTTCTTCTGCAATTAATGTCTCGCCTCCTAGGATTGCTCCAACTGTATCTGTGGATTATTTAAACCTACATTTATTCCCCTTGTTTCACTCGTGTGATCGAGACGAGGGGAAGAAACCGCTTCGGCTTCCACATCATTTTCCATGCCGTATTCCGCGCCATGTTGTTCCCCACTCCCGCTCGTCTTTATGACCGGTTACCTCTTCCGTCGGTTATAATTTCCTAGGGTATAAATACTTCCCTTAAACCCTTGGGTTCTCATTCTGCCTTCTTTTTCAAAATAACGTTCTCTCTCCTTTCCACCGCTTCTCTGACGTCTTCCTACCCTCCGATATTTCTCAGGAAATCTTAATCTTTCTACCTTTTTGTTGATCTTCCGTTGCTGCAGCCACTGTGTTTTCGTTGTTCGTCTTCATTTCTTTCAGTTTGAGTTCTACCTTTTCTGCTTCTTCAATGGCTTCTGCTTCTTCAACTCTTTCTATGACAAAAAAAAAGGTGAGTAAGTTATACCTTTTCTGAAGACGATGGTGCTCCTATCGATTCTTTATTTATTATTGATAGTCCTTCTCATCATGATTCTCGCGCCCTGAATTCTCTTTTCTCTGATGGTTCTCCTTCATCTTTATGTAGGAATGATAAGAAGGCTGCCAAAGACTTGATAGATGAACAGTTCATTCAACAATTGAAGGATGACTTCAATCTTCATGATTACAAGATTACTCTCTTATCGGGCCAGAAAAGAGTTTTGAAGAGAAGTGATGTCGCCAACATCTCCCACTCGCCCGAGGCGACTGTCATTACCAAAGGTCAGCTAGAGCTCGGGTTGCGCTTTCCTCTGTATGACCCGAGTCGTCCATTTATGTATGAAGCCCTCTTCAAGATCCGCCCTCATCGAGCCTTGGCTCAGTGGAATGGTAATACTTTCCGCATCATAAATGATTTCTAAAGGCGAAGTCTGGGCGGCTGTACTCCTACTGCTTGGTCGACATATGATCTTTCCCAAGCGGGCGATTATACTCCTGCCAATTTTGCTGCCAACTACCGGAGTGGGACTTCTACTAATGGAGACCTTGCTGATTTTGCTGCTAGCCCTCACCGCAACAAGGTTCTCCCCGAGGGCTTTAAGAATCTTATTTTGGACGAAGATCCCAAGGGGAAGATTACTAAGACGACTTAACAAGCATGCCCGTCATACCAGTGACGTAGCTTGGGATCGAGTTCCGTTAGGCATCTATGGTCCTCTTTATAGTGGCAAGTTTTCTCCTCCGGCCGAGCCCTATCCTTTATGGGTCGTCAATGTTGTTCGGGTAAGTTCTTCCGTCTTAGTCGATGTCGGCTCAGGTTTTCAGCAATGTTTTAATTTTGTCTGCTTTTTGTAGACCGCCCAACCGGAAGCTCTCGTTCCTCAAAAGAGAGGTTCTAGCATAGGGGCCGAGGAGGAGACAATGAAGGTAACAAATATACTGCTTTGTTTACAGTACATGTACTTGCCCCTATTTGTTTCCTTGAATGTATCTGGAGAAGGCTCATGTGCAGAAGTTAAAGGTTGAGAAGAGTGGAGCTAGAGGTATAGTTCTTGGAGATGGTGAGGACCCTGAGGATCGTCTTCCTTTACTCATTTCCTGGGGAAGTCGCCTAAAAAAACCGCTGATGTTTCTTCTGCCATTGAAGGTGGTAAACCCATGAGGAAGGGTAAGGAGACCAAGGGCGACTTATCTGCCCCAGGAAAAATTGTACCCCAGCAGTCAGCTGGTAAAGGGGTTGTTCTTGCTGATGGTGTTGTGTATATTGAATCTGATGATGATGATGATGAAGATCTTTTTGATGGAGAGGAATATGCCGATGGTGATGAAGAGGATCCGAAGCAAATAGAGAAGTTTTGTGATGGTGGAAATAATGTGTTTACTCGTGGCGAAGAGAATATTACTTCTGGGAACGAGTTGTTGGATCCCATTTCTCCTGTGGTTCCTAACTCGGGCAGTACCACCTCCTTTACTGTCTCGGGCCCTCTGTGCAATTCTTTAGGGGATTTCCTTTCTCTTGACTTTGGCTCCTTGTCCGATGAAGAGATGATCAGTTCCGTAGCTTTGTACACTGCTCGTCTAAAGGGAACATTTGATCG
Organism: Papaver armeniacum; assembly: GCA_023531295.1. Classification (NCBI taxonomy): domain Eukaryota; kingdom Viridiplantae; phylum Streptophyta; class Magnoliopsida; order Ranunculales; family Papaveraceae; genus Papaver; species Papaver armeniacum. The sequence goes on along the minus strand of JAJJWW010017928.1, from coordinate 62,061 downwards.
AATTGTAAGTTGTTTTGTTTATCCATAGGTTTGTAGAGTGAAATGATCACTAACGTTTACAATGTTCCTAGGCGGTCAACAAGGAGTTGCTGGATGCTGCTATTCGTCGGAGAGAGCTAGCGGAGAAATAGGATCTTCGGCTTCAATTGCAGCATGAGAAAGGACGGGCCCGAGATCTTGAGAAACGATTGTCCTATGCCCAAGGTACTTGCTTGAAACCCACATCTTCGTGATTGATTCTGTAGTGCCAATATCTTAAGCTTAGTATTATCTTCTTAGCCGAGGTGTCTAGTATTGATGCCGACGCCGCTTCAGAGTACCGTTTGTTAAAGAGAAAACTAGACATTAAACTGGATCATGTTGAGAATCTACGCCAAAGAATTGTGAATAAGGATGACAAGATAGATCGACAAAAGTCCGAGCTTGAAAAACTTCAAGATGAGTTACAACGGTTTCAAATATTTGAATATGTTCCCGATGAGATGGATAATCTCCGAGCAAGCTTATATCGGTTCCAAGGGATTGCTGCGATAAAACGTTGTTAACCGATAATTTGGAGAGTTAATGTTAGAAGTTCAGACATCAATTTAGGGATCTGCACGTCGATCGTAAGCGGCTTTTGAATGAAAGAGATACTACCAAGCTGTCTAATCAAGAGTTGAAAGAAAAGCTCAGACAACTCGAGAAAGTATCCCAAGAGTTAGAGTGGCTTCAAACTGAGATGTCGTGAATGGTAACAACATTATATCCGATCGAAGTGCTTACACAGTGGAGAGCCCACAATCCGCCAACGTGTAAATCCAACAATCATATATAATATTCTCAACATCTTTCTCTCTAAACACCAAAACATAATATAATAGATTTTGAAAGTAATTTAAAAGAACAGTAAACATCCATGTATGAGACATGCCTTGCCCGTACCAAAATAGAGAAAATAATATTCAGTTACATGAGTACACACCTAGATAGTTTATTAGTTGGAAGCAATTTTCACTCCTTTATCGCATAAATATAGATATAACTTTTGGGAAACCACATCACACACCAATCAAAAGGAAACTTTCTCCCTTTCATGCTAACAATAAGTAAAAATTGTAACCACTTTCCAGTCAATGGAAAGAATCACATTTTGAAGATAAGTAAAAACTCCCAAAACACAGATATCAGTTGTTTCTAAAGATCCAAGCCCATCCCAAAATGTAAAAGAAACTAGTTTATAATACACAATGATAATATATGCATACACTATCATATAGTAACAAAGACATGCATGGATTTCACAAAAGATATATTTGTAAAACAATAATGAATACAAGAGAGTTCGTTATCGTTTCCCACCTCTTTTGATGACAAGCCTCGCATACCTTGAGATCCATAATCCACTGGTTCATTCTTTAGATCGATCGTTGTTAATAAAGATTAATTGTTAATGACACAAGCACTCTAAAAATTTGCCAACAGGCTCATACAAGGCTCATAACACAATCTCATACAATTCTCTAGTTATAAGTTAAGTGAACTATCTAATGGTTCTAAGTCCATTTATGGTTTTACATATTTTCATAATCTAACTTTAACACATCAAGTGATTTACTAATTCAATTGGATTAGTATATAGTCTTTTAGATATGTCTTAAGAATATCTACAACTTTGTAGAAGGAACCAAAGGTAGATTCAGACCATAAGGGTCCAAAAATACAGAATCAGGTTTCTAGCTCTAAGCCCAAATCCACTAATCTCGGCCCATTAAAACAATGCATGGTCCATCTGGTCAACTGAAAATCTTTAACGGTCAATCTAAAAGTCAGCGGGTCTCTAACAATCAACGTTAGTCACACGGTCAAGGTCTAACTCGGTCCACTGAGTCAACTCAGGTCAAGACAGAAAACTCGGTGGGTCAACAAGGTTCAACTCAGTCAGCTTAACTGAGTCAGGTAACAACAAATCAGTCACACAATCTGACTTGGGTGACGAATAGGTTTAAGTCTCAAGAAACATAAATGCAAACAATCATTACTATAATTCAACTCTAATAATACAACTCTAGTTGAAAACATCTTCTTAACTGAACTCACACTAATTCTAACCCTATTACAGAATTTATGTCATCTCCTTCTCTAAACAACATCATCACCATTGTAACTCCATCTATCCCTTCACAAATGAGCACTAACACTGACAGTTCTATTTCTAAAACCTTGTTATTCAAAAACCACCTCCACCTGCAACAGTTCAGTTGTATAATACTCATATACAATCATCACCAAAACCAACCTTCAATTCAGTTAAACAATTCTCATTCATCCTCCACTTCTAATCCAATTCCGGCACACTCAGACTTCAATTCAAACACACAATCTATTCCAAGTTCTCAACACCATTGATTAACACAACCAGCATCACCATTTCAACTGAATCAAAATATCCCTTTACAGTTTCAAGCCAAGAACACAACCATAGAATTATAAGCTTCTTTGAACCTCAAACCCAATTTCTAACACATCTTCATCCCCTGTAACTCAACTTATAACCTAAACTTCTCAAGTCAGAAATCTTATAATTTAAAACCACTAACTAACAGCTTCACCTGCCACCTAAACTTCACCAATAGTTGTTCTTCTTGATTACCTTGTTCTTCTTCCAATTTCAGAACCCCAAAGAAAACTCTACTTCTACTTTTGTCTTCTGCAAAAATCTATATCAACAACCCCAACTCAGTCATAACCTCCATATCTAATTCTCACAACCTTAGCCAAATACATCACTACCATATATAACCAACTTATCTGGCTAGCCAATATCCCAATTCACCAATTCTACCAACAAATTTGGTTCTATCATCAACCATGAGTTGTTACAACTCCATTATATTCAACACCAGGCATTGTATCTACACCATCTTCCCTTCCTTTGATATACACACATATCTTCATCTTCTCCTTGTTAAACATCGACATACAACTCCAATTTTCTTCTCCATAGACCCAAATCCTTACAAACTAACCCTAAGCAGGATGAACCCTAATTTCCAATTCAACTTCCTAGAAACTGAAATTAAACTTAATATATCGATCTAACTTCAATTAAGAACAAACCCGTAAAACATCAAACCAAACTCAATTTCATAAGGAAATCAAAACAGAAACCCTAATTAAATTTCTGATTTACCTTTTTCCAATCGATTCATCATAAGAACAGCATCACCTAACCAATCTTGTAACAACCCCTCGATTCTTCATCCCAGAACGTCACTTTATCATCATCAGTTCTACAAGAACCCTAATTCCAGAAACTCTAACCTCAATTCAACATCTAATTCATCTTCTTCTTCTCATCCCGATCTAAATCAACCACATATAAAGGCAACCAGATAAAGGCACAGATCTATCGACACGTTTTGGTTATGATAAGGCCAAAAGAAAATGATAAAGGAAACCAAATAAAGGATTAGGGCAGCCAAAGCGGTTTAGATGCAAAAATGATTATTTTGCCCTTCTCATTAATATGATAATATCTTCTTAGTCTAGTATCCGATTGACACGTTCGAGTAGTCTATCTCGCATAAATTTTTGAGACCTATCTAGTGATGCTAATTTCGTAACTATATCGTTGTTAGATTAATTTCTATTAATTAACGTTCGTCTCTAATTAATCGGGTCAATAACAGCTTAGTCGTCTCATGACTGGTCTAATAGCGTTGACGAGCTTGAGGCTCGTTATAAAAACAACGCCAATCTTCAAAACGGCGAATGCTTTTCTCCTAAACTCTTTATTCCAAACCATTGATTGGTGTTCCTCTCCCTGGTCTTTCATGTCATGATTGTCATTCTTCTTTCTTAAAATCCATACGTCATAACAATCGACTCCATGCACAACAATCTGGAGAAGCCTTGTTCATAGTCTATCATTCACCAAGATGCACTTCTATCGTCTTAATCATCCTTCTACTAATTTTGGTAAGTTGGGTGTTATTGCTTTGACTAATGAGTTGAGTAATGATCCAAGCTTCTTCCAAAATATCACTATTTTGAGTATAATGATAATCTTCAGGAGTCAACAACAACCATTCAGAGTATAATGCATATAATTCGCTGAGTTGGTTTTGACTCAAGATTCTCATTATATTCAAAATAGTGAAACTTATCTTTATTCCCAAACTCATTAGTCCAAGCAAGAAAACCAAATGTCCCATAATAATGATGATTCAGATGATGTAAGTGCATCTTGGAGAATGATGGGTGATGTGAAACAAAATTTCTTCAATTTTTACGTACTAACTTGCATTCAAGAACTGATTCAATTGGTATTGGACTTAATAGCTCCAATATGATCTCCACTGGGAAAATCTTGAAATACTCCATCACAACTAGGGCTGCACAACGGGTAGGGTGGGTAGGATATGGCCTATTTCGCCACCCTACCCGCTTAAAGGCGGGTAAGAAAAAATTACCCGCCACCCTACCCGCCATTAAACGGGTAAGATTCTACCCAACCCATGGTCGGGTAGTGTGGGTGGCGGGTATAACCGTTTTTTTTTTTTTTTTTTTTTTTTTTTTTTCCTGTTTTCCATGTTCTGGATCTTCTGGTTGGTACCTTTGACTGTATATACATAAAATGCTTCCAAAAAAAAAAAAAAAAAAAAAAACACTTGCCACTGCAAAACAAAAGTCGGCCTATCTAATTATGTACCCAATGGTACTGCCAATCTAACTAGGCAAAAATGAACAAAGAAAAGTATCCTGCTAAGCAGAAAGACATTTGTAGTCTCAAGAAACAAAAGTAATATTCTTTTCAAAATCTACAATGAATCCCAGCATAATTCCATGCTCTTCACGTAATCCAGTTCGCAACTCATCAGTACTTCCACCCACCTACACTTACGGTCTCTGAACTAGAAGAACATATTTCAAGAAAATAACTTGTTAACAGAAGTTCTACAGAATTATCTAGTTCGCCACTCATCAGGACAAGCTGGTCTCTCATCGATAGATAATACAACAGAGATCTAATGATTCTACTGTGAGATATCTATTCAGCCACGGAATCAGGACAAGCAAGATCTAAAATGACCATATATCATTTCTGGACCCAACAGAACAAGGCTCCGCTATACTGGAAGGATACACCATTTGATTAATGTATTTTCCAAATGAACAGTTTCTTGCATTTCGATTTAAGTGGAAACATTTCTCTTGCTATAACTCTCTGTACCTTCGACAAGGGTTTGCGCATATTCTAAGTAGAAACTTGCCGCAGGCACATGCAATGCACACAAAACAAAATAAAAAAAAACTAAGCCAATTTTGCTATGTGGTGCTGATGAGCCATATAGGCACCACATAGCGGAAGAGGACATCTTGGGACTAACAAGCAACTCATTGTGGCATCATTAATTTATCGTGGCACTAACAAGCAACTCATTGTGGCATCATTAATTTATCTTGACACTAACAAGCAATTCATTGTGGCATCATTAATTTATCGTGGCACTAACAAGCAACTCGTTGTTGGCTCAGATAAAAAAAAAAATTGAAAGCAAGAAAATGTAGCAATTATGCATACAAATAAGCCGCCTACCTACCTTCAGATTTTCAATTACTGAACAGGGCTCATGAATCAATTTAAGCCACGAAAAAACTGAAGCATACATAATTTGCTAAGCACATATAATAAAATGAAAACTGAACAGGGTTCATCAGTTTTGCTAGTTTAAAATTTTAGAATGGAAGACCATACCTTAGTAGTGGTAGCAAATAACAAAGGAACTGGAGTTGTAGCGGTAGTAGTGATATAAGAAGAAGAAGACGAAGTAGTAAATGTAGAAAGAAAACGAGCTTTTGAATAACTCAGATTTCTCAGTACACATCTAGTAGACATGATACAGTGAATCTGATCAGTCACGAATCAAGATGAGCTGAAGCCAAACTGATCATCAGAAGTGGTATAGCAGCAACTTGTTCCTAATCTTATTCACCAAGGGTGTGTCGGTTGGTGGTCATTAAACTAACAATTAGAAACGATTGTTAAAAATTACTGGTAACAATTAGAAACTCAAAATGTGGATGAAAGCTCAAAATAGATAATACAACTCAAGAACAAATCAATTTCCTCATTTTATCTATAGGAACAACATGTTGCTCTGCATAAGAATCATACTAACAATTTAAAATATCAAACACACTTGAGACAAACAGGATAATATGCACACACACCTGCTCCTCAAACGTCTCAAACACCTTCAAGTCCTTTACCAGTAAATTTATTTCCTTCTCAGTCTCCTTCCTAAAAGATTCAAAAAGCATTTGTAATCAGTACCCACAGCAGCATGTGCAATTACTAAAAATGCAAAAAGCTACAAATACAAAGGAATCAAAATGAAACGTAAAGTCAAAAAGCTACAGAACTAATGTACCCAAGGAAGTAGTCATATGGGTAATATACACTAAGGAAGACAAGAACATAAGTGGAGATGGCAAATCAGTACTAAAATCTATGTATATAATGAAACCTACTAAAAGCACTACAGAACAACGAAAAGTAAACTTTGTACAAATATATATTTTCACTTCCTCCTTACAAAACCCTATATCAATAATTCGAATCCAATCACTATTGCTCATTTCATCTTCTTCGTCTGAATTCTCCCAACTCAGGAACCCTAATTTTCATCTTCAATTCACTAAAACCCTAGCCAGTAACTCAAGTTCCTAAAAAAACCCAAAAATAAACCTAATACAATCTTTTTACCCTAATTGACAACAAACCCAAGAAATAATTCACCAAGTCATACACAATTTCATAAAGGAAATCAATAAGAACTGAAACCCTAAGTTAAATCTCAGATTTACCTTCTCCGATAACTCTGAATACGAAAATCGTATGAGCACCACCTTCACCGGTTACTCCTTGATCATTCACCTTCTCCGATAACTCTGAATACGAAAATCGTATGAGCACCACCTTCACCGGTTACTCCTTCATCATTCGCTACCTCTCTTGATATCAAATTTCTTATTTCAACTCTTCGATTTGAGGTGAAGAAGAAAGAAAGAGAAAATAGATGGGTAGATGCAAAAATCAGGTTTCCATTTTACCCCTGATAAGTTTTAAAATAACGAAACAATGGGCAGAAAAAAAAAACAATGGAAGGGTTACTTTGTCTTTTCAGAAGCGGGTAGGCGGGTAGGCGGGTAGGATAGGTTAATTTCGAGTTTCACCCGTCACTCTAGCCATTTGATGGCGGGTAAGAAATCTTCAACCATCACCCTACCCATCAAGCGGCGGGTAGGGTAGGATACGGGTAAAACAATGGCGGGTAGGGTAGAAATGGCGGGTAGGGTTGGGTATGTGCACCCCTGATTCACAACCCTTTTTTACTCTTCAAACAGAAACACTTGTTATGGTCAGAATTAAGAAAGGGTTTAAATAGAGAGCTTTGAATTATTCATCGGTTCAATGCACTTGTACTGCACAAAATCCGCTCAGAATTAAGAAAGAGATTGTGGCGTGAATACGTCGGTTCAATGCACTTGACAACATGCTGACAGATTGAACAAAGATCATGTGGATAAGTAAAAAAAAAAATAATCATGTATAGTCTCTTAACAGTCAACACCTTCCCTAATAGATATACATCTGCGTCACTTGTTGAGCCAAGTTAGGCAAGAAAACACCAGAGAAATAGGTCTAGTAGTTTATAATACAAAAGCGATGTCTAAGCGCCTTACCATACAAGGTGTACATAAAGCCTTGGTGATTGTCAGAAGCATAAGTTTTTTATAACGATAACAAGGAAATGCACAATCATGTCTCCAGTTTTAAATGTACAAGTAAAAATATACCGAACAGCAAGACTCCGACATACCTAGAGTAATCAATGACTCGGCGATGTCTATAGACTACTGTTGCTTGAATACCTAAGATAAAGGTCACTGCTGTGACAAATTTATGTAAAAAAAATGTTGTGACAGAACTACAACAAACTATTTAGAAAAGATCTTGAAATTATGACTCCTTTAATTTTTTGATTTCCTGGTCACGTATTTCATATGTTTTGGACATGGAAAAGATCTTCTCCAGAAAGCTAAGGATCTGAAAGCATATTTCAAGTTCATAAAAATCGAGTAAAACATGGCCAGCTTGATAACATCGTGGGCTAAGGACAGATCTCTCGAGACATTAACTATAAGGAAAATATAAATTGTATTTTAGGATAAGGAAGGGGACGTGAATGATAGTTTTGGCAAGAGAAACCGATTTAGAAATGATGCAACTAAGCTAATGTGTTGGCTACTGACGGAAGCTTAAATGATCCATTGTTAACAGACAAGGAAATCCCCAGAATTATCCAAATGATTCAACTGCGGAAGTAACCAAAATTTACGTACAGACTTTAGTGTAGTTTACCATTCTAACTACCATTTTCTATAAATGTAGAACAGCTACACAGCATGCGTTACTGCAGTATTAAAATTATCTATCAAATACTATGAAGAGGAAAGATGTAAGTATATTCCCTCGTACTACCATGCATCAATGAAACAAGCCACTAAAGTAGCATCACATTCTCTCATTGAAATAAAGTCAAGACACTAACAACAAGCAGAGCTAAGAAAGCTATATAGCTTAAAATTACAAAGTCAAAATAACTCTCATGAAGTTGGATACATGATATAAGACAATGTCAACATTATTGAGATTCATAAAATTGGTACTTTATCGAGTTACAAATTGAAAGTTGGATTACCTGACCAGTTTATAGGTATGCATGCAGGGATCTCATCCTCCTATAATTGAAGGCTTATTATGGCTTTCCATGTCTCTTCAATTTCAATCGACTCCATTCTCTTGGTATCTTCTTCTCCTAATTCTTTCAACGAAACTAAGGTGCTTTTGTAAGGAATCACAATCGAAATCTCTTCCTTCAAATCCACGAGCCTTTTTGATGTTGAAGATTTTGTGTCATAAATTTTGAGATAGTTATCATAGTAAGTTAAAACACTCTCAGTCTTCGTAACAGCAAACACGTCTCTTTCAATAATCCTAAATTTTTTACTCCAACCCAATGGTTGATGTTCCTCTAGCTGCTCTTCCATGTCCAGATTAGCGTTCTTCTTTTTTGATAGCCATATGTCGTAACATATTGCTTCTTCGACAACTTGCGGAACAGCAAAATACAATAATCCATCCAAAACCCCTAATCTTTTATACCAGAAATCATTATCTGGTGGCAAAGGAGGTGGTGAAAGATGTGCACAAAACTTTTCGTCAGCCAAATTGAAGGAAACGACCATATTTGATACAATGTCCAGCCAATATAGAGCTCCGTCAGCAAAGATAGCTTGTACGCACAATATACAGATCCAATCTCCGGTGAATTGAGAAGAAAAGTTTCCAAGGTTTTTCCAGCCGTTCCCACTGCCTAGAGTGTATATCTGGGCTTGTATAATTTCCTTGTTCAACCAATGTATTCCTACAACTTTGTACTCATTGGTCGAAGAAACATAACCAAATCCGAATGTCCACTTAACATCATCATCATCAGTGTCAGTGTCACAATCAATCTCTGGAAGCACAACATATTGTCTGGTTACTGGGTTACAAATACAAACAGGTTGTGTTGGTTCACCATAGAGGCGAATAAGACATATCAAACCATCACACGAACCAACAATCTTAAAATTCTCAAACGGTTGGGTAAAATTAACTCTGCTAATTCTTTGAATGGTGGGTGTTGTTGATTCATGAATCTCAAAATACTGTAAATTTTCATGATCACCGAAATAACTCGTATCCTTAGTCGCAACAATAAAACCCAACTTACCAGAATCATCAGCAGTAAAGGATGATTGAGATGATGTAAGTGCATTTTGGAAAATGATGGATGATGAGAAATGAGATTTCTCCAATCTGTGCATACTAATTTGCAATCAAGCACCGATTCAGTTGGAAGACGAGTCAAAATATCTAATGTAATCTCCGCCGGAAGAATCTTGAATTGATCCATCAAAACCCTTTTAACCTTGAAACAAAGTGCGACATAAATACTTTTTTGGGTTTGAGAAATAGCGATGAGAAATGAAATTAAAAAGAGATCAACTTTGTTATAAAATCCGTTGTTCTGATAGGAAAATCTGGTTAGGGTTCAGAAATACTAATAGGAAAATGTGAGGTTTATTTGGTTTGTGGTAGGAAAAAAAAAGATTGCAGTTGGAATTGAGAAAATCTCTCAGAAAGTGCATGTACGTGAGTTAATACCCAAATCACTTTTGAGCCGAAAATCCGTCGGAATTGTTAGAGAAAATAAAAACATGCCATGCTTCCACACGCTGACACGCATGCAAGTGGAGAATTTTTATTACACTACAATTTGGGGAAAATATTTCCAGCCTTTTTTTTCTATTTTTGCACAACCAGACTCAAGAATAATATGTTATCTTCATACATGTCCTGGACCAGTTGAGAATCTCGTAAGATACGGCATTTGCATTAAGTGATGAGATTTGCATTAAGTGATGATATTTTTACAGTGAGATGTTTTTCTTTTTCTTTTTCTTTTATTCCCGAGGGGTGATGATTTTGTGTTAGCGAAAAATGTATGCTTGGATTTGGAAAATTGAATGAGAGAGAACACGAGTGTGAATGTATGTTAGGCGAGGAACATAGTTCGGAATATTCAAACTCTAGCATGGCGATGGCCTGGATCCTGTTAGCCTGTATACCCGTATATAGGTTAACTCCTTTAAAATATATTATTTTTACCTAGGATATGTTATTTGGGCACAGACGATCTGCGCCCTGTTGGAATATTTTCAACAACGCTATCCAAGGGGGGTCCTCGAGGGCGTAGCCCCCCAGGCTGTGGTTTCAATAAAAAGTAAAGAAATGGGACTAAGGTCTGTGAAAGAAGTTTGATCTCCCATAGCAGAAACCCAACCTATGTTTTGAAAAAGATAAACAAGGTTCAATGTGGTACCAACAAGTTATGGATGTAGATTATGGAGCACTAATATAAAACTTCCCATTTCTAATTAGTCTTTGGGTTCTGCAAGAAAATAGGATGGATGTAAATCCTTAATGAGTCTCGTGATTAGTAAAAGGTGTATCACGAAACACCTTCGAGACTTACCTATATGAGTATGGAAATCAGGTCGTTTCCTAAGAGAAGAAGACCGTTCTATAAAGAAGACTCATGAATCAAGGATATAAGCACATGGCCATTAACGTGCTTGGCTACGTAACACATGATTTATGAAATCAATATGTGTGGAGACTCCGGTTTTTATCATAAGGGATACTTGGTTCAAGACTTGGTTTCACCATAGAAACTCGATAAGGCTTTGAGTTTCTTACACTAAGTGAAGGTTCAAATCCAAAAGATACCTATCATTTATGTGTTGATTTCAACGATGATGCTTAGTCTCAATTGTGCTTGAACTACGTTGGCTTGATCCCACTCAGTACGTAGGCGATCACTTCGGTGATGCGATCACTCCGATTTAAAAGTTTTTAACTTTGTTTTATGGTTTTTGAAAATAGGGGAGAATGTTGGAATATTTTCAACAACGCTATCCAAGGGGGGTCCTGGGGGCGTAGCCCCAGGGCCGTGGTCGACACGATAGGTCGGGTCGTGGGGTCCAGGGAGACCGCCCCCGGTGGGGGTCTAGGGGGTAACACCCCGGTGGGGGAAGAATTTTTTTGATAGTACGTAATCAAGCTGACCATTACAAACATTTCGAATATTCAAATCAACGACGCCATTGATGTCGATGATGAAGAGACTTATTTTCGTGAAGAGAAACTTTGTTGGTGAAAAGATGTCTTTTCCCAACGAGATGCGAAACCCCTATAAATGGCATCTCCCATAACTCGTTGAAATCACATCGAAAAACCTTTTTTGTTTTCTCTCTTAAACAAAGCATCATCAGAAACATTATTTCACATGTGTTCTTGATTGGATCAAGGGGTACAAACCTTGAATTCAATTTCCGTTGTAGGGCTTTCATTGTATCCTGAAGGCATTATTTCGCATACCTGTTGTAATCGCCAATCATTGGGAGGGTAGAAATAATTGTCTAAAAGAAATCGTATGAGCCTTGAAAGCTTTTGAGTACAACAATCTCTTTTTTGTGTTTATTTCATCCTCTATTTGAACCCATTTTCCAACAGTTTTAGACAATTAGTTTCTGGCAATGGAGGGTGAATCTTCAACTTCGAATGCTACTGCACAATCCCTGCAAGTGATGAACCAAACCCTGACTCGACTGGAACATTTTGATGGTGAAAATTTTACTCCTTGGCAAGAGACTGTGAAGTTTTTCCTGATCACCATCAAGTTGTGGTACATACTTGAAGATGGATTGGAGGCGATTCCTGCACCGTCAGATAAAGATACTCCTGATTTGATTACCAAACGAAAGAAGCGTCAGGAAGATGATTTCATGTGTCGTGGTCATATTTTGAATGCCCTGGAAACTCCTGTTTACAATGCACGTCGGAGTATTGCTGCTTACGGAAAGGAATTATGGACTGCGCTTGACAACAAATATAAGATTTTTGAAGCAAGCAACAAGAAATTCCTGACTTGCAACTTCATGGATTTTAAGATGGCTGACAGTAAGTCAATCATTTCCCAGGTCAGTGAACTTTTACTCATTGTTAATCATCTTAAGAATGCTGGAATTGATCTTCCTTCTGCGTTTGTTGTCGGGGTTGTTATTTCTCGTCTTCCCCCTTCTTGGAATGGTTATAAGAAGGAACTTAAGCATGCTGAGACTGACTATGATTTAGAGGCATTACAACGTCATCTTCGAATAGAAGAGGACTCTCGTAAACGAGAACTTAAGGATAGTCCACAGTATGAAAACCATTCTAAGGTGAATAGCGTAGAGACACCGAATTCCTTGAAACCTAAGAATGATACTCAGTTTAAGAAGCATCATCCCAACAAGAAGAGTAAGAAGAAGGGAAATTGCTACTTCGGACAAACCCGACCATTTTGCTCGTGACTGCTCGTCTCAAAAAAGAAACAACAAAGATAACCAGAAAAAGGAGGCAAATATGGTCGATGACAAACTTGTGATCGTGGTGCAAGCCGCCAATGCTTTTGCTTTGAAACCGGGGTGGATGGTGGTACGACAATGGTGCAACCGTCCATATCCAGTAAGGATAGAAATCTTTACAAGACATACGAACCGGTTAGTGGAGAAGGAAACGGTTGTCTCCGCAAACGGCCAACACAAAGAAAGTCATTGGGAAAGGCACCTTTGTTGAACTCTCGTTTACTTCGAAAGACTGTTACTCTTACTAATGTGTTACATGTCCCCGACATTGTAAAGAACCTTGTTTCCTACGACCTTGTTATGAAGGTCGGGATTCAAGACGACCTATGAGTCTAATAAGTTTGTATTGTCCAAAAATGGTGTGTTTGTTGGACAAGGATATGCTTGTAATGGGATGATTAAGCTTAATATAATAAATAATGGTTCTCGCTTATATTGTTAACTCGTTAATTTATCGCATGCTAGGTTTGGTCATGTGAATTATGGTTCTCTTAGAAACATGAAACGATTAGGTTTGATTTCGATTGCAATTTTGATCATGCTTCAAAATGTGAAATATGTGTGCAAGCAAAGATAACTAGAATTTCCCATAAGTCTCAGAGTACGAAATTCTTCCCGACTTGAATTAGTACACGAGTGATTTGGGTGATTTGCATGGTTACGCCACTCGTGGTGGAAATAAGTATTATGTCACTTTTATAGAGGATAGTACTAGATATGCTTATACATATTTGATGAAATCTAAGGATGATGTTTTTAACATATTCAAAATATACAAAGCAGAAGTAGAGACACAATAAGGACTGAAAATTAAGATTTTACGTTCTGATCGTGGTGGTGAATATTTTCCTAATGAATTTAAATTCTTTTGTCAAGAGCATGGTTTAATTCATCAATTTACTGCACCTTATACACCTCAACAAAATGGTGTGGCTGAAAGGAAAAATAGAACTTTGATTGATATGGTTAATTGCATGCTTATAAGTTCTAGTTTGCCTAATTCTTTGTGGGGTGAAGCTATGTTGTCTGCATGCTATATTTTGAATAGAGTTCCTTTGAAAAAGAAGAATGTTTCTCCTTATGAATTGTGGTTTAAGAGGAAACCAAACTTGAAGAGACTTAAAGTCTGGGGTTGCTTAGCATATGTTCGAAAGCCTTATCCTAAAAGACCAAAACTGGGAAACAGGGCTTATAAATGTGCTTTTGTGGGATACTCTCTTAATAGTATCACCTACAGATTCTTAATCCTTGACACTTTTGAGATTATAGAATCTGTAGATGTGGAATTCTTTGAGAACTTAAATAGGAACAGTTCTCAAATGCAACCAATGGAGAACTCATTGTTACCTAGTCTAGAATCTGAAGAGACTAATGAGAATGATGATCATTCTATTCCTACTCGAGACATAGAGGATACCTCTGAACCCATAGAAGATATCGAACCTAGAAGGATTAAGAGAGCAAGAATAGAGAAAAATTTTGGTCCAGACTTTATAACATATCTTGTAGAAGGTAATAAGAATAGAATTCTTAGTGTTACCAAATATGTTATGCATGTTGATGATGACCCTAAAACTTATGCTGAGGCTATGAGTTCCAAATATGCTAGTTTTTGGAAAGAGTCTATCAATGATGAAAAGAATTCTCTTTTGACCAACGGTACTTGGATATATTGAGATTTACCTCCGGGCGTAAAGCCTATTGGATGTAAATGGATTTTCAAGAGAAAGATGAATGCCGATGGTTCCATTGATAAGTTCAAAGCCGATTAGTTGCTAAGGGTTATAAGCAAATACATGGAATTGATTACTTTGATACATATGCTCCTGTTGCTCGCATCTCATCTATTCGTTGTTTAATAGCACTTACTTCTATTCACAAGTTAATTATTCATCAAATGGATGTCAAAACCTCCTTCCTAAATGGAGATTTGGAAGAAGAAATATATATGGAACAACCTCAAGGTTTCATATTGCCGTGCCAAGAAAAGAAGGTTTGCAAGTTAGTAAAATCTCTTTATGGCTTGAAGCAAGATCCCATGCAATGGCATGAGAAGTTTAACAAAGTGGTTTTGTCATATGGTTTTGTGGTGAATGATGCGGATAAATGTATCTATAGTAAGCATGATAGTTACGATGTGTAATTCTCTGTTTGTATGTTGATGATATGCTTATTTTTGGATCGACATATCTGTTGTGGAAGAAACAAAGAAGTTTCTTAGCTCTAACTTTGATATGAAGGATTTAGGAGAGGCTGATGTAATCTTGGGAATTAAGATCCTAAGAAAGGGAAATGAGTTGGCTTTAACCCAATCTCATTATATTGAGAAATTTCTCAAGAAGTATGGTCACTTTGATGACAATCCAAGTACCTACTCCTTTAGACCATACTATCAAGTGAAAGAAGAACACCGGACGTACTCATGCACAACTTGAGTATTCCGGTGTCATTGGAAGTCTTATGTATGCTATGCATTGCACAAGACCGGACATAGCCCAAGCCGTGGGGGTGTTATGTCGTTTCTCAAGTAATCCGTGATATGAACACTGGAAAGCGTTTCAAGAGTTATGGCTTACTTGAAAGGTACAATGAATTTTGGCTTGCATTACCAAGGCTATCCCGCTGCACTGGAAGGGTACATCGATGCTAACTGGAACGATGTAGAGGCCAAGTCCAAATCAACGTCTGGATGGATCTTTACATTAAGGGGTGCTGCTGTGTCTTGGAGTTCCAAGAAGCAGACTTGTATTTCTGATTCAACAATGTTGTCGGAATTAATAGCCTTAACAGATGCATGTAAGGAGGCATAATGGCTTAGGAACCTACTTATGGAAATTCCATTTTGGAAGAAGCCAACTCCGGCGGTCTTGATTAATTGTGATAATCAAGCTACCATCTATAATGTCTCAAATAAGACTTATAATGGAAAGTCAAGACATGCAAGTCTTAGACATCAAATGGTTAGGCAACTACTCAAGAGGGGAGTGGTTACGGTTAACTTTATTGAATCAAAGAAGAATTTGGCAGACCCATTTACGAAGAGTCTACCAAGTTCGGTGGTTTCAATAAAAAGTAAAGAAATAGGACTAAGGTCTCAGAAAGAAGTTTGATCTCCCATAGCGTAAACCCAACCTATGTTTTGAAAAAGATAAACAAGGTTCAATGTGGTACCAACAAGTTATGGATGTAGATTATGGAGCACTAATATAAAACTTCCCATTTCTAATTAGTGCTGGGTTCTGCAAGAAAATAGGATGGATGTAAATCCTTAATGAGTCTGTGATTAGTAAAAGGTGTATCACAGAAACACCTTCGAGACTTACCTATATGAGTATGGAAATCAGGCTGTTTCCTAAGAGAAGAAGACCGTTCTCTAAAGAAGACTCATGAATCAAGGATATAAGCACATGGCCATTAACGTGCTTGGATACAGAACACATGATTTATGAAATCAATATGTGTGGAGACTCCGGTTTTATCATAAGGGATACTTGGTTCAAGACTGGTTTCACCATAGAATCTCGATAAGGCTTTGAGTTTCTTACACTAAGTGAAGGTTCAAATCCAAAAGATACCTATCATTTATGTGTTGATTTCAACGATGATGCTTAGTCTCAATTGTGCTTGAACTACGTTGGCTTGATCCCACTCGGGTACGTAGGCAGTCACTTCGGTGATGCAATCACTCTGATTTAAAAGTTTTTAACTTTGTTTTATGGTTTTTGAAAATAGGGGGAGAATGTTGGAATATTTTCAACAACGCTATCCAAGGGGGTGTCCTGGGGGGCGTAGCCCCCCAGGGTGTGGTCGACCTGATAGGTCAGGTCGTGGGGGTCCAGGGGAGACCGCCCCTGGTGGGGGTCTAGGGGGTAACACCCCTGGTGGGGGAAGAATTTTTTGATAGTACGTAACTGTTTTGACCGTTACAAACATTTCAGAATATTCAAATCCAACAGACGCCATTGATGTCTGATGATGAAGAGACTCGTCGTTTTCGTGAAGAGAAACCTGTTGGTGAAAAGATGTCTTTTCCCAATAGATGCGAAAACCCTAATCGATAATTACAACATCATCCACATGAAGTGCTCCACCCAAATCATAATTCGGAATACTACCATTAAGATTAGAAAGTTAGATAATCATGTACAATAAGCACACGAGTGATTTCCACCAAATAAAATAGTTATGATAGTATCAAAACGGACGACTTACCGCCCTACTATCATAATAAGCAATAATATTTAAAAGAACGACTTACCTCCCTAATAAATGAAATATTTATAATAAATATCAAAACGGATGACTTACAGCCCTACTAAAATACTTTTGCCGACGGATGACTTACCGCATTACTAAACTTAGCTAAGAGCCGTAGGGAAACACAGACACTCTTCTCGGAAAAATACAACGCAAATTACATACACACAATTACATTCAAAGAAAACATCGTATATGCAATTACAATATACACTCACTCATATAATAAAAGCACATCATGCTCGCAGAGGAAAGAAAACTCAACGATTACAATAAGAGTACATAGTTGCCACCTGTTTTGAAAACAATTAAACAACTCCAACTTCAAGATTCCAATCTACAATTTTTTTTAATCCACGAACGTCGTCATCTTGAACGAGTAATTACCATCTCGAATCAAAGATAATAATCGTACATAAATGGTTGCTCATAACTCATTCAATATCCTTCACTTTATCTTAATATTCTTTCTACTATTCCACTATCTCTTTCTTTGTTAAATTTTCATTGATACTTCTATGTCAAAATTGGTCATTTAAAAGGTAAGAAAAGTTGCTGGAAATTGGTCATAAAAGTTCTCAGGTTTCCGAAAAGTCAACTCAGGTCATCGGTCAACTAACAACAATGGTTAAAAAAACGGTTAAACTGATGGTAAACGTCAATGGTCTAGGTCAAGTCTAGGTCAACATTCAAGCGAGCTAGGCCAAGGAGTCAAGTCAGTGAATCAATAAAGTTAACTCAGTCATCTGACTGAGTAAGACGACTTACAGTTATTTGACTGGGATGAATGGTCTTTGGCTTAAACCTTTTCACAGGCCATAGGTTTTTATGGGTAAAAATCGTTTCCGCCGATTTTGGTAAACTCGGTAGGTGAGTGAGAAACTGTTTTAAACCCTAAACAAATGTGTTGCACGTGAGCACTTTCTAGATTCGAGAGATCAATCTGCATGTCCGGCCTAAACTAAGAAATGGCCGCTCCGCACTTGCTTCGGTCACAAAGTGGAGGAGAAGGGTTGATTTGGGGAGGGAAGCAAAGAAAGGTGTTGATACCGGAATACCTGCAGGAGAGTAGTGTCTCGACTTGTATCAGAAAGTGAAAGCTTAGGAAGCTTGCAAGAGATGAGAAAGCTTTTTGGAGAGCTTGCAAATTTGCCTTTTTGAGAGTGTTGTGTTTTTCTCCTGACCGAGACTTATTGTCTGGTGGAAATAGGTAAGACCTATTTATACAAGTCGAGATTGAAACGTACCCTGGACGCATGGAGGAAGAGAGTAAAGGGTGAAATAATGGGAGGAGGTGGTAACCGCATGGTGTTTATGGGTGAAAATGTTTTCACCATTATTTCCTCATTTATTTGACCGCTTTATTCCTATTCACGCTTTCTTAATGTGAGCGTAGTGTACGCTGCATGCTGCGACTGCCAAACCAAGACCCTAGAAAGCATCCCCCAGTTTGTGTTGATGTCTCGAGTGTTGGTTGCACCTTGAGTGCAAGTGGCGCTGCTAGGGGCGCGTGTCGCATGTGCCAATGGCATGTGCGGAATGCTTTTGCTGCGGGTTGCACCTCGAGTGCAAGTGGCAATTCCAGAGCTGCTAGTGGCGTGTGTGGCATGTGCCAATGTTATGTGTGGAATGCCTTGGTGGTAGGTTGCACGTTGAGTGTAAGTGGCAATGCCAGAGCTACTAGTGGCATGTGTGGCATGTGCCATTGGCATGTGCGGAATGCCTTGGTGGTAGGTTGCACGGCTTGCAAGTTAGGCTACCAGCGTGCATGTTTGGCATGTATCAATGGCACGCACGGCCATTAGGGCCACAGCTAGGTAATGAAAGCTACCAGCGAGGGTGTCGGCATGTGCCGATGGCATGCTCGGCCATTAAGGCTACGGCCTGGTAAGAAAAGCTACCAGCGATGCGTGTTGGCATGCGCCAATGGCATGCGTGGCCATTAGGGTCACGGCCTGGTAAGAAAAGCTACCAGCGATGCATGTTGGCATGTGCCAATGGCATGCGTGGACAATTTGGGTCACGGCCTGGTAAGAAAAGCTACTAGTGATGCGTGTTGTCATGTGCCAATGGCATGCGTGGCCATTAGTGTCACGTCCTGGTAAGAAAAACTACCAGCGATGCGTGTTGGCATGTGCGAATGGCATGCGTGGCCAATTTGGGTCACGGCCTGGTAAGGAAAGCTACCAGCGATGCGTTTTGGCATGTGCCAATGGCATACTCGGCCATTAGGGACACGTCTTGGTAAGAAAAGCTACCAGCGAGCGTGTTGACATGTGCCAATGGCATGCTCGGCCATTAGAGCCACGGATTGGTAAGAAAAGCTACCAGCGAGCGTGTTGGCATGTTCCAATGGCACGCTCGGCCATTAGAGCCACGGTCTGGTAAGAAAAGCTACCAGCGATGCGTGTTGGCATGTGCCAATGGCATGCGCGGCTAATTTGGCATGGAGCGGCTAGGGCCAAGGTAAGGGTGTTTGGCTTGTCCTGGTGTGACCAGCATAGCTAGGGCCAAGGCGGAGTGCGTTCGTCATGGAACGGCTAGATTGGGCTAGGTGTCGCTGGCCTGATTTGCCATTGTCGCGGAGGTGCAGTTAGCATGGTTGGGATGCTTTGGCGCGTTTGGTGTGACTAGCATATCTAGGGCCAAGGCAGAGTGCGTTTGGCATGGCGCGGCTAGCTTGGGCTAGGTGTGGCTGGCATGATTTTCCATTGGCACGGAGGTGCATCTAGCATGGTTGGCATGCTTTGGCGCGTTTGGTGTGACTAGCATAGCTAGAGCCAAGGCAGAGTGCGTTCGGCATGGCGCGGCTAGCTTGGGCTAGGTGTGGCTGGCATTATTTGCCATTGGCACGGAGGTGCGGCTAGCATGCTTGGCATGATTTGGCGCGTTTTGTGTGACTAGCATAGCTAGGGCCAAGGCAGAGTGCGTTTGGCATGGCGCGGCTACCTTGGGATAGGTGTGGCTGGCATGATTTGCCATTGGCACGGAGGTGAATTAGGGTTTTGCTCGTTGTAACCCTAATTCGAAAAAATACCCCATATTAATTACTGACTACATGTATTAAATGTTCTAATAAATGTGTCACCGGTGACATAAGGTTATTTGGGGTTTTACGATTTTACCCTTTGTTTAAAAACCACCATCAACATTAAGTCCCCTGCTTAGCTCGGAACAGGAGCTTTGTTGCGAGGTAAGCATAAGATGGTGACAAACTATCAGCAGTAAATCGTAAAGAGAATTGAGGAGGCCTGTCTAACCTTTTTATAAATAGGATTTGGAATCCTTGCCTCTGGCAGTTTTGCACAAATCGGGAGGCTGGCACAATTGGGAAGTCAACATCATTGAGAGATAGGAAGCTGGGCGGAATTGAGAAGTTGACGCGAGTTTGGAAACTGAGCGTGCTAGCTGGTGGGACCGGCGAAAGGTAGGGAAGCTGAGCGTGCTAGCTGGCGTGACTTGGGCGGTCATTCGGAAGTTGGCGCAATTGATGGGAACGGTGCAACTTGGGCGACATTGGAAAGTTGGGCGCAATTAGTGGGACCGGTGTGTCTTGGGCGGTACTGGGGAGTTGGCGCAACTGGCAGGACCTGTGCAACTTGGGCGACGTTGGGAAGTTGGGCGCCCTTGTGGGCCCATTCCTTATACGCACAATTTTTGGTAAAGGGAAATCCTCCCCTATTTCAGAATCTTCACGCCCATATATATAAAATCCCTTTCTCTCATCTTGCACCTTATTCCTTTCATCCTTTCCTACTAGCGGCAGAGTCACAAAGAAAAACTAGCCTTCGTGTATGTCATCCAAGATTTCTCTTGTTTCCCTTTTCATGTAGGTGCAAACCCTAAGAGTAGGCGTTTTCTTTATAATCCTTTCAATGATATTGCACATATGATTTTTTGGCGTGCTTCTTGTAGAAAATATTGTATATATGCACCCAAGGGAAATACTGCACGTATGATTCGAACCCGTAGAAAATGCTCAATATATAGTTTTGAACCCGAAGAAGGATACTGCAGATGCACTTGAGCCCGTATAAAATACTGCGTATATAATTTTGAACCCTGAATAAAATACTGCATGTGCAGTTTTGAACCCGTAGAGAATACTGTATATGTGCTTCATATGACTTCGAACCCATAGGAAATATTGCATATATGAATTTCGGACCTGAAGAAAATAATACGCGTGTAGTTTTGAACCCGTAGAAAAATGCTCCATATATAATTTTGAACCCGAAGAAGGATACTGCAGACGCACTTGAGCCCGTATAAAATATCTGCGTATATAATTTTGAACCTCAAGAAAATACCGCATGCGCTTTGAACCCGTCATGAATACCGTATATGAATCCCGAAGAAGAATACCGTATATGTGCTTCATATGACTTCGAACCCATAGGAAATATTGCATATATGAATTTCGGACTGAAGAAAATATCATCAAGCGTGCGCTTTTGAACCCGTAGAAAAATGCTCCATATATAATTTTGAACCCGAAGAAGGATACCATAGACGCATTCGAGCTCGTAGAAAATACTGCGTATATAGTTTTGAACCCAAAGAAGGATACTGCAGATGCAATTGAGCCCGTACAAAATACTGCATATATAATTTTGAACCCTGAAGAAAATACTGCGTGTGCATTTTTGAACCCGTAGAGAATACACCCCTTCTTTTTTTTTTCCAGGTTTTCCTTTTGTTGGGTGCGGTTGTGTGTCAGGGAGATAATTTCGTCTTTCTCCGTTTGTTTTGTGCAGATATCTTGTTACCAAATTGTTATGAAGAAATCCGACAAGATGTTACCTGAAAAAAATTTCGCTTCATCGAAGGATGTTCATAGTTCCAAACCAAACACGGATGATGAATTCTTTGCCAAACCCCTCGCCCCTTCTCGGAAGAATCACCTAGGTTTCGTGCCAATTTTGTTAACCGGTGGTAAAGATGAAAAGAAGACACGTTCGGTTCGCCCAGAGAACATCATACGGGTCTGTCTTCATAAAGGGGTATATTCTTCTTCCAACATTGATTTCAGGATGTGTCAAAGCCCATTGCGTTATTTTGATAGATGGGTTGAGTTCATGGTGAGTAAGGAGCACATAAATACCAACTTGACTCGAGCGCAGATTATTGATGATGTCGAGCTTCAAGAAATCTCCAGTTAGGAATGATATCCCGGGCTTGGTTGATTTCATCTCTAGATGGTGTTCGGACACCCATACGATCATATGTAGATGGGGTGAAATAACTTTCTCCTTGGAGAGTGTGGCTCTCTTGCTGAATCTTCCGGTAACCGGGAATCTTAATATCCAATTGTCTGAAGGTGAGGAGAAGATGCGGGATGACCTTGCCGCTAAGTTGGGAGATTTCGCTCGAAAAGACTCCACTGCGAAGTCGAAGGATTCTATCCGGAAAGAGGATGAAAGGTGCCTTTACAGCTGGTGGATATCTCAATGGTTTCCGGACGAGCTGGAACCTAAACAGAAAAGCAGTGATCTTCACGTTGCAGCATTTTTGGCTCTCTGGTTGTCTAGAGACATTTTTGATGACGGTTCTGGCAAGAAGGAAATAAGACCAGAGTTGCTAGTGATTGTTGTGAAGTTGGAAAAAGGTGAATTACTTCCAATTGGCAAGCTATTCCTTGGTTCCCGTATGTGCATCTGGATCACCTAGTTGCGAACATGCGAGTTTCGAATGGTTTCATGAAAGTGGATTCATATGTGCACGTTGCTTTTCTCGCAAGCTTTGGTTATGGGAGCACTTTGAGAAGTAAGCTCCAAAATCGTTTCCTTCGGTTCCCGCGAGTTGGGGCGGCTCTCGAATTCTTCGATGGGTGAACAAAGCGTCCAAGAGTTGGCATGAGATTGGTTAGTCTTCTCGATAAGTCGCATGAAATCAATTTTCTCCCATGGGAGCCGGTCCATAGGTCGGTGACTCAAATTGGCACCTTTGCTTCTGCTCCGCTCATGTCTTTGTCTTCCGACGACAGCCTTGAGTGTTAGTGAAAACTTGTTTATTCAAAGCCGCATGTCCGGTTATATGCCGTATTTCTTCATGGGATCTTTCCGAATAGCTACTTACAATATTGATTGTGCTGCTCGTCACATAGGTTTCGATCAAGGGGTGCCCCTTGCTTACCAGCTGGTGTTTCATAAGGACTCATTGCGTGCCGCCCTCAATGCCAGTGCCCTTGACACGAGTATACGCCTTCCCTTCTTTCAAACAGGAAGAGTAACTTCGACGACTTTTGGCTATAATGAGTTCTGGTACGATGAGTTCATTATGATTCAAGATTTTGTAAATAACGTGGTGGAGAATGTTCGTTGTAAACCTTCCCCAGTAGTTTTGAAGAAGTATCCAATGTTGAGAGATCTCAAGCGAAAGTTTCCTGGCAACTCGGAAAGTCCCCATCCAAAGGAACAAAGAACGAAGAATCATGCTGGCGGGTTCCAGGCGGTTTCAAAAGATCCTCCCGCATCTCTCGTGTCTTTCAGTTCTTCCAATAACCAGGTATGTGTCGCCTCCTTGTTGGTTTGTCTCAAAACACGTGAAATTCTGCTGAAAACATGCGTCTTGTTTCTTCCAGGGCTTCGGTAGTGTTAATGCTTTCACTGCCCTTGCACGTTGCCAAGAGACGGCAGTTTCTTCGAAGAATTCCGACGGCACTGAGCCTTCTCATAACGGTGATGAGTCAGAAAAAGAAAAAAGTTATACAAGTGAGAGTGATTCTTCTGACAGTACTGTTTCTTCTTTTGAAAAATGTCTAACTCAAGTTAGAAGGAGGAATCCGGTTCGGAAAACGATTCTGGGGTGGAGCCACACGAAAACTTTCCTTTGGTGACCACCGCCGGTGACTTGGAGATGGGAGTTAGCTAATTGCTGGGCACAGATGTAGTTCAGACGGTGGATGATTCCCTGATGGTTGCTGTCGTAGACATGGAAAAGGACCCTTTGCGAGTCGTGAGGCCAGTTGCAGGCGCCATTTTCGATCCCCCGTACTTGGTTCCTTATCCAGGTCATGTGCTGGTTGGCGGTTTCAGCGTGCTGGCTAAGTATGAGGCGTTGTACACTAGAATCTGGGAGAAGTATGGACATATGGCCACAACCAAGAAGATCACTAGTCGATTTGCGCTGGTTAAGCGTGTGAAAGAGGCTTTATCTTCCATCGAGGACATGCGTGAGGTGACTGGTCACACCGTTTCAAGACATTATTGCCGATTGGGAGCACCATCGCGACGTGTGTGTATAAAAGGAGTTCAACGCTTCGTGGTTTGTCGAAGGCCTTGCTGAGATCCGTGTTGAAAGATGCAAGTGATCGAAAGCCTTTCTGCAGAGGAGATTGCACGATAGGAGGTAGAACTCGAAAAGCTTTCCAAGATGTTGACTATGAAGAGAGCGACTCTTGAAGATGCAAAGTTGAATTTCTCCATGAAGAGCAGACCTTTGTTGGATGATTTTCCTTGAATGTTTCTCTGTTAAACTTTCATTTAGGTTCTTTTTTTTTTTTTTTGAAAAACAAACTGAATGTCTGGTTCAAAGTTCAACCTGTTTTGATAGACAGCTGGTAGCTTTTGATGATATTAGATTATTTCTCGGATGAATGGTTTTGATAATATAACTTGATTATGTTTTGTGAAAGGAATATTGCTTTTATGAAAGTGTGTGCTACAATAGGCACAAGACGCAATAGAATGACAGTTTTACTTAGAACCTAAAAACAGATCGTATATCTTGCCCAGTCTAAATTTACTCACTTCATAGGTTTTTTTCTTTCTTTGCGAACACGCCCCTCTCCATGTAAAAGGCGGCTTTGCTGGTAGCATCGCCAGCAAGTCCCCAATCGCTGGTAGCATCTTCAGCGAGTCCCTAGTTTTCTTGTGTAGTCTTTACGACTGGTAACCAGATTATCTAGTAGTTGAGTCGGATTGAGTCTCCTTCCCCTACCATCTTGACATCTGGGTCGAAGAACGAGATCGACAGTCTGACATTGTAGCCGATAGATCAATCCTCCCGCCGTGGTCGCCAATTGTTTATGGGTAAAAATCGTTTCCGCCGATTTTGGTAAACTCGGTAGGTGAGTGAGAAATTGGTTTAAAACCTAAACAAATGTGCTGCACGTGAGCACTTTCTAGATTCGAGAGATCAATCTGTACAAGTCCGGCCTAAACCAAGAATGGTTGTTCCAGACTTGCTTCGGTCACAAAGTGGAGGAGAAGGGTTGATTTGGGGAGGGAAGCAAAGAAAGGTGTTGAGACCATAATAATTCTGGGAGAGTATTATATCGACTTGTATCAGAAACTGAAATCTTAGGAAGCTTGCAAGAGATGAGAGATTTTTGGAGATCTTGCAAAGTTGCCTTTCTGAGAGTGTTGTGTTTTTCTCCTGACCGAGACTTGTTGTCTGGTGGAAATAGGTAAGACCTATTTATACAAGTCGAGATTGAAACGTACTGCCTCATGAAGGAAGATAGTAAAGGGTGAAATAATGGGAGGAGGTGGTAACCGCATGGTGTTTATGGGTGAAAACATTTTCACCATTATTTCCTCATTTATTTGACCGCTTTATTCCTATTCACGCTTTCTTAATGTGAGCGTAGTGTACGCAGACGCATGCCGTGACCGCCAAACCAAGACCCCGGAAAGCATCCCCGCCTTGTGTTGATGTCTCGAGTGTTGGTTGCACCTTGAGTGCAAGTGGCTCTGCTAGGGGCGCGTGTGGCATGTGCCAATGGCTTGTGTGGAATGCCTTTGTTGCGGGTTGCACCTCGAGTGCAAGTGGCAATGCCAGAGCAGCTAGTGGCGTGTGTGGTATGTTCCAATGGCATGTGTGGAATGCCTTGGTGGTAGGTTGCACGTTGAGTGTAAGTGGCAATGCCAGAGCTGCTAGTGGCGTGTGTGGCGTGTGCCAATGGCATGTGCGGAATTCCTTGGTGGTAGGTTGCACGGCTTGCAAGTTCGGCTACCAGCGTGCATGTTTGGCATATATCAATGGCACGCACGGCCATTAGGGCCACGGCTAGGTAATGAAAGCTACCAAATGAGGGTGTTGGCATGTGCCGATGGCATGCTCACCATTAGGGCGCTACCGGTAAGAAAAGTTACCAGCGATGCGTGTTAGCATGTGCCAATGGAATGTGTGGCCATTAGGGTCACGACCTGGTAAGAAAAGTTACCAGCGATGCATGTTGGCATGTGCCAATGGCATGCGTGGCCAATTTGGGTCACGACCTGGTAAGAAAAGCTACCAGTGATGCGTGTTGTCATGTGCCAATGGCATGCGTGTCCATTAGGGTCACGACCTGGTAAGTAAAGCTACCAGCGATGCGTGTTGGCATGTGCCAATGGCATGCGTGGCCAATTTGGGTCACGGCTTGGTAAAGAAAGCTACCAGCGATGCGTGTTGGCATGCGCCAATGGCATGCTCGGCCATTAGGTCCACGGCTTGGTAAGAAAAGCTACCAGCGAGCGTGTTGGCATGTGCCAATGGCACGCTCGTCCATTAGGGCCACGGCTTGGTAAGAAAAGCTACCAGCGAGCGTGTTGGCATGTGCTAATGGCACGCTCGACCATTAGGGCCACGGTCTGGTAAGAAAAGCTACCAGTGATGCGTGTTGGCATGTGCCAATGGCATGCGTGGCCAATTTGGCCTAGGTTGCACGGTTTGCAAGCCTAGGCGCGGGCGCTACTTTGGCATAGAGCGGCTAGGGCCAAGGTAAGGGTGGTTGGCTTGTCGTGGTGTGACCAGCGTAGCTAGGGCCGAGGCGGAGTGTGTTCGGCATGGCGCGGCTATCTTGGGCTAGGTGTGGCTTGTATGATTTGCCATTGGCGCAGTTAGCATGGTTGGCATGCTTTGGCGCGTTTGGTGTGACTAGCATATCTAGGGCCAAGGCAGAGTGCGTTTGGCGTGGCGCGGCTAGCTTGGGCTAGGTGTGGCTGGCATGATTTGCCATTGGCACGGAGGTGCGGCTAGCATGGTTGGCATGCTTTGGCGCGTTTGGTGTGACTAGCATAGCTAGGGAAAAGCCAGAGTACGTTCGGCATGGCGCGGCTAGCTTGGGCTAGGTGTGGCTGACATGATTTGCCATTGGCATGGAGGTGCGGCTAGCAAGGTTGGCATGCTTTGCGCGTTTGGTGTGACTAACATAGCTAGGTCCAAGGCAGAGTGCGTTTGGCATGGTGCGGCTAGCTTGGGCTAGGTGTGGCTGACATGATTTGCCATTGGCACGGAGGTGAATTAGGGTTTTGCTCGTTGTAACCCTAATTTGAAAAAATACCCCCTAGTAATTACTGACTATATGTATTAAATGTTCTAATAAATGTGTCACCGGTGACATTAGGTTATTTGGGGTTTTATGATTTTACCCTTTGTTTAAAAACCACCATCAACAATAGGCTAAAGCCAAGGCAAAGGCATTACCAAAATACATCACTATGATACATACTCACCTTCTGTTGTACCATTACAATGTAATAACCAATATTATCTGTAACTTCATCACTAACAGATATTCCAAATCAACAAACAATTCATTCATCCAAAACAATTATATGATTCACTCAAAAATACTAGTACAGCTTACCTTTACTCAGTTGTTGCGAGCCTCCATAGACACCATCATCAACAATCATATAACTAATATTACAATCTGAATTTCGTGTCATGTTCTTTACCTGAAATATCTATAATCATCTTTGGAAACTCTACATCTTCGATCTGAACCTCTAGAAAATTCAACTAGATTCAACCTCACCCATTACCATGAATATACATCACATCTCAGCTCACTCTTCACTTCACCATAATCAGTACACCATCCACTTACCATTCTCTCAATCACCACCATTGTAATCTCACTAAAGAAGCATCACTACCAACTGCAATATCATCTCACTATCTCAAGTAATCTCAGTCTATGCATCACTTAGCTACGGCTACTCTTCTCTCTCAGTTCATAATTCAAAACACCATTACCACTTGCAATACCCATAATCAAATCCATCCAATCCAAGTTTAGCTTCATTAACACCTTCATTTTTTTTTTTTTGCAGAACAACTCTAGCTAAGACCACCACAACACTTCCATATCTTTATTGCTTCCATAACTTTCAACATCAAAAACTTCATCATACTCTTCTCATGTAACTCAAACCGCCATCCAATCCTACTTACGAAAAATAATTACATAAACCCATTTACTATATCAACACCAATTATAATGTCACAACTTCAATTATCTATTTCAATTCAATTTTAAATGCATATCAACATAACACCCCCAACCAAATCCATTACTCAACCCGTTCATCCTCCGCAGTTCTCATCATCTCAGATAGCTTTGCTAAAGCAACAAAACTTATATTAATGAAACCCATTCTCTAATTTCGCATGATCTATCATCAATTGAACTACTAGATTAATTTACACAAACTTAGTTTCTAATTTTGAAAAGAACTTGAAAACCCTATCTATATTTCCCAAATTCCACACCTGAATTGAAACTGGAACTCCATATAAGCGATTCAACTTCAATCTCACAAACCCATATTCATACCCAATTTTACTTAAACAAATCCAAAACAAAAAGGAACACTAAATGAGGTGTTCTGGTCAATATGCACGGGCCTTGTGATATCACATGGCCAAGGAAAGTTATTGTGGTCTGGGAAAACTCATAGTTTTTCTTCTTGACATACAAACTTGTTTCCTTAAGCTTTGAAAGCATTTTGCGAAGATGCATCGCATGCTCTTCCAAAGTCTCACTGTAAATAACTATGTCGTCCAAGTATACTACTACAAAGCGGTAAATATACTTAGAGAACACATCATTCACCAGGTTGAAAAAAGTTGTAGGAGCATTTGTCAAGCAGAATGGCATTACAGGATACTTATACGAGACGTACCCAGTTCCCATTGCATTCTTTGGTTCATCTCCGTATAAGCGATTCATCTTCAATCTCACAAACACATCTTATTATTCATTTATTCATACCCAATATTACTAGATAAATCCAAACAGAAGGAACCCTAAATTACCTATTTAGTTGCTTCTCTAGATCAACACCACCTCATAAAACTTGTCTCATGTTCATGGTCATCCACAACTCCTCATTTGGTGTTTCAATTCAACTACTTGCGGTTCATAAAAAATTTCTAGCAAAACCCTAGTTTTCTAATTCTCTCTGTTTCATATTTTCTCGATTAACACTAACCCTAACCAATTCAACTCTAGAATCTTCTCAACACCACTATTAATTCGATTATGTTGCTAATTTTAATCATGATTAACATCCATGATTCACAGATCATGCATCTGAGAAGAAAAATGAAGGAATAGAAGAAAGAAGATAATATAATGGTGGGTTTGGATGTAGAATTTTAAATGTGGAATTTATGGGTCCAGGGGATTTGGTAGAATTTCGTTTCCCTCTGTATGTTTGGTTGACCTAATCCTAGAATTCACGTTTCCTACGGGATACAGTTTTCCAGCAAATCCTCCATATGGAGTCCGACCCCTCCCCCCTAAGATTTGCTGGGAAACTTATCAAGGAATTTATGGACCCACTTTTTTTTTAACTCTAAATCCCATATATATGCAATTTTAAGATTTGAGGGTAATGGCAAACGGTACAAAGACTTTAATACAAGAAAACTCTGTAAATCCTAGGAATTTTTATTGAGTTACCAAACACATAAAGAATTTATATGAATCCCAAAATTTGTAATCCCATGGGATTATAAATTCCTGGAAACGGTGAATTCTGCAAACAAACCCACCATAAGAGAAAACGGAATTCCTCTTCGACTTTGGATTGTTATACCAAAAAAGATTTACTGAAGTACTCACACATTTGGATATGGGCATTCGACAATATAACTTTCTTGTGTGAGATGAAAGTTGCCCCGAGCAAAAATCTCAGCTCCCATAATAACATTTGTACGAGAAATCACTATTTTTACCCTTGTCACAAATTGATGATTTATTCCTCATCCGGTATCCGAAAGATGCATTCAAGTAGTTCATTTAGCATAAATGTTCGAGAACTATCCAATGTTACTAGTTTGGTGACCAAGATCTTGTTGGGTTAATTTATAATAATTAATGTTCATTTTTAATTGACCGAATCATTAGTAATTAAATCGTCTCTTGACCGGTCTAATAACGTTGACGAGCTCGCGGTTCATTACACTTGCAATGGGCTGGCTCCGCCCCTGGTTTGGCCTGGAAGTGGAGCCAGTCCAACTGGCTGGGTTTGGGTACGGGCCTGGGTCCGAGGCAAAAAAAAAAGAAAAAAGAAAAAAATATTAGAAATAACCTCATGTCGAAGCACTCACCTCTAGGGATGAGCTGGCATGGGCCGGTTTTCACCTCATCCACATCCAATCCTACTCATTACGGATTTCAAATTTGGTATACGCATCCAATCCAACATCCAACATCCAACGGATGAACGAATTAAATGCGGATAATCTAATGGATTTGTTTTTGTTAAAGTTTATATTGAAGAAATAAAACAAACAATAGATGACTTCTTATATATATATATATATATATATATATATATACAAATATAACAGTGCCATGGACAACACTCCCTTTAAGAATTTCTAAATTATTTATGTATTTTCTAAAAACTATATAAATGCCCCTAATCTTATGGGTATGGATATCTAAAGGATTTTCAAGATCGCATCCGGACCCAACCTGTAATTCGTTGGATTTTAACAATCTCATCCGCATCCAACCCATTAGCGAACGGATCGGGCATCCATCAACGAAAAATACGGTTGGTCGCGGTTAAATCTGCGGATTACGGGCCAAATTCTCACCTCTACTCACCGGCACAAGCATACTAATTTTCCTTGTGCTGCAAGCAGAAGTATCTCTTACTAGCAGCGTATAAAGGTCCACCAAAACGAAGCATGGCCCAAAAGCACTTGCCAGAGCTACATAAACCCTATCCCTGATATAAGACTCGAAAACCCTATCCCTGATATAAGACTCGAAAACGATCTCTACAAGTCCACCATCTAACAGTCCTCAGCCGCCTCTCCTTGTTTCTCCAATACCATCTCTACACCTACGATTTGCATTTACATTTGTTTATTGAGGAAAAAAATGTGAAGTTTTGGTTGAAATCAAGAAGAAAGTAACCGGAGCTCAACTTCAGGTTAGTTTCAATCCCAGCTACAAATTCAGTCCTTTAATTTTATTGATTAGGTCACTAGTCACTTTCATCTTCATGCAGGCTATCATCTGTTTGGTTAAATGCGTAGTACAGTTTTCTTCTCCTTGTCTAGAATAGATTAGTGGTCATATTCTTTTATACTGATTCCCGTTTAATTACTTACTCAGGAGAAATATCATCTGGAATCATGGTGTTAGAAAACAAGAAGAGACAAAAAACTTTGCACAACTGTAATGTGGGTGTGGAAGAGGATAAGATAAGTAATTTACCTGATGCACTTATTCATCGCATTCTTTCTTTTCTTCCAATCAAATGTGCTATGTCTACCTGCATTTTATCCAAAAAATGGAAGTATGTATCCAACTCTATCCCCATACTTGATTTTCGTGAGTGGAGGGGTACCGATATTACTGCAGAAGAAAAACGCCTGGAAACCCAACGATTCATGAATTTTCTGGACACGGTGTTATATCTTAATGAGAAGCCTAATATTCAGAAATTCTGTCTGAAATGGGATCACCTTTTTGATGAATCTCGAGTAACTAAATGGATTAGTGTTGTTATAAAGCGTAAAGTCGAAGAACTTTTTCTTTGTGTGAGAACACAAATATCTTTCGTATTTCCTCTGTCATTGTTTACCAATAATTCGTTGACGGTATTGAACTTGGCCTGTTTAACAGTCAAAGTTTCAAATACAGTTTCGTTCCCAAGGCTCAAGTTACTTCGTCTAAACTTTATTGAATTTGAGAATGGGATCTCTCCCAACCATTTACTTTCTAACTGCCCCATCCTTGAAGAGTTGAGTTTGATGCACTGCAGTGGTTTCCAACCCGATGGTTTATGCATTACAAATCCCGCACTGAAGCACTTGTCCATTAGTAATTGTTATCTAGCAGAGTCAACTGTGAAGATTTGTACAACTAATCTGACGACCATCAGTTGCAGTCTAGTGAAGCCACCAGACTTCGTAGTCGACAGCTTTCCGTCACTAGTTGAGGCATGTATTATTTTCTGTGATGGTGACAAAATCCCAAACAATGTTTTTGAAAAGCTTTCTAATGTAAAGCTTCTTAAGCTACCTGCACGCTGCTTTCTGGTATGCCTAATATATACTTCAAATTTTCTTGCTGTAAGTTTAACTAATATGGCATTTATGAAGTACCGCATTATTGTGCCTATTATAGTATTCCTGACTCTTATGCACTGGTATGCTTTGTGTTTGTTTAATTATTAGGGTCAACTTGAGGCGGATAACCTCTTAACCATTTTGCCTGCATTTGGCAATTTGGTCCGGATAGAAGTTACTTCAACTTTCAATTGCAAGAGTTTGGGTTCAGATTATGTTTCAATTCTGAGAAGATTCTTCAGCCTTCTCCAGCTCCCACCTAATCTACAATCGATTGTCTTTTCTCAGGCAAGTCACTCACCTCTCACCACGCTACATAATAAAAGGACTTCTTTTTTGTTAGCTTTGGTATTCACTTCTCTCGTTGGAAACTGGCGTAGCTATTGATTTGGATTGCAATACATACCAAAATCACTCGTATTCTCCTTTGGAAGTCAAAACTTTCATTAATTTGTTTCCATCACCCCGTTTGCGCCAATATTTATAAATATATTAGTATCATTTGATGTGTTAGCATGGCTACTTATTTCTTTTGTGGTATTATATTTTGCTGAACTTTTGCTTGGGTTGTTGTAGAGCATATACATCCCTGACGAAGAGGATGATGATTGTTGGTCACTTGACCCTAAATGTTCGCTACCACACCTAAAGTTCATCAAATTCAAGTACTTTGATGGGGGGCGAATGGAGTTAAATGGGATTAAAGTCTTCCTCAAGTGTGCTGGATTTCTTGAAACTGTAACCGTTGTAGCTTCTCCGGTGCTCTCCAAAAACCATCAACATCAACTGCGTGTAACTAAGCAGTTACTAATGTTTCCGAAACCCGCAAATTGTTTGGTTAAGTTCTTGATGAGCTCTGAAGACACTTAACAATACTTTCAGTATCTCAGTGTTGTTATTCTAGTCTTTATGATCAGGATTTCAGGAGGATTCTAGAAGTTCTGTTCCGACTATTTACAAGTATTGATAGTTTTTCCTTTACTGGACCATGTGGAGATGGGTGTAATTCCCTATTTTCAGTTTTCTTATATTATCCTTGCTTCAGATAATTAATTAGTGGGGCTAAGCTAAGCTCAGCTTTATTTAATGAATTAGATTAATGATGGCGCACTCAAGTGCTTGGTTTGTGATTAAAGTACATATAATCTGTTTCTAATTTCTACCCCATGGCTACGATATGGTCCGGCCACATTACTTACCTATTATTTTTCATATCAAAACATCACCGGAAAAGAGAACATGTGTGGGAGAAGTGGACCAGCTGATGGTATGGCGAAATAAGCTTATTTTAATGAACATGGAGTTCTGTATCATCTTGCTAGGAGATTTGCATTGGATGATATTTATGCATGTGAATGATCTTTTTTTTTTTCCCCTTTTTTTGCTAAAGTGTTTTCACTTTTTTATTCATCTGCCAGGGACCTAATTGTCAGAATGTTTTGTGTACTCCATTGTAGCTAGCTGTGACTAAAAAGAAAGAAAAACCTAGCTGTGACTGAAAAGAAAAGAAAAAAAAGTGGTTCCATGACATTCTTGCTCCGAAATGACAATACATTATATATCATTTTACAAGCGCCGGAAAGTAGTGGGATAATGTAAACCGTTTAAGGACGAAAATAGTGACTAGTTGATACCCAATTTTCTTGTAAGGGAAGTATGAAGAGCCGATGGTGGGAGCTGACAAGAGTAGGCCGTCTACTCCGAGAACGAACCATTTGCAGAGAGTTGCCTTAACCTATGTGGCTATGTCGTCACCGAATGCCATTGGGCCAGTAGAAGAAGAGGGTAGTGTTGAGAACATATATCGCTAGCATACATATATCTGTCTGCTTAAAGAACTTGTAGCCTAGTGTGGATTGCTAAACCCGTAAAATGGGGTCATTGCCCCCTTGGTTCAGCTTTGAGCAAAGGTTGAACCTGACCCTAAAAGTATTTTGTTCAACGACTATATTCTGTGAGGAAAATGACTACTTTAGTGAACTCACAAAAGTTGAAGATGGAAAACATATTCTACTAGATGATCTTTACTGGAAGAGCAATATACTTTAAGCCCTATTGCCAATGCTAATTGCTAAACCGTATCGAATTTAATTATCTGTCTAGTCAATAATCACCACTGCTAGAGCAGATGAAAAGCAAAGTTCTACAAATGCTGCAACCTTCTGTTCAACGACTAAATTATGGATGAAAATGACTACCTTGTTTTTGCAATTCATAACCAGTCTTGACAGCTTGATCCTTTTAGACGACCCAAACACTATAACGGACAAACTTACGACCCAAACACTAAATAAGGCTAAAATCTACGACCCAAATACTAATTAACTCATTGAATAAAAAAAAATTAAAACAAATAAATACGTTCATCCAGTTCAACTAATTAATACGTACATCCAATATTTTATCAAAAATTAAAACAAATCCCCTAATCGAAACGATAATTCTCTAAACCAGAGAAAAGTTCTTCATCAGATATTACCCACGACTCGTTTTGTGGCTGCGCAGCTTCTGAAGAAATTGTTCCTAATATGTTATTAGTACCCTCTTGATTATTATCTAGAGCAGCAGTGTTATCTCCGCCAATAGCTCCGAAACTACCAGCTCCCACTGGTCCAACAGCTGACAAGAGAGAGTCTGAGTCAAAGAAAAAATCCAAGTTGGGGACACCGCAGTTGACAGGATCACCAAACGACTGTAATTGCTGTGTCTGATCAGTTGGAAGCACGGCATCCTGGAGGACTGGTACTGGTCCTTCATCTTCAAACAAAATACATGTATTATTCATGAACCAGTCTTGGAATTGCGCATCATTCATTTCCGGTTCTGCTTGACCATCAACTGGCAGTTGATTATCTTCAAGGGCTGGTACTTCTGGTACCGCATCATGAACTTCAAAATCATCGTTACCTACTACTTCACTGTTGTTGACCTCATAATTACTGCATGATGATGCTGTCTGTGATGCTGATGATTTTGAGAATTTGTTGTTGCTTTTTTTCCTTGTAATCTTAACAATCGCATAATCTGAAATTTTATCATCTTTCTCGACTGAATACTCTTCCATGTTCCAAGTAACATATCCATCGCTTGTTAATGTTGAATATTTCCTTTTCTGAGTACCCTTAACAGCATTGTCAGTAAGTGACAATTTCCTGTTCTCTACTTTATATGGTGGGTATCTGTAGATTTCTTTACCTGTAACACCGAAAACACAGATCATGATTAGGCTGATACATAGATTTGCTTTTATTATACCGACATACCATTTTCAAGAAAATCAAGCCAGCATGCATGCTGCCAAGAATCAAAACCGAAAAATAAAATAAAACTATTGATATGGTATATTACCTGCATTATCCCCAGTCCACGTTCCGCCTCCGGCTATTCTACTAATTCGAGAACCATTCTCCCATTTTTTCTTCAACTTAGTAAAGAAATACAAAGAACTATCACAGTTTTCATCATAATATGCATATCTGCTATAATATTTCTTACCCTCTTGGAACGTTTTCTCCAAGTCCTGTGGCGCTTCTCCATAAATTTCTGTAGTCTCATAAATATGATCACTTGGAAGAGGCCTGCCTTCGATCTTGGGAATCAAATAGTGTTTTATGATCACTTCATCGCTTGGCTTGAAGCGATAACCAGGTGGTGCAAATTTACTACTCATTCTTTCTTTCTCTCTCGCTAATTAATTAAACAAACTAAACGAAACAAGAATAAGAAAAATTAATCACAATGTTGCATGGTGCCGCTGACCATCTTTATATAGGACCTGGCAATATATCTATTCCTTCTGGGATATTAGTTTTGTGTAGACCTTCCTAAATTGTTATACAGCGCCGAGTTCTTTGGGTTCGTCGGTGGAGGGAGGTGCTAACCATGAGTAAGGCAAATCCAGATCGGAAAACCATTATCACGGGCCTAATCCATAGTCCAGTCCAACCAAAACTGGGTTAGCTCCATAAAACCTAATTGCTCGTTGGCATCTCAAGAAGAATCCAGAGTAGTTAATCTAAATTTCTCGATGAACCACCGTCACTCAACACCATCCTATTTAAGTTCTGATGTAGATTCCAACTTTACTAACAATCTTTTGACAGTCCAAGTGCTGATATGCCAGTAACATTAACATGATGAAAAAGCCTTCATGTATTACTCTAACGGGTATCGGGTCGACATCACTATGCCATTGGATCCTTATAAACTAAGCTTGATTATTTGGCTTTGTTTAGAACTACTTACCAGAACTCACTAGTATCCCTCCTGAGTCCTCGGCAATTCGTTACTTGCCTGGTTGTAGAGTTTATACTTGCAGTATTCAGATCTTCAGCTACATCCGAATATTATAGGATTTAGTACTTTTTGCCTAATGGTGGGTCTGATGTTAGTTTTTATTGCTTATGAATTTCACTGAGCTATTGAATTGTGGTTAATCAAATGGTGAAAAGTGAACGTGATTAAGATATATTTCATTAGTTTTCCTAAATGGGATAATATTAATCAACTACACAGTCGATTTTCTTCTTCTTTCAAGAGGAGAAAGAAGAAGAACCTGTGTTTTCCTTTCATCCGCCGCTCTAGGTTGTGGGGCTTACTTCCTAGCCTCGGTGTTAGTTGTGGTATAGTAAGGCGTAAAAAATATATAATAAGTGTAAATGAATGAGCTGGTTGGACTTATAACAGAACTTGTATGACATAAAGACAGAATAACAGTAGTCTCGATATATTACACTTAGGTTCACACAAATATGTGTGCAGGCATCTTATCAAAAGGAGGATGTTTATGCTGTTGTGGAGGCTCCATATTCAGTCTCAGCAATACTGAAAAATTAAGAAGCCACGTCAGAAACGAACATTTGCAAACGGCGCCTCCTTATAATGTTTCAAGACAGTTTGCACTTGAAAAGACGCAATAGTTGCAACTTCAAAAAACCGGAAATTCTTTTGCTAGCCACTTTTGGTCAATTGTGGATGCCTTATTTTGAAATACCTCTTTGGAAAAACTGTTATTATACACTGAATAGAAAGATACGCCTCTTGAAACGTCTCTTTTAGTTATCTTAAAGATGCGTCTTTTAAACACCATTTTTGGTGAACTTTATATATATACCCAAAACACATCTCTTGCGTCCATACCAATACCATTCATCGGTTTGATGGTCTTGGATTTTCTCAAATTCTCTGTAAACGGACCTGCACAAGAATTAACCACACACCGTCGCTTTGTGACTTTTCTACCCAATTCCTCTTTTCGAGGAAAGTTGCCAATTTCTACTTTGTTTTGGCTGCGACATTATATTCAACATCCTTGGCTTCTTTCACCATCCAGTGTTATTGTATCCGTACGTAGGAGTTATTATGTTTAAAAAAGCAGTGGAGGACTGGCATAGATTTACCCAGGTGAATTCGGATTAGGCTCCCAAGTCCCAATCATGAAATTCCTTAGGTTTTTTTTTAAAAAAAAAAAAAAATCCAATTTTGATTATGTTGATGAACATAAAGTGTTTTCTTTTTGCAGAAATGGAAAAGCAAAGAATAATCCTCTAGCGACTAGGTTTCAAAAAAACTGAACAGGAATCATTGATTTGAATCATTTTATAATAAGACACATCGTGAGAAGCCGTATTTCTCTTAGGTTTGAAGAGTTTTGCTTCATTGGGAAGGATCATCATGAACGAAGGAAGAAAAGACGGCAGTAGGACGAGCACACTAATGGAAGATGCAACAGTTCCTAGGTAATTCTAAACACTTTGAGAACTAATGTATATATACTTATCTTGCGCTTCAAATGCATATGAAGTTGTTGATGGTGATTTTTAAACAAAGGGTAAAATTGTAAAACCCCAAATAACCTAATGTCACCGGTGACACATTTATTAGAACATTTAATGCATGTAGTCAGTAATTAATAGGGGTATTTTTTCAAATTAGGGTTACAACGAACAAAACCCTAATTCTCCTCCGTGCCAATGGCAAATCATGCCAGCCACACCTAGCCCAAGCTAGCCGCACCTCTGTGCCAATGGCAAATCATGCCAGCCACACCAAACGCGCCAAAGCATGCCAACCATGCTAGCCGCACCTCTGTGCCAATGGCAAATCATGTCAGCCACACCAAACGTGCCAAATCATGCCAACCATGTTAGCCGCACCCCTGTGCCAATGGCGAATCATGCCAGTCACACCAAACGCGCCAAAACATGCCAACCATGCTAGCCGCACCCCTGTGCCAATGGAAAATCATGCCAGCCACACCAAACGCGCCAAAGCATGCCAACCATGCTAGCTGCACCTCCGTGCTAATGACAAATCATGTCAGCCACACCTAGCCCAAGCTAGCCGCGCCATGCCAAACGCACTCTGCCTTGGCCCTAGCTAAGCTAGTCATACCACGCCAAGCCAAACACCCTTACCTTGGCCCTAGACGCACCTCTGTGCCAATGGTAAATCATGCCAGCCACACCAAACGCGCGAAAGCATGCCAACCATGCTAGCCGCACCTCCGTTCCAATGGCAAATCATGCCAGCCACACCTAGCCCAAGCTAGCCGCGCCATGCCAAACGCACTCTACCTTGGCCCTAGCTATGCTAGACACACCAAACGCGCCAAAGCATTCCAACCATGCTAACTGCACCTCCATGCCAATGGCAAATCATGTCAACCACACCTATCCCAAGCTAACCGCGCCATGCCAAACGCACTCTGCCTTGGCCCTAGCTACGCTGGTCACGCCATGCCAAGCCAAACACCCTTAACTTGGCCCTAGCCGCGCCATGCCAAAGTAGCGCCCGCGCCTAGGCTTGCAAACCGTGCAACCTAGGCCAAATTGGCTACGC
The DNA here is from genome assembly GCA_023531295.1 of Papaver armeniacum. Classification (NCBI taxonomy): domain Eukaryota; kingdom Viridiplantae; phylum Streptophyta; class Magnoliopsida; order Ranunculales; family Papaveraceae; genus Papaver; species Papaver armeniacum. The sequence goes on along the minus strand of JAJJWW010017928.1, from coordinate 22,590 downwards.
ATGCCATTGGCACATGCCAACACGCATCGCTGGTAGCTTTTTTTACCAAACCGTGGCCCTAATGGCCGAGCATGCCATTGGCACATGCCAACACGCATCGCTGGTAGTTTTTCTTACCAAACCGTGGCCCTAATGGCCGATCATGCCATTGGCACATGCAAACATGCTCGCTGGTAGCTTTTCTCACTGGGACGTGGCCCTAATGGCCGAGCATGCCATTGGCACATGCCAACACGCATCGCTGGTAGCTTTTCTTACCAAACTGTGGCCCTAATGGCCGAGCATGCCATTGGCACATGCCAACATGCTCGCTGGTAGCTTTTCTCACCAGGATGTGGCCCTAATGGACGAGCATGCCCTTGGCACATGCAAACACGCTCGCAGGTAGCTTTTCTCACCAGAACGTGGCACTAATGGCCGAGCATGCCATTGGCACATGCCAACATGCTCGCTGGTAGATTTTCTCACCAGGACGTGGCCCTAATGGCCGAGCATGCCATTGGCACATGCCAACATGCTCGCTGGTAGCTTTTCTCACCAGGACGTGGCCCTAATGGCCGAGCATGCCATTGGCACATGCCAACACGCTCGCTGTTAGCTTTTCTCACCAGGACGTGGCCCTAATGGCCGAGCATGCCATTGGCATATTCCAACATGCTCGCTGATAGCTGTTCTCACCAGGACGTGGCCCTAATGGCCGAGCATGCCATTGGCACATGCCAACACGCTCGCTGGTAGCTTTTTTCACCAAGCCGTAGTTTTAATGGCCACGCATGCCATTGGCACATGCCAACACGTATTGATGGTAGCTTTTCTTACCAGGCTGTGATCCAAATTGGACACGCATGCCAAACATGCACGCTGGTAGCCCAACTTGCAAGCCGTGCAACCTACCGCCAAGGCATTCCGCACATGCCACACACGCCACTAGCAGCTCTATGCATTGCCACTTACACTCAATGTGCAACCTACCACCAAGGCATTCCACACATGCTATTGGCACATGCTACACACACGCCACTTGCAGCTCTGGCATTTTTACTTGCGCTCGAGGTTCAACCCGCAACAAAGGCATTCCGCATATGCTATTGGCACATGCCACACGCGCCCCTAGCAGCGCCACTTGCACTCAAGGTGCAACCAACACTCGAGACATCAACACAAACTGGGGGATGCTTTCCAGGGTCTTGGTTTGGCGCTCACAGCATGCATCGTACACTATGCTCACATTAAGAAAGCGTGAATAGGAATAAAGCGGTCAAATAAATGAGTAAATAATGGTGAAAACGTTTTTCACCCATAAACACCTTACGGTTACCACATCCTCCCATTATTTCACCCTTTACTCTCTTCCTTCATAAGGCCAGGGTACGTTTCAATCTCGACTTGTATAAATAGGTCTTACCTATTTCCACCGAGACGACAAGTCACTTTGGTCAGAGAAAAACACAACACTCTCGTAAAGGCAACTTTGCAAGCTCTCCAAAAAGCTTTCATCTCTTGCAAGCTTACTAAGCTTTCACTTTCTGATACAAGTCGAGACACTACTCTCTCAGAATTATTCTGGTCTCAACACCTTTCTTTGCTTCCCTCCCCAAATCAACCCTTATCCTCCACTTTATGACCGAAGCAAGTCTGGAACGGCCATTTCTTGGTTTAGGCCGGACTTGTACAGATTGATCTCTCGAATCTAGAAAGTGCTCACTGCAGCACATTTTTTTAGGGTTTAAACTAGTTTCTAACTTACCTACCGAGTTTACCAAAATCGGTGGAAACGATTTTTACCCATAAACAATTGACGACCACAACGGGAGGATTGATCTATCGGCTACAATGTCAGACTGTCGATCTCGTTCTTCAACCCAGATGTCAAGATGGTAGGGGAAGGCGACTCAATCCGACTCAATCGCCGTACAACCCTGTTACCAGTTGTAAAACCGCACCAAAAACTGAGGGACTCGTGAAGATTTTACTGAATGATTGGGGACTTGTCTGGCGATGTTACCAAAGAAAGCCGCCTTTTACATGGAGAGGGGCGTGTTCGCAAAAACCTATGAAGTGAGTAAATTTAGACTGGGCAAGATATACGATCTGTTTTTAGGTTCTTAATAAAACCGTCATACTACTACGTCTTGTGCCTATTGCTAGCACATACTTTCATAAAAGCAATATTCCTTTCACAAAACATAATCAGAGTTATATTATCAAAACCATTCATCCCAAAAATAATCCAATATCCTCAAAAGCTACCAAAATTGTCTATCAAAACCTATTCGAACTTTGAACCAGACATCCAAAAGATGTTTTTCAAAAAAAAAAAAAAAAAAGAAGAAGAACCTAAATAAAAGTTTAACAGAGAAACATTCAAGGAAAATCATCCAACAGAGGTTTGCCCTTCTTGAAGAAAGTCAACTTTGCATCTTCAAGAGCCGCTCTCTTCATAATCAACATCTTGGAAAGCTTTTCGAGTTCTACCTCCTGTCGTGAAATCTCCTCTGCAGAAAGGATTTCGACTGCTGCATCTTTCGACTTCTGGATCTCAGCAAGGCCTTCGACAAACCACGAAGCGGTTAACTCCTTTTTTACACACACGTAGCGATGGTGCTCCTAGTCGGCAATAACGTCTTCAGAAAAGGTGTGGCCAGTCACCTCACGCATGTCCTCGATGGAAGATAAAGCCTCTTCTACACGCTTAACCAGCGCAAATCGACTAGTGATCTTCTTGGTTGTAGCCATATGTCCATACTTCTCCCGCATTCTGTGTACAACGCCTCATACTTAGCCAAAGACGCTGAAACCGCCAACCAAAGACATGACTGGATAAGGAACCAAGTACGGGATCGAAAATGGCGCCCGCAACCGGCCTCACGACTCGCAAAGGGTCTTTTTCCATTTCTACGGCAGCAACCATCAGGGAATCATCCACCGTTTGAACCACATCTGTGCCCGGCAATTAGCTAACTCCCATCTCCAAGTCACCGGCGGTGGTCACCGAAGGAAAGTTTTCATGTGGATCCACCCCAGAATCGTCCTCCGAACCGGATTCCTCCTACGAACTTGAGTTAGACATTTTTCAAAAACGGAAGAAGAAAGAAAAAGAAGCGCGAAACGCACCGAACTACTTCTCGAAAAAGAACCAGTGCTGCCAGAGGAATCACTCTCACTTGTCGAACTTTCTTCTTTCTCTTACTTTTCACCGCTATGAGAAGGCTCAGTGCCGCCGGAATTCTTCGAAGAAATTTCCGTCTCCTGGCAACGTGCAATGGCGGCGGAAGCATTAATACTACCGAAGCCCTGGAAGAAACAAGACACATGTTTTCAGCAGAAATTCACGTGTTTTGAGACAAACCAACAAGGGGGCGACACATACCTGGTTATTGGAAGAACTGAAAGACACGAGAGCTGCAGGAGGATCTTTTGAAACCGCCCGAACCCGCCAGCACGATTCTTCGTTCTCTATTCCTTTGCCTGGGGACTTTCCGAGTTGCCATGCAACTTTCGCTTGGGATCTCTCAACATTGGATACTTCTTCAAAACTGCTGGGGAAGGTTTACAACGAACATTCTACACCACGTTATTTACAAAATCTTGGATTATAATGAACTCATCGTACCAGAACTCATTATAGCCAAAAGTCATCGAAGTTACTCTTCCCGTTTGAAAGAAGGAAAGGCGGATACCCGGCTCAAGGGCACTTGCATTGAGGGCGGCATGCAATGAATCCTTAGGAACTACCAGCTGGTAAGCAAGAGGCACCCCTTGATCAAAACCCATGTGACGAGCAGCACAGTCAATATTGTAAGCAACTATTCGGAAAGACCCCATGAAGTAAGACGACATATAGCTGGACATGCAGCTTTGAATAAACAAGTTTTCACCAACACTAAAGTTGTTGTCAGAAGACAAAGACATGATCGGAGCAGAAGCAAAGGTGTCAATTTGAGTCACCGACCTATGGACCGTCTCCCATGGGCGAAAACCGATTTTATGCGACTTATCGAGAAGACTAACCAAGCTCATGCCAACTCTTGGACGCCTGTTCACCCATCGAAGAATTCGAGACCCGCCCCAACTCGCGGGAATCGAAGGAAACGGTTTCGGAGCATACTTCTCAAAGTGCTCCTATAACCAGGCTTGCAGAAAAGCAACGTGCACAAATGAATCCACTTTCATGAAACCATTCGAAACTCGCATGTTCGCAACTAGATGATCCAGATGCACATACAGGGGACCAAGGAATAGCTTGACAATGGGAAGAACTTCACCTTTTGCTAACTTCACAGCAATCACTAGCAACTCTGGTCTTATTTCTTCTTGCCAGAACCATCATCAAAAATGTCTCTAGACAACCAGAGAGCCAAAAATGCTGCAACATTAAGATCACTGCTTTTCTGTTAAGGTTCCAGCTCGTCCTGAAACCATTGAGATATCCACCAGTTTGTAAAAGCACCTTTCATCCTCTTTCCGGACATAATCCTTCGACTTCGCAGTGGAGTCTTTTCGAGCAAAATCTCCCAACTTAGCGGCAAGGTCATCCCGCATCTTCTCCTCACCTTCAGACAATTGGATATTAAGATTCACGGTTACTGGAAGATTCAGCAAGAGAGCCACACTCTCCAAGGAGAAAGTTATTTCACCCCATCTATATATGATCGTATGGGTGTACGAACACCATCTGGAGATGAAAGCAACCAAGCCCGAGATAGCCTTCCTAATCTGGAGATTTACTGAAGCTCTGACAGTATCAATAATCTGTGCTCGAGTCAAGTTAGGATTTCTTCATAACAACTTAGTAACAAGATATCTGCACACGGAGAAAGACGAAATTATCTCCTTGACACATAACCGCACCCAACAAAAGGAAAATCTGGAAAACAAAAAAAGAGGGTGTATTCTCTACGGGTTCAAAACTGCACGCGCAGTATTTTCTTCGGGTCCGAAATTCATATATGCAATATTTCCTATGGGTTCGAAGTCATATGAAGCACATAAACAGTATTCTCTACGGGTTCGAAAATGCACCCGCAGTATCTTCTTCAGGGTTCAAAATTATGTACGCAGTATTTTATACGAGCTCAAGTACGTCTGTAGTATCCTTCTTCGGGTTCAAAACTATATACGCAGTATTTTCTACGGGCTCAAATGCGTCTATGGTATCCTTTTTCGGGTTCAAAAGTATATATGGAGCATTTTTCTACGGGTTCGAATCATATATACAGTATTTCCCTTGGGTGTATATATATAATATTTTCTACAAGAAGCACGCCAAGAAACCATATGTGCAATATCATTGCAAGAATTATAAAAGAAAAACGCCTACTTTTAGGGTTTGCACCTACATGAAAAGGTAAAAAAGAGATGTACTGAAAGACATACCTGGAAGCCGGTTTTCTTTGTGACTCTGCCGCTAGTATGAAAAGATGAAAGAACAAAGATGAGAGAAAGGGATTTTATATATATGGGCGTGGAGATTCTGAAATAGGGAAGGATTTCCCTATACCAAAAATCGTGCATATAAGGAACGGGCCCACAAGGGCGCCCAACTTCCCAACGTCGCCCATGTTGCACCGGTCCCACCAATTGCGTCCAACTTCCAAACGTCGCCCAAGTTGCACCGGCCCCACCAATTGCGCCCAACTTCCCAACGTCGCCCAAGTTGCACCGGTCCCACCAATTGCGCCCAAATTCCCAACGTCCGCCAAGTTGCACCGGTCCCACCAATTGCGCCCATTTTCCCAACGACCGCCCAAGTCACGCCACCTAGCACGCTCAGCTTCCCCACCTTGAGCCGGTCCCGCCAGCTAGCACGCTCAGCTTCCCCACCTTGCGCCGGTCCCTCCAGCTAGCACGCTCAGTTTCCCAACTCGCGTCAACTTCTCAATGCCGCCCAGCTTCCTGTCTCTCAATAACGTTGACTTCCCAATTGTGCCAGCCTCCCGATTTGTGCAAAACTGCCAGAGGAAAGGATTCCAAATCCTATTTATAAAAAAGGTCAGACAAGCCTCCTCAATTCTCTTTACGATTTGCTGCTGATAGTTTGTCAACATCTTATGCTTACCTTGCAACAAAGCTCCTGTTCCGAGCTAAGCAGGGGACTTAATGTTGATGGTGGTTTTTAAAAAAAAGGTAAAATCGTAAAACCCCAAATAACCTAATGTCACCGGTGACACATTTATAGAACATTTAATGCATGTAGTCAGTAATTAATAGGGGGTATTTTTTCAAATTAGGGTTACAACGAACAAAACCCTAATTCCCCTCCGTGCCAATGGCAAATCATGCCAGCCACACCTAGCCCAAGCTAGACGCACATTTGTGCCAATGGATAATCATGCCAGACATACCAAACGCGCCAAAGCATGCCAACCATGCTATCTGCACCTCTGTGCCAATCGCAAATCATGCCAGCCACACCAAACGCGCCAAAGCATGCCAACCATGCTAGCCGCACCCCTGTGCCAATGGCGAATCATGCCAGCCACACCAAACGCGCCAAATCATGCCAACCATGCTAGCCGCACCGCTGTGCCAATGGAAAATCATGCCAGCCACACCAAACGTGCCAAAGCATGTCAACCATGCTAGCCGCACCTCTGTGCCGATGACAAATCATGTCAGCCACACCTAGCCCAAGCTAACCGTGCCATGCCAAACGCACTCTGCCTTGGCCCTAGATACGCTAGTCACACCACGCCAAGACAAACACCCTTACCTTGGCCCTAGCCGCACCTCTGTGCCAATGGAAAATCCTGCCAGCCACACCAAACGCGCCAAAGCATGCAAACCATGCTAGCCGCACCTCCGTGCTAATGGCAAATAATGCCAGCCACACCTAGCCCAAGTTAGCCGCGCCATGCCAAACGCACTCTGCCTTGGCCCTAGCTATGCTAGTCACACCAAAAGCGCCAAAGCATGTCAACCATGCTAACCGCACCTCCGTGCAATGTCAAATCATGCCAGCAACACCTAGCCCAAGCTAGCCGCGCCATGCCAAACGCATTCTGCCTTGGCCCTAGCTACGCTGGTCACGCCACGCCAAACCAAACACCCTTACCTTGGCCCTAGCCGCGCCAGGCCAAAGTAGCGCCCGCGCCTAGGATTGCAAACCGTGCAACCTACGCCAAATTGGACACGCATGCCATTGGCACATGCCAACACGCATCGCTGGTAGCTTTTCTTACCAAACCGTGGCCATAATGGCCGAACATGCCATTGGCACATGCCAACAAGCTCGCTGGTAGTTTTTCTCACCAGGACATGGCCCTAATGGTCGAGCATGCCATTGGCACATGCCAACACGCATCGCTGGTAGCTTTTCTTACAAAGCCGTGGCCCTAATGGCCGAGCATGCCATTGGCATATGCCAACATGCTCGCTGGTAGCTTTTATCACCAGGACGTGGCCCTAATGTCCGAGCATGCCATTGGCACATGCCAACACGCTCGCTGGTAGCTTTTTTCACCAGAACGTGGCCTTAATGGCCGAGCATGCCATTGGCACATGCCAACATGCTCGCTGGTAGCTTTTCTCACCAGGACGTGGCCCTAATGGACGAGCATGCCATTGGCACATGCCAAAACTCTCGCTGGTAGCTTTTCTCACCAAGCCGTGGTCCTAATGGCCACGCATGCCATTGGCACATGCCAACACGCATCGCTGGTAGCTTTTCTTACCAGGCCGTGATCCAAATTGGCCATGCATGCTAAACATGCACGCTGGTAGCCCAACTTGCAAGCCGTGCAACCTAGGCCAACTTGGTCGTACGCGCCATTGGGACATGCCAAAACCCAGGATGGTAGCCTAACTTGCAAACCGCGCAACCTACCGCCAAGGCATTCCACACATGACATTGGCAGATGCCAACACGCTCGCTGGAAGCTTTTCTCACCAGAACGTGGCCCTAATGGCCGAGCATGCCATTGGCACATGCCAGCATACTCACTGGTAGCTTTTCTTACCAGGAAGTGGCCCTAATGGCCGAGCATGCCATTGGCACATGCCAGCATGCTCGCTGGTAGCTTTTCTCACCAGGAAGTGGCCCTAATGGCCGAGCATGCCATTGGCACATGCCAACATGCTCTCTGGTAGCTTTTCTCACCAGGAAGTGGCCCTAATGGTCGAGCATGCCATTGGCACATGCCAACACGCTCACTGGTAGCTTTTCTCACCAAGCCGTGGTCCTAATGGCCACGCATGCCATTGGCACCTGCGAACACGCATCGCTGGTAGCTTTTCTTACCAGACCGTGATCCAAATTGGCCACGCATGCCAAACATGCACGCTGGTAGCCCAACTTGCAAGTCGTGCAACCTATGCCAACTTGGCCGTACGCGCCATTGGCACATGCCAAAACCCACGCTGGTAGCCTAACTTGCAAACCGCGCAACCTATCGCCAAGGCATTACGCACATGACATTGGCACATGCCACATACGCCACTAGGAGCTCTATGCATTGCCACTTACACTCAACGTGCAACCTACCACCAAGGCATTCCACACATGCCATTGGAACATGCCACACACACGCCACTAGCAGCTCTGGCATTGTCACTTGCGCTCGAGGTGCAACCCGCAACAAAGGCATTCCACACATGCCATTGGCACATGCCACACGCGCCCCTAGCAGCGCCACTTGCATTCAAGGTGCAACCAACTCTCGAGACATCAACACAAACTGGGGGGATGCTTTCCAGGGTCTTGGTTTGGCGGTCACAGCATGCAGCGTACACTACGCTCACATTAAGAAAGCGTGAATAGGAATAAAGCGGTCAAATAAATGAGGAAATAATGGTGAAAACGTTTTTCACCCATAAACACCTTGCGGTTACCACCTCCTCCCATTATTTCACCCTTTAATCTTTTCCTTCATGAGGCCAGGGTACATTTCAATCTCGACTTGTATAAATAGGTCTTACTTATTTCCACCAGATGACAAGTCTCGGTCAGGAGAAAAACACAACACTCTCAGAAAGGCAACTTTGCAAGCTCTCCAAAAAGCTTTCATCTCTTGCAAGCTTCCTAAGCTTTCACTCTCTGATACAAGTCGAGACACTACTCTCTCAGAATTATTCTGGTCTCAACACCTTTCTTTGCTTCCCTCCCCAAATCAACCCTTCTCCTCCACTTTGTGACCGAAGCAAGTCTGGAACGGCCATTTCTTGGTTTAGGCCGGACTTGTACAGATTGATCTCTCGAATCTAGAAAGTGCTCACGTGCAGCACATTTGTTTAGGGTTTAAACCAGTTTCTCACTCACCTACCGAGTTTACCAAAATCGGCGGAAACAATTTTTACCCAAAAACAGAAGTATAAAGTTTTTCCATCCCAGTGAGAGTATCTAAATTTGTGTACGCAATTTTGTTGTTGAGGCATGGGCCTTAGACATACTGAATAATTGCAAAAATATATTGAGAATCTTGATCACTTAAATACAATATCTCTAATCAGCCTCTACTGTCAGTTTGAATTTTCCAGATTTCTAAGTCCTCAAATGGACATATCCTCATGAAAATCCATACATACCTTGGTAAGTACACTTCATCTTTGTACTTTATCTTTGATTTCACTTTTAGTACGAGGGTTTAGTGATTTCATATTGAAGGTCGTGTACCACGTATATGTAATCATACTTTGTTGATTAGGTTTCTAAAACGGGGATGTAAAAAGGTTTAATTTGAACGTCATGGATATTAGTGGTGTTTCCGAAGGTGTTTGTGAAAAAAATGGCCAAGAAGATAAATGTGGTAAGAAAACTTTAATATCACATGAGAAAATTAACCAACTACTAATTGTCCAATTTCGGGTCTGAGATCAGATTTCATTGCCATTACGTCTATTCACGTATAGGTACAACGGAAAATGGGTCATTTGTCCAAAAAAATTTAAAACACGGTTCAAATGGACGAGTAAAAAATTTTATGGGTGAAATGGACAAAAAAAATTAGCAAGGATGAAACTGGATTCATCCTGGCTTAAACTTAAAAAATAGCAAGGATGAAACAGGATGCATCTTGTGTAAAATAAAAATAAGAAAAAATATTTGAAAATGTACAGGATGAAACTGGTTACATCCTGCCTATTTTTAAATTTTTGTCCATTTAAACATTATCTAAATCTGACTGTCCTTTTCACCCAGGAAATTTTGATTTTGGTCTTTTTAACCAATTTTGTGTAGGTACAAACTACTAATTTTTTATTTTCAGAAAAACAAAGCGAGCTAAAAGAAAGTTAAATTCAACTTTGTGGTTTTGTGCCATTACGTCTACTACAAAGGTATTTTCTTGGACAAAAAGAACGGAAAATGGGTCACTTGTCCAAATATTTTAAAACCTGGTTCAAATGGACGAGTAAAAATTAGTATGGGTGAAATGGCAAAAAAAAATAAAAATAAGGATGAAACTGGATTCATCCTGACTTAAACTTAAAAAATAGCAAGGATGAAACTGGATGCATCCTGATGTAAATTAAAAAAAAAAAAAAGTATTTGAAAATAGGTAGGTTGAAACTGTTTACATCCTGGCTATTTTTGTATTTTTGTCCATTTAAACAGTATCAAAATCTAGATGTCTTTTTCACCCAGGATTTGTTGATTTTTGTCTTTTTAACCAATTTGGACGGGCTTACGGAGCTTGTCCTCCTATATAGCTGCTTCAAAGGCAAATTGCGACTTTCTGTTGCCCTCACCTAACTACATTCTTTTCGTATCTTCTTCCCCTATTTTTTTCAAGGAAACTAAGGTGTTCTTGTGAGGGAATACTCGACGAATCCGTTCCTTAAAATCCACAAGCTGTTTTGAGTTACGGAAAATGGGTCATTTGGCCAAAAAAATTTAAAACACGGTTCAAATGGACGACTAAAAATTTTTATGGGTGAAATGGACAAAAAAAAAATAGCAAGGATGAAATCGGATTTCATCCTGGCTTAAACTTAAAAAATAGCAAGGATGAAACTGGATGCATCATGTGTAAAATAAAAATAAGAAAAAAATATTTGAAAATGGACAGGATGAAACTGGTTACATCCTGCCTATTTTTAAAATTTTGTCCATTTCAACAGTATCTAAATCTGACTGTCCTTTTCACCCAGGAAATTTTGATTTTGGTCCTTTTAACCAATTTTGTGTTTGAGTTAGTAGTTTTGGGGTCGTAAACGTTGAGGCGACTGTTTTTTTTTTTTTTTTTTTTATCGGTCAATAGGAAAGGATTTATTGAAGAGAAAAGGTACTTAAGGAGGTACCTTAACCCAATAAATACAACCGACACAAAAAAGATGGAAACCGATTTTGGAAACGATCACCCAAAGAAAATGAAAAAGAACAAAGAGCCAATTGAGAACAATAGAAACACACACCAATCGACACTTATCCAACTCAAAGCGGCCGAAAGAAATACGAGTCCCATAGACCTATCACCATGTTAGCCGTCAAACTCAACATTAGCAAAGAGAGGCGACTGTTACGGTGATGATCATTTCTAAATCCTCTTTCATCCAATAAAGAGATCCATTAGCAAAGAGAGGTTCCGGTTGTTGACGATAATATATGGGTCGAATTCAAAATTGAACTTTCCAAGTTTTCTCCGACCATTGCCACTGACTAGAGTGTATAAATGAACTTCTACAAACTCTGGCTTCAACGAATACATTTCTACAACTTTGTACTCATTTTTTGAAGAAACGTAACCAAACCCAGTCGAGCGACCAATATGTGCATACATTTCAGAATCTGTCGTAATTCTAGGAAGCACAATATATTCTCCGGTTATGGGTTACATATATAAACACGTTCATAATCTAGAATCGATTATCTTTTTCTCAGGCAAGACGCTCACCTCTCACCACCCTACATAATAAAAGGACTTCTTTTTTGTTAGCTTTGGTATTCACTTCTCTCGTTGGAAACTGGTGTACCTTATCTTGCAATACATACCAAAATCACTCGTCTTCTCCTTTGGAAGTCCAAACTTCATTAATTTGTTTTCATCACCCCGTTTGTGCCAATATTTATAAATATATTACTATCATTTGATGTGTTAGCATGGCTACTTATTTCTTTCGTGGTATTATATTTTGCCGAACTTTTTCTTTGGTTGTTGTAGAGCATATACATCCCTGACGAAGAGGATAATGATTGCTGGTCACTTGACCCTAAATGTTCGCCACCACACTAAGTTCATCAAATTCAAGTAGGCCAATGGAGTTAAATGGGATTAAAGTCTTTCTCAAGTGTGCTGGATTTCTTGAGACTGTAACCATTGTAGCTTCTCCAGTGCTCTCCAAAGACCATCAACACCAACTGTATGTAACTAAGCAGTTACTAATGTTTCTGAAACCCGCAAATTGTTTGGTTAAGTTCTTGATGAGCTCTGAAGACACTTAACAATTAATACTAACTCCTACAGGTAGCAAGAATCTTAAGAAATGAAGCCCATTCCTCTGAGATCCCACGATTGTGATCCCGATGAAGAGCGAAACGAGACCCAAAGTGACGAGGAAATGACTTGTCACTGTGAAGCTATAAGGTATCATACCCTGTAGATTACGAAATAACGAAAAAGTAAAAGTGACCAAGATGCGAGGGAAAAACTTTTGTTTCACATTGCCAGACAGACCTCAAATCTGCTCGTTTACCAGGTTCAGTACGAAGTCATAAGTATCTCAGTGTTTTCATTCCAATGTTTATGATCATGAGGATTCTAGAAGTTCTGTTGCGCCTATTTACAAGTTTTTCCTATTCTGGACCATGTGGAGATTGGTGTAATTCCCTGAACCATTGAAGAAAGGGTACTGCAATGTTATTATGCCGTATCTTCTGTTTCCTTATATTATCTTTGCTTCAGATAATTAGTGGGGCTAATGACTGTGTACTCAAGTGCCTGGTTTGTGATTAAAGTACATATAATCTGTTTCTAATTTATACCCTATGACTACGATATGGTCGGGCCACACATACTCACCTGTCATTTTTCATATCAAAACATCACCAGAAAAGAGAACATGTGTGGGAGAAGTAGACCAGCAGATGGTATGGCGAAATAAGCTTATTTTAATGAACCTGGAGTTCTGTATAATCTTGCCAGGAGATTTGCATTGGATGATTTTTATTTATGTGAATGATCTTTTTTTTTTTTTTTTTTTTGCTCAAGTGTTTTTTGTACTCCATTTTAGCTAGCTGTGACTCAAAAATAATACTCCTTTGAAAAGAAAAAAGAAAGTGGTTCCATGCCATTCTTGCTCCGAAATGACAATAGTTACCATTAGACTGGGGTCATTGCCGCCTTGGTTCAGCTTTGAGCAAAGGTTCAACCTGACGCTAAAAATAGTTTGTTCAACGACTATATTCTGTGAGGAAAATGACTACTTCAGTGCACTCACAACAGTTGAAGCTGGAAAACAAATTCTACTCAATGATCTTTACTGGAAGAGCAATATACCTTAAGCCCTATTGCAAATGCTTAACCGTATCAAACTTAAATATCTGTCTAAATTAGAGCAGAATAAAGCAAAGTTCTACAAATGGAGGAAAGTGACTACCTTGGTTTAGAGCACCCACAAGAGTCGCTAGATCCTTTCAGACTCAAGCACAATAGGATTAGAAACATGCAATTTAAGCACAATTCAATAAAAAAATTGTTCATTCAAGTACATACTTAATCTTAGATGAATAAATACGTTCATCCAGTTCAACTAATTAATACTAGCTAGCTACATCCAATATTTTATCAAAACTTAAAACAAATCCACTAATCGAAACGATAATTCTCTAAACCAGAGAAAAGTTCTTCATCAGATACTACCCACGACTCGTTTTGTGGCTGCGCAGCTTCTGAAGAAATTGTTCCTAATATGTTATTAGTACCCTCTTGATTATTATCTAGAGCAGCAGTGTTATCTCCGCAAATAGCTCCGAAACTACCAGCTCCCACTGGTCCAACAGCTGACAAGAGAGAGTCTGAGTCAAAGAAAAAATCCAAGTTGGGGACACCGCAGTCGACAGGATCACCAAACGACTGTAATTGCTGTGTCTGATCAGTTGGAAGCACGGCATCCTTGAGTACTGGTACTGGTCCTTCATCTTCAAACAAAATACATGTATTATTCATGAACCAGTCTTGGAATTGCGCATCATTCATTTCCATTTCTGCTTGACCATCAAGTGGCAGTTGATTATCTTCAAGGGCTGGTACTTCTGGTACCGCATCATGAACTTCAAAATCATCGCTACCTACTACTTCACTGTTGTTGACCTCATAATTACTGCATGATGATGCTGTCTGTGATGCTGATGATTTTGAGAATTTGTTGCTTTTTTTCCTTGTAATCTTAACAATCGCATAATCTGAAATTTTATCATCTTTCTCAACTGAATACTCTTCCATGTTCCAAGTAACATATCCATCGCTTGTTAATGTTGAATATTTCCTTTTCTGAGTACCCTTAACAGCATTGTCAGTAAGTGACAATTTCCTGTACTCTACTTTATATGGTGGGTATCTGTAGATTTCTTTACCTCCATTATCCCCAGTCCACGTTCCGCCTCCAGCTGTTCTACTAATTCGAGAACCATTCTCCCATTTTTTCTTCAACTTAGTAAAGAAATACAAAGAACTATCACAGTTTTCATCATAATATGCATATCTGCTATAATATTTCTTACCCTCTTGGAACGTTTTCTCCAAGTCCTGTGGCGCTTCTCCATAAATTTCTGTAGTCTCATAAATATGATCACTTGGAAGAGGTCTGCCTTCGATCTTCGGAATCAAATAGTGTTTTATGATCACTTCATCGCTTGGCTTGAAGCGATAACCAGGGGGTGCAAATTTACTATTCATTCTTTCTTTCTCTCTCGCTAACCGAAGGAATGAATCAAGAATAAGAAAATAAACTTATCAATCTTTTCTTCGCTCAATCACAATGTCATGTGGTGCCGCTGAGGTCCATATTTATATGGAGTCGCAAATAGTAATCCTTATAGGATATTGGTTTGCTGTGTAGACGACCTTCCTAGAGTACTTTGGGTTCGTCGGTGGACGGAGGCGCTAACCGTGACCAAATCCAGAACGGAAAAACATTATCACGGGCCGAATCCATAGTCCAGTCCAATACGTGGTATTTAGCATCTCAAAAGAATTCGAGGTAGACAGGTATAACTAGGGCTGCACATGGTTCGGTTTTCATCGGTTTTTAGCAAAACCAAAACCGAAACCATAGTACTCGGTTTTTCAATATTAAAAACCAATGAAACCATATAACCTATTCGGTTTCACTCGGTTCGGTTTCTACTCGGTTTGGTTAAAAACCAGACGGTTTTTGGTTAACTATAAACAATCTTATATTTTGGTCAGTTTCTCATATCCGACAGGGTTAAATGTTCAATAAAAAGTGTCAGCAAGACAAAATTCCACCTGCTACAAACATAGTTTTTACTTTTAAGGCATGAGATTTAATACTAAAACAAAAGCTAAAACAAAATCAAAAACTCCAAAAGATTCGGCAAAGATCATCGTTGTTCTTGCAAGTTGCGAGCATCCAAAGTCTGCACATATAAAGAAAGAAAAGCGTTCAATCAGCTCATGCACCCATTCTTCCATTCATGCATAACCACTAATAGAGTAATAATGTCAATTGGTATTTGAAACCATACAAAAGAACAACAAGAAACTTATGAGATGAACAACAAAATTTGAAGAAAGTTATAAATAGAACAGCAAGTAAAGACCTAAAATATGCATAAATGATACAGAGTTCTCCAAAGATTCTCCTAAAAAATTCTCCTAAAAAATTCTCCTAAAAAATCAGTACCCAACCAATGAATATAACACTTTTTTTGTCTATATAACCTGAAGTCTTGAACCTATGGTCATGTTGTAACAGTACAATCACTGCAAAATCTGAGGCTACCTAGATTGACTACATATACTATATATGCTTCATCAAATACAATAACAACTGCATACTAACAATTAATGGGAATCCAAATAGGCAAAATAAAGACCATAATAAAAAGAATCAGTGAGTAATGATGCAATGTCTATTGAGTCTTTGAGTTTCAAGATTTCGATCTGTGTAGAAGCAATTTCATGTGCCTCACTTTCAAAGATAGTGCGCTAACTATATATAGATAACCTAATTTTCATTAGACTTGAATTCTCTCTACCTCAACACCTCGCATCTGAATTCTGATAGACATCCAAGTGTACACTAGTGGAAAATAGGGTTTTATTGACCCACATCCTCGACCCTCAATAGCGGTCAACGGACCATGAACCGGTCAAGACAGTCCGTGATTCAAAAAAAACACGGAAAAATTCTTCAATCACTATAAACGGTCGTTCCATAACAATTTTTAAATACCATATTAGTCTTATTCAACTACTGATGTCGCGACCGCTGATCCTAGATTTTTCAGTGGTTAGATTTCCTCGAGATTGTGTTCGATAATTGATATACGGATGTGATTAAATACCTCATCTCCTCATTAAAACCCGGAAGAACCTTATCTCTTTAATTCTATCTATTTCTTCTCTCTCACCTCTTTCACAGTCAACTCATCTCTATTTTTTTCTTGGTTTTTTCTCTGAAAGTTTAATGGAGATCAAGTCTGGTTATTGGCTTCCTCTCTCATCTCTTTCGTTATTTTATCTCAATCGACCTTCATCGTTTTTTTCTGCAGTTTTTCCAGATCCGGAAGGTGGAATAGAAGTCAATATCCTCAAACAAAAAATCGATTTCAATGGTAGAATATGTTTTTAGCAATAAAATACTCCTCACGACTAATTTGGTAAATATCTATGACTGATTCTTATTCTTCATGTTCAATTACAAAAATTTAATTTAATGTTAAGGTTAGGGTAAATTTTCAAAGCTCTTGATTTTCCGGGTAATAGTTTTGATTAAGTGTTATCTTTCTTGATTGGGGTTGTAGATTACTCCAACTGGTTCCTATTGATGGTGTGGTGGTGGTGATGAAGTAGAAGATATCTCAGTTTGCTATAAGCTTGCTCGTTACATTGCTTGTATTTTTCTGAGGTGAGTTGATTAAAACAAGCCAAGGTTTGAGCTATTCTGCTTCTAACTAAATCTGAAAGTTTCTTGGATTCCATTCATTTGCCTAACTTCGTTCGTCCTTATGTTTTTGTAATCAGGACAAGTCAATTTATAATTGGTCTGAACAAGTATTTAGAATCTTTGAAAAATGGGTTCTCTGTTGGAATGTGTTTAAAGATGAGATTTGAAGGGGAAGATTCTCCTGAGTGAAGGTATGCGACTTAGTTTATTAACATATAAGATCATTTATATTGGTGGTTTCTTGAATCATTCGTTTTTGGAGATTTATCCATCTAACCTGAATGATGTTTATGATTTTGTCAGGTTTTCTGGTAGGATAGTTGGAACTAATGATGTTTCTCCCCAGCGGTCAGATTCCAACTGGAGATCATTGAAGGTAGATCTTCGATTTAACGTTTTTGTAGTTGAATGATTTTTATCTTGTTTCTATATCACCTATCTCGGACTATCCATTTGTTTTACGAGGCTCAATGGGATGAACCGTACTCCACACCTAGACCCGACAGAGTTTCTCCATGGGAAATTGAGCCTTTTGTTGCTTCTCCAGCTCCTCCAAAGCCGATTCAACCTTTGGTTTAAATGAATAAAAGGCTTCGAATCTCCACAGATCTCCCAATTCATGGTATGTGATCTGATAATGTTCTTTCTATTTGTGAATATGATTTCATTTCGTAATAAGAATATGTGCTAATCTTTTTTTTTTTTGGTCGGTAGGAACTACTGCAAGTTCTGTAGCTTCACCACTCTGGTATCCTAGAGCAATGGATTTCATACTATTTTTAGGGATTGAATTATTGATGATGAATTTGCTGCTGGTGGTGGAACTATGATCACTTAAGGTGACTGCTATGGTGAGAACTTTCTCGGTTTTCTTTTGTTTTCTTTTGTTTTCATTAAACCCTTTCTTTTATGATTATTTTTAGTTTATGCTTAGAAATATGATTTCTTAAGGTGACGTCCTCTACTGTCTTATTCAGCTGGAAAAATATAAGAACTATGACTTCTGGAGATGCACTAAAGTTTATTCACATGGATAATCATGCCTCCCAATTGGACAATCATACATTCCTCGGTCAAGTATAGTGAAGATTAACTATCCCAAGTACGAACATATATACTATCCTAGAGTTTATTGTTGATTGTTGGTTGATTATTTGATTGTGGTTAATTGGTTTGGTATTGATTGTTGATTGCGCCTTAAGGGTTTGCTTGAGACATGGTGGTGGGATATTCAGTTTGAAAGGTGAAGTTATTACTTATATCTTTTGTTGGATGACATTAAGGTCTAAAACATATGTGGACTCCTTTGATTCTTGATCGATAAAATTAATTTTACTTATGTTGGATGTAATCTGATTGTGTTGTTCCATTTAATCACCGTATAGGGAAGACGATTTAATTCTGCCTTATTAACCAACGTACAAGAACAAGTCGACACATTTAAAAGCACCGTTATGATGTTAGTTTCACCTACATAGACATTATGCAACTGCGAAGTATGATACAAAGGTGATAAGCTGCTTTCGATTACATTTACTTGTTACAATTCAAATTCTACCTCGGATTCTGTCATTCACTTTAAACTGTTTACACATGTATAATTGCTTGTGCTCAATCTTCATTTATTTATTTTGTTCTTCTTATGATAGATGTTGCATTGGAGAAGGAAGTATAAGGTGATGTTGGAATAGGTCAGGCATCAACAGACATTTCAAAGAAGTTTTTCTTACGATCTTCCAGTTTTGCTACTAAATATATTTTGTCACTTAAGAGTTTAAATCTATTACCATTTGGCAGCTCAGGGAGATTAGGTATATGCCAGAAAGAAAGGTTAAGTACCTCACCCTTTTGGGATGGGGAGATAGAACTGGAAATCAATTGTTCAACCCTTTAACAACTTGGTAAGTATATACTTTGGGAGAAACTACGATTATCATATAAAATCCCTTGGCATCTTTCTCTCTAATTTAGTTAATTTTTGTGGCCGCAGTTGAAAAGTTTACAATTGATGGTGTTAACAGGAATGGAGTTATGGAGCTATTTTTGATTTAACAAAGCTAAGGTAAACTGCCTTGCTTCTCTCTGCAGTTTGCTGAAGCCCCGCTTTAGTGCTTGTTAAAGCAAATACTTTTGAGTCACCAAGTCAATTTAGGTTTTGACTATTGTTTGTGAACTGCTGGTGCATAATCTATCTTTTGACGTTTGTTTGCGAACTGGAATATGATTTATTGATTTTTTTTTGTTTGTAGTTCTTTGGCGTTATAACTTTGCCAAGTCCTGCTACCCATGAAGATTACTTTAGAATTAGAGTACGTCTTTCTATCTATACTCATAAATACGATTCATTGGTGTTTCAGACTATCAGTTGATTAATGACAACATGTGGTTATTATTTTTATAAGCATTTTGTTGATTTTTCTTACCTCCCAAGATTAATCAGCTAATGGTTGAACTTTAGCATCACTTAGGATAATAAAGTTTTATGAAATTACGTCATCAATCAAAGGTTTTTTTTTTCTTCTTGATTTAATGTTTTGCTGGAAAAATTATTTGAATGACATCAAGTTAGATCAGAATCATATCCTCCTGTGCATTTTTCCATTAAACCAATCAAATAATGTGCTTGATTTCATGTCTAAAATTTTACTTTATTATGTAGAAGCTTTTTGCAACCATAGCTTTCTTTTTTTACGGTAGAAGTAACGCACTCTTACATTCATTTCGGACATGTGGTAAGGGTAATAGGTGATGAATATACCTTCCACGTGACACCAACATTCTTGAGAAGGTTATGAAGCATATATTACTGTCTTTGTGTTAGGCGTTGATTGAAAACCTTTATAGTCTATTTGTCTTTGTGTTAGGCGTTGATTGAAAACCTTTATAGTCTATTTGTTTGGTTATTTGTTGATTTTATTGTGGTTCAATTGTTGTGATGTTAAAAAAACTATTTTTGTTGTGCAGGTACATCATTCTGAAGTATGGAGTAAGTTCATTATCAGTATGAAGTAGGGATAAGTTCTAAATCATCTTCGGACTTTATCATTTTGCTGTTTAATCAATAGTTAACTAGTTCATCGTTTTGTAACCAAATTCTAGAACTTAGTTATCTTTCTTGTAAGATTTACATTGGTCAGAACTCAAGATTTCAAACCTTTTTGTGTAATTTGAACCCAATAAATCAATTAATATTAAAGTAAACAAGTTTAATTTGATTCTCATTTTTATTTGATTTGAATTCAGTTCTCATTTGAATTAGAATTTGAGTTTGATTTGATTCTCATTTGATTCTCTTTTGAATTCTAATTTGAGTTTCATTTGAGTTCTAATTTAAATTTGGTTTTCATTTGATTCTCATTTGAGTTTCATTTCTATTTGATTTCAGATTCAGTCAGGCCAGCCAGCCAATCTGAATTTATTTTTTTTATATTAAGATTTATATCTATGACTGATTGAAGACAGTCTTAAAATAATCACCGTTAAAATCGGTCGTTGATATAAGATTTTCAACGACCCTCAAAGACACGTCATAGTTGAAAAAGACGCTCAAACAACGACCCTTTCTTCGACCGACAAAGCAAGTCATAGATAAGAGTTAAATGACTAGCTTTGTCGAGTCAGCAATCAGCGATTTCCACTAGTGGTAATGATAATAACATTTTTTCCATTAAACAAGAAAATAAAATTAGAAGACTGGCAATTCACTCTCGCATCCACACACGTACACAAAAACAAGTTGACGAGTTATTATTAAAGTATATTTGTATGTGTTATGCGCTTGTTGTGTGACAATTTAAGAAGTTAGTCCGAGGAGGGATAACAAAATCAACACCGAGTTGTCTTATCCGGGACAGAGTATAGTTTCATACATAAATTTTATTGATAGCTTGAACCATTCAAACAAGAAAAAGAACTAACTGTTTCTGTCCATTCGATTCAGTTAACCTAAGTTTTACCTATCAAAGCCTATACGTATCAGTCAGAAATTACACATACATTGTCTTTGTTTACCCAAATGTTTACCTTTTGCGTATAGCAATCATTACAATTTCAAAATTTAAGTCATAGTTCATAATAGGGCAGATAGGCAACACATTGCATAGACAAGACATGACCGATATGTGAGACTAGAGAAGAGTTAACTATAGATATATATATCATCATGATGTACATGGTGTTTGAATTATGATAGACATCCAAATGCAATAGTAATAACATAATAACTCCATAAATCCAGTTAGGTTTGCAAGATAAAGACACAAGTCTATGATGAAATGATGATAGCTTCAAACAAGCCACTAACCATTCCCCCCGTAAGCCTAACTACGATTTTTCATCTTACAACCATAAAAGGGACTATAAACAAGCAAACCACAACGAGAATCAAGGTGGTGGATATGGTGGATAAACTTGTCGGATGAATTCAGACAACCAAAAATGATCAAAACATCAAAATCAACACTATTGATTTCTGACCAAGTTGTGTGTTTACTAAATAAATTGACCTATTTAAGCATAACCCAGTTCATAATACTATGTAAAACTGCAAAAATGAACCCTAATTTTGAAATATCCCCCAAAAAAATTAACATCACAAAATCCTAATTTGCAGATTTGTAAAATCAAATCTTCCTCATAATATCAAAATCTATTCAAACCTAAAGCTCATAGAGTCATAGTCATAGTATCATAATATTTGAAGAAAAGAAGATAGAAAGAAACATTGAATACCTTTATAATACCTTTCGTTTGTTGCTTGATTAAACTTGACGAAGAAAAAGAGAAGAATAAGAAGTCATGGTAGTTTACTAGTTACTAGTTAATCTTAGAGTGGTGGTGTGACTGGTGCTCGAGCTCGACTGCTAATGGAGTCATGGAAAAGAACTGAGGAGAAAACTGAGAGCGAGAAGAGAACTGAGGAGAGAAAATGGAGGTAGGAAGATACAACCTTAGGGTAAAATATCTACTAACAAGTCTAACATCCACCGCTAATATTATTTCAATCCTACGGCCAATAAAAATCGGTTAACCATTAGGTTTTCGGTTCGGTTTTGGGATGAAACCTAAACCGAAACCGATAGTGTCGGTTATCTATAACTAAAAACCATGAATGAACCATTGATATATGGTTTCGGTTCGGTTCGGTTTAAATTCTTCGGTTTCGGTTCGGTTCCATGGTTTCGGTTCGGTTTTGTGCAGCCCTAGGTATAACCACCGTCACTCAACACCATCCTATTTAAGTTCGGATTTAGTTTTTAACCTAGAAAGATAACTTGAAAAAGAGTAAATTCTTGCCAGTTTGCATCTTTGGATACGGTAACTAAATTGCGGACATGGTGTTTTATTACACTACTAGTCCTCGTGATACTGATTTTCCAGTATTTGTAGTCCTTGCAAATTTGGCCATCTGTGCAAACATATAAAGTATATGTTTAGATACTGATTTTGCAGTATTTGTGATTGTATCACACTACTAGTGCTCATGAGCTGCGCTCATGACATATTGATTAAGACTGAGTGGGTTCT
>JAJJWW010017927.1:0-216398 GCA_023531295.1 Papaver armeniacum | reverse complement strand
CTCACTTAATATGTCCAAGAGGCATAAGGTGTAGGACACAAGGATGTTGGCATCAGGAAAGACCTCGTCTGAGGCAATATGGCCGTGATGCGTCACCACTTGAGTGTATAATGGCTCATAATGAGGAGGGACCCAGAATCCAAACACAGACACATAATTATCTTCATCCCGAATGAGGCGCGGTTCCACGGGCTTATTCAGGATAAGGAAGGTAGGTGAGACTGTGGGCTCGCCACCAGACGGAGGGATCAACTGAATAACCCGCTGAGGCGCCACCGGCTGACGATCGCTTTGGGTCTTGGTCCTCTTTCCTCTTTCATGACAATCCTTGGTGTCAGAACGACCATGTTTACCCATGGCTTGGAAACATATACCAATATATATACATGTAATGATAACATAGACGAAATAAATAAAACAGGTGACAATGTTTGTTATAAAATAATCTAAAACTTACGTGGGAAGAAGAAGGGGCGGCGCCTTGATGGCCTGTAGTAGAAGCTGAAGAAGAAGAACTACCGATGGAGGCGCCTAAACCAATGTCTGCTAATCTCTTCGTCCTAAGAAAACCCAAGAAGAGAGAGAAAGTAAGAAAATTTGAAAGAGAAACCATCACTCTCTCTTCTCCTAGAACCCTCTATACATATATATATAAGGCAGCATACTAATTAATGCGACGAAGGACAAATAACATGCACGTATATTAAGTAACGGAGGAAGTACCGTATTTCCCTTATCGAGAGATAACCGGTTGACCAAGTAAAACATCAGAACCAAGTGCAACACCTGATCTAGCGCCAACATCCTGTTGTGACAAGTTACTCTTCGGAGGGCGCCCTCTAAGAAAAGCTACAGCCCTATCCGAAAGTGACTTCCGAGGAGGAGACCGAGGGAAACACGGAATAGGGACTATACAGGCATCACGGTGCCTCTGCCTGTCAGCAAACCTCTGTGGCAATTCATTCACGTTAATGTCTAACCACTCATGAGCAAAGTAGATTAATGGACCATGCGAGGGACATTCGACTAAGACATAACCCAACACAATGAGTACCTAAGAAAATTACTGAAGGAAAGAATAATAGAGAAAAGGGGAGAATACGACAAGAAATACCTCTTCCTCCTGAGGTAAGGTCCCACAAAGGTTGCGAACGACATCCTGAATCTTCGATGAAGAGGGCGGCTTTATTTTCCCTTTGCCTCGAGTGTGAGGAACCTCAAGACGTTTGCTCTTGGCACCAGAAGCAAGCCCATAAAAACGCATGACCTATGCGGGTAGTCTGGTACGCCCCAAGCGATAAAGCTCTTTTGGATCTGATGGGGGAACCATCACAGCGTCGGCCGCCAAAGCATGGTGAAAATCTTCCATCTATCTAATCCAGTACATATATGAATCATGAGTAACCTTCAATTTCCTGTCAAGCTGCGGGACCTTTAAAGGGTTGAAAGGCGGATGGCAAAAACGCGTCCTGTTGTCCTTGAAAACAAAACGCATGAAGCTTTGTTCTACCAAATCCGACACACATGAAGGAGTAAGGTAAGAGCCAATACCTTGATCGAAACCCGCCTGGCTAGCAACGCGGTTCAAATTATAAGCCTCGGCAAAGCATTCTCCCTTGTAAAAGCCAGGAAGGTACCCTGGCGTCACTGCATCTACGAAGTTGCAAGCATCAAAAGTAGGAGGATCTGATACTGAATCCACAAAATCCTATGGGAAGAGAGACACAAACCGATGAGACTCTCCTACGCATTCATTATCGTTATATGGGCGGAAGTTAAACTCATCTAAGCGATCTAACAAAGGCGCTAAACGAACAGATTGCTTGGCGACCGCCTTCTCGTATAAAGCCGTCCGGGAATAAGAAATGGGGTAAGTAGCGGTTTGTTATGTACCATCCTCAACAACAATAACTCATTCCCTCTCAAGATCCAAGTCCTTCACCTCCGACCTATACCGGCGGTAATGCTCCCAACCCCACATCTGCATAAAATTGGCAGGGAGATATGTCTCGACTGTGAAATAGGCGTCATTATCCTTCTGGATGTCATTCACCAACAAATCCAGATGATGATATAATCCGCCAAGAAACATGGGTGCCGGTGGGAATGAAATGCCGCGTGACATAAGCACCGCCATGACCATCGATTCGTCCTTGATAGCATCAGTAGGGGAATGTTCAAAAACCTCGTGAGACAACCAATAAGACAAGAAAGCATCTAACTCGTGATGCTCGGTAGATCCGGATGGTTCCGAGAGAGGAGAAGGGGGCTCCCTTTTCTAAACAACTCCTTCGCGCTCGCCTACCATCTTGGGCGCCCACATCTTAACCCACAGGTTCAAAGTAGCTCACCTGGATGGTTCCCGAGAAGCCACATGGACAACTTCGACTTCCTCGGCAGAAAGTACCTCTTTTCCTTTTCTAGGAACAACTCCTTCGCGCCTTTCCTAGATGGCTTAAGGGGAGTCCGAATCTCGGAAGGTGCATCCGCCTCGGCGCCAAAAATTGATCGAATTTTAGATAGTGGTAAGTAAGGTTGTCGTTCACTCGGACTTGTTGAAATTGATTTTAGGATTTAATAAAGAAAAATAATAAAAATAGAGAAAATATACAATTTATGTTACAAGACGAAGAGAGTTACTGGGACTCGGGATTCCACCAATTCTCACATTCATGCGGTTCATCTATTAATTCCGGACAATTAAGGCTCATAAAGTAACAAACATCGACTCTAATTCTTTTCCAAGGTAGATTTTATAAAGAATTATATGTAATTCACAAGCATGACGCATCTAAAGTACCTAAGACTAAGCATGCGACATCTAACGAATTCACAAATAATCAATAAAAATCATGAATCACTTATAATAGTGCAAATAGTCATAAAGGAATTAAATAGAATTACCACATGGGTGCAAAACAGCTTCCTCCGTCGTCCTAGTGATGGGTTCTAGCTCATCATGGTGTAAACACGCTCAAAAATCATTATTAATGCTCAAAAATGGTTTACAAATGATGAACAAGGGAGAAAAGATGAAAAGCCTGATTTGTAACAGTTTTAATTGTTACAAACATACTGTTACAGAGAACGATACATGTAAAGTGTTGCTGTTGCTGTATTTTTAAGACTATCTCCTAAACTACGACCCTCAGATGTGTCGTTGTCACTGTAGAGAAAACGACGGTCCCTTGTGCGTTGATGTTCTTCATGTTCTTCAGCAGCAGCAGAAATGGTGGTTTCCTACCACTTGATTTTCTCGACTTTCTGAAGCTCTGCAACTCTCCCAATCTCTCCGTACCCCTTGTATGGTACTAATTCAACCTATTTAAACCCGAAAGATGCATCGAATCTCCTTCATAACTTCAAAATATCCTCTCTTTATTATTTTTATTCTCACGGCAATATTTTCCATTTCTTTGATCTTCCACGCGTTATCAGCTGTCAAACATTCCTTATTTATCTTCTTCACACATCTCTGTAGTGCAAAACACTCCAAACTGATGCATTACACGCCTCAAACTCGTGTCAACTTCACTTGAACCCGTGAAAGCTTTTGTCCACTGTTTTGGATTGAAACACGTTATTCAGCCAAATTTTGACCAAACAAATACCCATACCAACATTCTATAGTCATATCGCGTCCACCCATGAAGTTTCAGCGATTGAGTCTACCTCTAACCCATCCAAAATCCGATCGACAAATCTGCCAGGAGTGAAACTCTTTTTCCCGCCAAAAATGAAAATTCAAATGAAGAAGATGAGATGCCCCCTATCCTGAACTGGGGTGTGAATAGCAACTGGGTGCCCCTTAGCAATTGAGGTGCCCCTTATCCAATGTGGGAGTCCGCATAGCAAATGTCCTCCGGGGTGCTCCGCATAATTTTTCGAGCCGATTTTTCCAAAAATGTTTATTTCCCAAAAATACCTACAAACACACAAAAACCATAATTAGTACAATATCGAGCACTAACAATACAGAACATTGAGAACAAAATAGACACAAAATTGTGTCTATCAAATACCCCCAAACTTATTATTTGCTAGTCCTCGAGCAAATTTATTCTAGAAAATAAAAATCATTTGAACCCCTAGGTGGCCCTAGTGGCGGAGTGTTGTCTCCGGAGGGTTTACCAGAGGTGTACCCACAAAACCTTTATATTCCAGACCCTAGCTATCTACGCAAAACCTTGGAAAGCACTAAAGAATCTCCTTGGTTGGCATACTTATTGACTACATGAGGAAGTACCCTGATGCGAAATTCCAATTGTTGTACACGAGTTTGCACTCAAGCATACTAAAATTCATATAAAGTGACAGAGCTCTACTCAGATAGTTTCTGGACATCATAATCCGGAGTCAACCAATCACATGGAAAGATTAAGAAGATGGATGTAGAGAAAAACATGGATGATGTTGACTAAGGTGAACCTATCCTAATGGACTGAGATACCGGTCTGACTAATATCAACCCAACTGGCATATACAAGGGGACTAGTGGTCGATAATCCTAACTCTAGGTCAACACAACTGGCATATACAATGGCTCCAGTGGTCGACTTTATTGAATTTATTCCGGTTGGTCTGATGGTCTGGTCTCAATTTTTTTTTTTTTTTTTTTGATTTTAAAAAAAAACGCGCCGAAGGCTTTTATTAAATATCGAAAGAAGGTACAACATCAGTGGAGGGTAGCCTAGCAACAAGCCGAGCCCCTACACCTCTTTGAATGGAAATACCTAGTCTATAAAAAAGAGAATTTCCTATCTTATAATTTAGATCATAATTTGCAATACAATTCCTTAGTCTCTTCAAAAGAACCACCATGTCTTCACCCAGTTCTCCCAAGGTAGAAAAAGCAAGGACCCCGAAACCGTACCCATGTTCAGAGCATTTCGCCAAATATTTGGTGCGCTTGCGAGTGATGGCACTAGATATAGCAATGCCCGGAACAAAGGCCCGCCGCTATTACCGAGAGAATGGAGAAACCCCTGTAACATCGAAGCATACGTCTTTACCATTCTCCCAATTACAGACAAGAATGTCAGCAGGCTTCAAAGCCGAATCCTTGTCAGATAAAAGGCCAAGGTTAACTTCCTTCCTAGCCACAACCCCAGCCTTATAGCAAATGTCCGCAATAACATCTCTGACAAAGTCATGCCTAAATTTGAGCCCTACCTCACTAGCACAATGAAGTGCATGATCGCCAAAATCATCCATGTTCCTCTTACAGCAAGTACAAACCTCAACATTGTTGAAAATGGGTATACCGAGCCTATAACAAACAACAGCTCTGAACTGCCGAGGTCCAAGGGTTTGGTTAAGGCCATCAATCGGCACAACTTTAAGATAGTCTTGCGCATGGGCGATCCTGTTGCTCTGCCAAAGGATAGCATCACGTTCCGACATCGGGTATTTGTTGGGTATATCTTTTTTTTTTTTCTTTTTTTTTATATATATCTCAGTCACTCTATTTCACCCTAGCAATGGCAAAAAGAAAAATAAAAAGAAGTGATCAGGATACTTTCGATGTTTCCATCACGAGGATATGGCGAAACTACCATGTTTTCTTTTCTAACACCCGAGCTCGTGCTTTTATGAATAGACTCTTCTAGATGTTTCCATCTAATCGATTGGTTCCTCAACTCCTACAACCAAGATGTTCCCATCCACTTAGATTAGTTAGTGCCAACCTTAATAAGCATAAATTTCTAGTCTCTGGAGTTTATTTATTGCAACTAAAAAGTTTCTCCCATACCCCCAAACTTAAATCTAACATTGTCCTCAATGTTCTAAAGATGAAATTAAAAACATGAACAAGGAGAAACTGTTACCATTTGAATCAAAAGAGTTAAGGAAAATATTACCGTGTTGCAAGAGCATGGGTTACCTCCCAAGAATTGCTAAGTTTAAAGTCTTCAGCCAGACATTGGAAAGGATTAGTCACCTCGAAGAATCATATAGCAACAGTCGGAATAATCATGCGAGTCATCTGGATCAAAAAGTGCTAACCACAAGAAGAGGAAACTGCAATGACCAGAAAATATCCAACACACCCTTATCTATTTTTTGTTTAAGACAACTACATCTAGTTGTGGTTCGGGTTCGAGCTCTATAAAAGGGTCTAGATAAAAAGTTTTCATCTACTGGATTTCCTCAAAGGAAGGATCCTGAAGATCGGGTTCTAGAGTCCTGGAAATACTCAACTAAGAACTTAGAATCACATAAAAATAACTCCGAATAATCGGGGATCCTCTAAGTCAATCAGATTTGACTCACACGGTTGACCACAGTGGTGGTCATTCTTAAGCAAATGTGTCGACCCTAATCTCCTAAAGTAATTAGGTTTAGCCTCAAAACTTAATAATTGACACATCTAAAACTTATACGTTCCCACAATTGGTTGAAAAATATTTGGTGGGAAAACAAAATCAATCGTGGTATCATAGCCTGGGTTAACCACATCAACCAGAGGATGGGTTCTTAACAATTGAACTTCGTTATGGACACAACTAGGTTCAGGAAAAAATGTATGAAGATAATCTTTTAAAATGGTTGAGGCACAAATGTCAAGTCCCAAGTTAGGGACCTTTCTAAGAGTTAAGGCACATGGAGAATGATAATCACCCCCAAACTTAAAGTTTTCAAAGGTCTCTAAAAAGACTAGTCACAACTTCCCTAATTTCAAGGTCATCGATTCCCCGAAAATGGTCAATTGATTCTTCTAAGTCAGGTACATCCTCACTCATCTCTACGAGTTCATTTTGTTTTTCTAAGTCTATTGTTTCTAAATCGCTAGACTCAAAATATACTGTTCCTCTAAATCATCATTGACTTCGTAATCAAAAGGAAATACTACATCGTCTAAAACGGGGGTATCTCTAGTCAAATCCTCATCCTTTTGAATAGGTGAGTAATTATTAAAATTATTTGGATTTGAACTAGAAATATTATTATCTTTAAGCTCAATTGGAGTAACAAATTCCTGATCACTATGCCTACTGATTTCAAATTCTTCATCAACACTATCCTCATCATAATCATCATTATAATAATATGAAAATGGTTGAACCTCATCTAGACAAGTAGTGTTACCAATTCTAACCTCGTCATCCTGATTATAAAAATTGTCCTCATTTTCACGGGTGATATTGGAAAGAATGTATTGGCAATCAAGAGTAATTCGAGCAATTCTTTCTTCCGTCTCTAACTCTAACCTACGTGTTGGCTCAGCAAACTCACGTGTTGACTCAGTTAACTTACACGTTGAATCAAGTATCTTACGTGCTTCATCTAGAGAAGAGGAATTATAGGAATTTTGCTCGTATGACCGGTATTCATGTGAATAGTAATTGGGCTCACCATGGTATGAGCCATAATCTTCAAAAGGTTGGCGTTCCCAACCACTATTCACACTCTAGTCATAAAAAGAGTGATGTCCATATTGTTCAGTTGGATATTCATATTCATTGTGATGGCTACTATAATACCAGTTTGACATCCTAACCGCAAGGGAATTCTACACAAATACAAACAAGGATGACTCGACCACAACAAACCTACTGATTTCTAGCAAACAAAAAGCATGATGGCTCCACTTAGATTGTTTCTAGACCAGCTTCTAATCCTTCGAAAAGGAATTCGTTACAATTTAAGCAAACCCCTCTGGAATCAATCCGAGTTTAAGTAAGTTGAATAGAGGCGAGGGAAGCTGCGTGGAGCTTTGATACCCAAGGCCTCACCGCATTACAAGGCGGCGCAGTCATGCATTCAACTCACAGAAACCATCATGAACTTCGAAGTATGCTTAAAAGAGTAACCAATATTTTTCGAATGACTTTCCTATTAAGCTCGTTACCCTATCGGTCTCGTTCTAGTCAAAATTTTAGGCTTAGGTTCGTGTTTGGTTTCTTTTTCCAAAGGCGGGCAAGAAGAGAACGGTGATGAAATCCGAACTCTTATCTTGTATGGCCAGTCCTTGCCCTTTACTAGGAAATTAAAACAGCCGGATTCAGTTCCTCGACATATATTCACACGAAATCATCCAGTAAACCCGCCGATAGGGATTCACGGGTGTTTAGAATTCTTACCTCCCGTTCCAGA
Source organism: Papaver armeniacum (assembly GCA_023531295.1). Classification (NCBI taxonomy): domain Eukaryota; kingdom Viridiplantae; phylum Streptophyta; class Magnoliopsida; order Ranunculales; family Papaveraceae; genus Papaver; species Papaver armeniacum. Next base: position 208,301 of record JAJJWW010017927.1, on the reverse strand, counting down.
CGGGGATGAACCGTTGAAGTCGACTCGGGCCATTGACTCCTATGTCAGTGTACGAACCCGAGGGGCCGAGACAGTATCGTAACTGTCGTCCTTCCCTGTGCAGTTTATATTTTAAACTAACCCTTCCTTAGGGTTTTAAAAATAATAATGTCCAAAAGTCCAAAAATCAAAAAGTCCAAAAATAAAAATTACAAAAATAATTACCTAATTACAGTTTCTAAAAAAAAATAAAAAAATAATTACACTATATACAAAATTTTCTTCTTCACTCCGTTCGGATCTCTCTTTTCTTTCCTATTTTGGCTTTGCTTTTCTTTTCAGCACTTTCTCTTTTTCATAAGCTCCGCACCAAGTCTGAAAGCAAACAGAAATACCAAAACGCGTAAAAAAGAAAAAAAATAATAAAAAGGAAAATAAAACCTAAAAACAAATCCATACACAAGTCCGCGTCGGCGGCGCCAAAAATTGATCGAATTTTAGATAGTGGTAAGTAAGGTTGTTGTTCACTCGGACTTGTTGAAATTGATTTTAGGATTTAATAAAGAAAAATAATAAAAATAGAGAAAATATACAATTTATGTTACAAGACGAAGAGAGTTATTAAGACTCGGGATTCCACCAATTCTCACATTCATGCGGTTCATCTATTAATTCCGGACAATTAAGGCTCATAAAGTAACAAACATCGACTCTAATTCTTTGCCAAGGTAGATTTTATAAAGAATTATATGTAATTCACAAGCATGACGCATCTAAAGTACCTAAGACTAAGCATGCGACATCTAACGAATTCACAAATAATCAATAAAAATCATGAATCACTTATAATAGTGCAAATAGTCATAAAGGAATTAAATAGAATTACCACATGGGTGCAAAACAGCTTCCTCCGTCGTCCCAGTGATGGGTTCTAGCTCATCATGGTGTAAACACGCTCAAAAATCATAATTAATGCTCAAAAATGGTTTACAAATGATGAACAAGGGAGAAAAGATGAAAAGCCTGATTTGTAACAGTTTTAATTGTTACAAATGGACTATTACAGAGAACGATACATGTAAAGTGTTGCTGTTGCTGTATTTTTAAGACTGTCTCCTAAACTACGACCCTCAGATGTGTCGTTGTCACTGTAGAGAAAACGACGGTCCCTTGTGCGTTGATGTTCTTCGTGTTCTTCAGCAGCAGCAGGAATGGTGGTTTCCTACCACTTGATTTTCTCGACTTTCTGAAGCTCTGCAACTCTCCCAATCTCTCCGTACCCCTTGTATGGTACTAATTCAACCTATTTAAACCCGAAAGATGCATCGAATCTCCTTCATAACTTCAAAATATCCTCTCTTTATTATTTTTATTCTCACGGCAATATTTTCCATTTCTTTGATCTTCCACGCTTTATCAGCTGTCAAACATTCCTTATTTATCTTCTTCACGCATCTCTGTAGTGCAAAACACTCCAAACTGATGCATTACACGCCTCAAACTCGTGTCAAATTCACTTGAACCCGTGAAAGCTTTTGTCCACTGTTTTGGATTGAAACACGTTATTCAGCCAAATTTTGTCCAAACAAACACCCATACCAACATTCTATAGTCATATCGCGTCCACCCATGAAGTTTCAAATGATTGAGTCTACCTCTAACCCATCCAAAATCCGATCGACAAATCTTCCAGGAGTGAAACTCTTTTTCCCGCCAAAAATGAAAATTCAAATGAAGAAGATGAGATGCCCCCTATCCTGAACTGGGGTGTGAATAGCAACTGGGTGCCCCTTAGCAATTGAGGTGCCCCTTATCCAATATGGGAGTCCGCATAGCAAATGTCCTCCGGGGGTGCTCCGCATAATTTTTCGAGCCGATTTTTCCAAAAATGTTTATTTCCCAAAAATACCTACAAACACACAAAAACCATAATTAGTACAATATCGAGCACTAACAATACATAACATTGAGAACAAAATAGACACAAAAATGTGTCTATCAATGGTCGCCCAATTCTTACCCTTACCAGGGGCAAAGACTCGCTCCTCTTCTGACAATATTAGATGAGTATTTATAGACTTAGGGGGATTGTAACTGATGGTAACTGAAACGACACTAGTGAAAGCCGGAAATACGCAATCCAGAAATAATAATCGTCAGCATTAACCGCCTCAACCTCTCCGGGAGCCAGGAAAGTGACACGTGTATGAACTAATAGAAAGACAAACAATCATGCAAGGGGACTTGTAAGAACGCACGAGCGCCTGTCACGTGTGCATCACGTCAAGACCCCTAGATCAATATGAAATGAATAATACCAGGGGACTTACATAACATGTAAGTAAAGACGAGCGAGACAAGGGGACTTGCAAAGAGAAAGTCTCTAAGATATACAAGAACAAGGGGACTTGCGGGAAGGCGCAAGTACCCAAGGCGAGTCATTTGAGAAAAACGCCGAAAATAAATAATAGACTGTTGAGAAGGCTAACGCCTTGCCCAAACAGCCAGGGGACTTAATGTAGATACCCGAAAAGTACCAAGGAAGAAGTATGGCCTCCTCATATCCAAAAGGGAGTACAACATAGCGTCTCATGCTAAAGAGGATACTAGGTTTCCCCATATCTTAGAGAGGATACTACCAGGCGTTCCCTCCTCTTCAGCATTCAAGTACACGTTCAGTGAAATCACAAGGGAGAAGTCATCTAGAAGAATTTAAATGGGAAGAGTTATTTCCTTATACACTTGGACAAACTTTCAAGCGGACTCGATTTGTTGTAGGATAGATCGTATGTTAGTTAACAAAAAATGGGAAGAGTTATTTCCTGACACAACCCAAAGTGCTAGGCCTAGACCTATTTCGGATCATCGTCATTTATTGCTCAATACCCATGGAATCCGAGGTGGTCCTAGCCTTTACATATTTGAAATTATGTGGATGGAAGATAGTTCTCTTTTTGGCCTTATTAAGGAATGGTGGGAGGGGTTTGAAGTTGATGGAAATCCTGGTTTTATCTTCTGGAAGAAAATTCAGCTACTAAAAGTGAAATTAAAGTCTTGGAATTTGAACTACTTCGGGATTACTAAGAAGAAATTGGATGAATATCAGGAGCTAATTACAGATATAGACAGTAGAGATGAGAGCCATATGATTACTCTTGAAGACAGACTAAATCATATAAATCTTAAGAATAAATACAATAAATGCGCAAGATTAGAAGCATTGAGGCTAAAGAAGAAAAACAAGGATAATTGGCTTGATGAGGGTGACAAAATACGAAATTCTTTCATAGAATCGCCAATCAAAGGAGGAGACAAAATTTCATCAGTTGCTTACTCATTGACGAGGACATTCAAGATGATAGTATGCTTATTCAAGAGCATATAGACGGTTTTTTCTCGGATCTTTACAAAGAGGATGTTGTCAGTAGACCTTTTATGGAGGATGTAGTTTTCACATCAATTTCTCATGAAGACAGCAATAGGATCGAGAGACCCATTATGGTAGGAAATATTGAAAACCATTCGGGAAATGGAGCATAATAAGGCCCCAGGACCCGATGGCTACCCAGTTGAGTTTTTCTCCAGGTATTGGTCTATTATAGGGGAGGATTTCATGCGATTGGTCAAGTACTTCGAGATTACGGGGTATTTAGATTGGAGGATTAACAATACCTTTATCTCTTTGATCCCGAAAAAGGAGTGCGTAGAGTCGGTGAAAGACTTCAGGCCTATAAGCTTGATTAATACTTCTTACAAGATAATTGCAAAGACCCTAGCTTCTCGACTTAAACAGGTTCTTCCGGCTCTAATTTCCGACACCCGAAGTGCTTTCATCGCGGGAAGGCAGATTACCGACAGCATATTGCTGGCTAATGAATGCATGGATTCAAAATTGAAGAATAAAGAGGCTGGGTGGGTACTAAAGCTAGATGTGGAGAAGGCATTCGATAAGGTAAAATGGAAATATTTAATAAAGGTGATGGAGAGAATGGGTTTTGGGTTTACATGGAGGAATTGAATTTTATCTTGCATTTTCCATGCTCACTTCTCGATCTTGGTGAATGGATCGACGGGAACAAAATTTAGAAGCTCTGGGGGTCTCAGACAAGGAGACCCCTATGTCCTTTCCTCTTTACTATAGTTATGGAAGGCTTTTGCAGATTGATCTCCAAGGCGGAGGAAAATGCACTTATAAATGGGTTCATAGTGTGCTCAAACGGTTCAATTATCTCTCACTTACTCTTCACAGACGACACTCTAATTTTCACTGCTGACAATGCTCAAAACATTTATGCTATTCGTGAAATCCTTACTTGTTTCGATCTTGTCTCAGGCTTACGGATTAATCTTTCCAAAAGCAATGCTATTGGCATCGGATAGACTACCCAAAATGATCTTATGGAGGATGCCCTTGGTTGTTGTATTGAGAAGCTCCCGTTCAAGTACCTTGGAATGCCAGCCGGAGCTCAATATAGATTTAAGAGAATCTGGGACTCAGTTGCGGAGAACGTGGAAAAAAGATTAGAAGGATGGAATCGGATATACCTTTCATATGGAGGAAGAATTGTGCTCATCAAAAGTGTTCTATGCTCTTTGGAAATTTATCTCATGCCTGCTTTTGCAATTCCACCACCGGTCGCAAAGAGATTGCAAAGAGCCATGAGAACATTCTTATGAGGTGTAAACGATGGGAGAAATAGAATTTCTCTAGTAGCATGGAGCAAAATCTGCTTAAGTAAACAAGAGGCGGGTTGGGTATTAAATATATACTTATCTATCATGAATGATGCACTCCTTTGTAAATGGCTTTGGCGCTTCTCAACTGAAACAAAGGCTCTTTGGCGGAGAGTAATTTTTGATAAATACGGCTGCGACAATAATGGGTGGGATGCCAAACAAACAAGGCTTCCCTATGAAATGAGCTTGTGGAGAGGGATATGTAATAGATTGGATAAATTTAAATTGGGGATCATTAACAAAGTTGGGGATGAAAAGAAGACGAAGTTCTGGTCTGATAGATGGGTGGGAGAAGAGGTTCTAAAGGACAAATTCCCTAGACTCTACAGTTTATCTAGGAAGCAACAGGGATGGGTCATAGATTTCTCTTTCTCTAATAAAGAAACATGAGCTGTATGGGACTTACACCTTAGAAGAAGAACGTTAGAAGATGAAGAAACAACTGAATTAGCCTCTCTTTATCAATTACTAGATGGGATCATATTAAACTTTGACGTCGATTCAAGATCTTGGAGATGGGAACCAAGCGGGATTTTTTCGCTAAAGTCTTGTTATAAGGGGCTACAACAAAGCACATGTATAGCCTTCCCTTACTCAAAGGTTTGGAATTCTAAAGTCCCTTTAAAAGTTACTTTTTTTGTGTGGTTGTTACATCATGGAGCTATTTTAACTCAATATAATCTTTCGAAGAGAGGCTGGATAGCGGCAAACAGATGCATCTTCTGTAAAAAAGATGCTGAAACCATCAACCATCTATTTATGCATTGTCCAACGATCTATGCTGTCTGGATGTACTTCATGAAATAATTTAGAAGGGATTGGGTATCAAGCTTCAACACCACCGATCTCTTCATAGGCTACTGGACACAGGGGCTCTCCGAGAATGGCTTATTGCTGTGGGAACTATTTCCTTTTGCTTTTTGTTTGGGGAGTTTGGAAACATAGGAATTCCTGCACTTTTCAAGGACTGAACTACTCACAAGACTGTCTCATCAGGAAGATCAAATCACTATTGTTTTATTGGAACTCTACAAATATATCGTTTAGAGGGATTAGGTACCATAACTTGCATTACAACTGGGATCTAGTAGTGAACCGGCAGCAGTAAGCTCTTGGTTTTGGGTTCTTTTTTTCTTTCTTTCTTTAGTTACAGTGCTTTAATTTGGGTGGTTAGTATTGATACAGAGTCATCATCCGTGCTGTGGGTGCTTTCTTTCCTGCTTAGGTGTTGTATCTCAATGAGATCCACCTGATCTCTTTTTATCTTTTCTCTATTTATAAATTTTTTTGTTGTATTGATCAAAAAAAAAAAACATAAAGAAGCATAAGAGTTCAAATGTACTCTATGTCCAGCTGCAGACGCCCATTCCATCATTAGTAATTTAGCTTCAACTCCCAGTTCAGCATCCGTCTTGAACTGATGGTTTTCTTCAAACATACAACAGTTCCTTTCCTTCCAAATTGTATTGACAACTGCTGCAGGTATTGTTGGGAAACGATTAATAAAATATGATTTTTTAAAGTTTTAATAAAAATTATAATTTATTGTTTTCTTTTGTGAATGAAAAACTTTTTAGTCCCACATCGAGGAGTTCATCTTTTTAAGTAGTATTATTCCATTATATAAAGAAATTCACTACTTTTGTAAAATCTATGGGAAAGGGATTTCTCTATATTTTTAGAGGGGACCCCCAAGGGAAGATATTTTATATTGTTTTATTATGCGTCCGCGATTTTCCTTAAGGGTTTTTTCGGAGTTTCCAAGCTCAAGTTGAGCATCTACTACATATGCTAGTAGTAGGGTGTTTTATCCTGGAGATATCCGTCCTGTGAGGGCTATAGCATCACTCTTGAGTGTAGCCGGGCGCTAACGTCTTAAGGGAAGCGTGTTGAACACGTGACTCACTCTGTTTTTTCCAAAGTTTTGCCTTGTTCCTGTTGCGGAGATCTGGGGAGCTCGTCTGTTTCATTGAATCAATCACTTCCATTATAAATGAGCTAAGTATCAATAACTTTTTCTTATTTGATTTTTTCCTTATTTTGATTATTGCACCCAACAATCTTAAGACATTATAATTTGTAATAATCATGTATGTTAATTGTGGAGTGAAAAACAAAAAACGAATTTTTGGTCAGGTGTAGAATTTCGAGTTTATCTCTTAAACTAAAAGGAATTTCGTCGAACCCTTTTGACATGATGTAGAAGACATCTTGATAGTTAACCACACAAAATTTCAGAATTTTTGGAGTTGTAAACGTTTTTTTTTTTTGATATTTTACAAAACAGAGAAACGTTCCTGAAAAATTCTGATGAGCAGAAATTTGTTGTTCACTAAATTAGTTTTTAAAGGGGTAACCATGAGTTTTTTGAAATGTTGATTCAAACGAAGTTTGTAGATATAGATGTAATCTTCAAAACTAATATTTTATTTTCCAATTCGGAGCTAAGGTTTGTGAGATGTGGTGTATTAGGTGATTGGGAAATTACCGTGTCCGTGGTCAGAGTATAAACGAAGATTGTGACATGAAATTGAAAAGGGACATGGCTACTAGGCGCATGTGGATGAACACAAAACTTCCAAAGATGACAAAGACAAGAACATCAGACACAACTCTAACCGTAGTCTCCACAAGAAAGGTATGTTTCGTAAAACTGAATCCGGCATTACTTTAATTAAGGGTGATTGTTATGTTTGTAAAATTCCTAGCCACACGGCAGTAAATTGTAAACAACATAAAAACCTTATTAAGTATAAAGTTAATTTAGTTGAAACAAACTAGAAAAAGTTCAGTGGCATGATGTCGGAAGTTATTTTAATAACCAATGTGAGAGACCAGTAGGTGGACTTTGGAGCCACCAAGAATGTTTGTTGAAACATAGACCTGTTAACCTCCTATCAGAGGATAGGGATGTCGAGAAACTTTTATGAGTAACTCATCTGCGACAGAGGTTGCATAAAAGGAAAAGATCGAGCATAAGCTCATATCTGTAATATTCTCACTTTGAATGAAGTTTTCATGTTCCGAGCATATACAAGAATCTTGTATCTTGTTCTGTTGTAGATGGTAAAAGATTTAAGATTTTAATTGAATCTAGAAAACGTTTTGTAACTAGGCAGTGATTTTTTAAGCAAGATTTATAGGACTTTGGGTCTATATAATCTTAACGGAAAAACTGATGAAGTGAATATAGTTGATTCTTGTTCTTTCTTTGTGTGATTGAATGTTTTGCGTGGTAGACTTGGAACCGTAAACTTATAATTAAGTCAGTGCTTAAACTGGCTAGCATAGGATGCATACCCAAATTTAGTTTTGATTTTGAACACAAAAGTGAAATCTATGTAGAATCAAAATATACTTTAAAATCTTTTAGCACAAATGTTCAGAGTAATTCTAAGCTCTTAGAATTAATTCAGTTAGGCATAGTTGACATGTTTTCAACCTAAAACCACTATGGTAAAAGATGGTTTATAACTTCCGTAGATGATTGTACGAGGTACTATCTTATATACTTGCTTAGGGATAAGGATGATGCCTTAGAAGCTATAAGATGTATAAACTTGAAGTTGAAAACCAATTAGAATCCTTGAAAAAATCTACCGTATCCTCAAGGAGATGATAATTGTCATGTTGATTAGTTCAGGATTACCTGCAGCCTTGTGGGGGGAGGCTATCCTCTTAACTAGTATATCCTGAATAGAGTACCCTTTTAAATATCAGATGAAACTCCATATGATTTATGGAAAGGTACATGACCTTCTTATGAATGTGTCAAAGTGTGGGGGTGTTTGACTAAGATTGTCATTCTTCTTCCTAAAAGAACTAGATAGAAACCAAAAATGTTGTTTGTGTCTTCATATAGGGTATGCTGAGTATACTTCTACATATAGATTTTTGGTTGTGTATTCTAATTTTTCAGACTTTGGTGTGAAATTTTTTGACTTTGTTGTAAATATTATTACAGAATATAGGGATGATGAGTTCTTGAACATGTTTATTCGTAAACCTGTACCTCATTAGAGATGTGTTGTTGATCCCCTAGATTTATTTTCAAATAGTCAGAACTTATCTTAAAGGAAGATGAAGTTAAGGTTGAGCCTAAGAGAAGTAAAACAATTAGACTTGAGACTTCTTATGAAGCCGACTTCATAGCATGCCTAGCTTAGTCTGAGCCCCAGACTTGTAAGGAAGCCTTAACATCTACTGAAACCCCATTCTGGTAAGAAGCTTTATTTAGTGAAATGGACTTACTCCGTCAGAACCAGACTTGGGAGCTAGCCAGTTTACCTCCGGGGAGTAAGACCATGGGATGTAAATGAGTCTTTAAGAGGAAACGTTAGGTAGATGGAACTGTGGAAAACTATTAGGCTAAGTTGGTAGCTAAAGGCTATAAATTAAAAGAAGGTGTAGATTTCCTTGATTCTTACTCACTTATGACGAGAATTACTTCTGTTCAGATGCTAATTGATATTGTTGCCATAAAAAACTTGGAGATACATCAGATGGATGTTAAGACAGCTTCTCTAAAACCGTGAATTAGATAAAGAAATTTACATAGACCAACCTGAGGACTTTGTAGTGAAAGGTTATGAAGACAAAGTTTGTAAGTTGAACAAATCTTTGTATGGTTTTCAAATAAGCACGTAAACAGGGACATGGAAAATTTGATCATGTGATAGTGTGTAGTGGATTTAAGTTAATGAATCTGACAGGTATATTTACAAGTAACTTGTTAAGGATGCCTGTGTGATTGTATGCTTGTATGTTTATGATATGCTTATACTTGATACAAACATAGATGTGATTAATTCCACTAAACATGCACTGAATGAGAACGTTGACTTGAAAGACTTGGGCCCTTTTGATGTAATCTTAGGGATGAGGATTAGAAGATAATCAAATGTTTATAGTTTTAGTCGTTCTCATTATGTTGAATTTGTGCTTAAGAGATACAATCAGTCTGATTGTAAGCCTGCTTGTACTCCATACGATTCTTCTTGTAGACTTGAGAAAAATAAGGGTAATTGAGTATCTTAACTTGAATACTCAAGAGTTATATAGGATGTTTGGTGAATTTAATGAACCGTAAGAGTTCAGACATTGCCTATATTGTGAGTAAGTTAAGTAAATATACTTGTAGTCCATAGCAAGAGTATTGGGATGCACTTAGTAGAGTATTATGGTACCTAAAATACTCTATTACCTTTTGTTTGGTTTATGAAAGGTATCTTGTTGTCTTTAAGGGATTTTGTGATGCAAACTAGATAGTTGACTCAGAGGAGTCTAATTCTACAAGTGGATATGTTTTCACTCTAGCAGGAGGGTTTATTTTTGGAAGATTTCCAAACAAACATATATTTCTCAATTCATTATGGAGTCTGAGAGTATTGCGTTAGATAAAGCACGAGAGGGGGCCGAGTGCCTAAGATGCTTTTTAGAAGACATTCCTCTCTGGCATAGGCCTGTGCCAGTCTATACATTATGTTAGCCAAGCTATAATAGCTAAAGATAAAAATAACTAATCTCAATCGGCGTTATTTCCATTGATTGGATAAAGTCCAAGGAGAATATCCCACAACCTTTGACGAAGGGTTTATACAAAGAGATAGTTAAAAATGCATCGAGGGGATGGGGATTTAATCTCATAAAGTAAACTTGCCATGAAGGATACTACACCTTGCTGACTCGAGATCCCAAGATCAAGGTTTCGAATGAGACAACTAATTTGTGGTGGGTAAAGGTAAACACTATCAGAGAATTTTGTTCTATGTCCCTTCCCTATGGTGTAGACGTGATAGTGTGACTGCATGTGAAGGATGAATTTTAAGAATTCTTAATGAGTTCTATAGTTATAATTTAAGATTGAAGTGGGGCGTAACAGTAACACTCTTTATGTAAACTCACCTATCTGAATGAGGAAGTGGGGCCGCTTCCTATGAGAATATGAGCTTGGATTCTCTAGAGCATTCTGAGAAACAGGATATGTCCAGAGCCAAATTGGACAAAACGGCACGAGCTTGGCAGCAACCTTGGGAGATATCATCCGTGGTCGTTATCACGAATTACATCTAACGCTAGTAGTTCAAGACATAGTTCACTGTCTCTAGCAAGTAATTCCGGTAATATCTCACTAAGCAAAGGTTAAAGACCTCATGGACACCTCTGCCTAAAATGGTATTTCCTGCGCTTTTTATGTGATTTTCGTTTTGAGTCCAAATTTTTATTGCACCCCTCTAAAACGGGGGTGCACGTTCCGGCTTTGTTCATTGGCCGAAAAATCTTAAAAACTGTTATAAACCAAGTTTATTTACTAAGATGCCCTTCGTGTCTAAGATTAGGGTTTACATATCTTGGGCACCAAGTATTCTATCTATATAAATAGAGGCTTAAACTTTGTATTCCAGATACTAATGAATAGAATTTGTCTCTCCTTCTTCTCCCTATTTTCTGTCTCCTTATCCTTTTACAAGACGTTATCATGCACGTCGCTCTACATCGAGCTTTGAAATTTCTTAAGCAAAATTGGAAAATTGGTGCCATAAGAAGTTATTTTCGTGTTTGCTATCTCTTCTTCCCAACGATTTATTCTAGTTGAATTTTCTTTACAAATCTACTGGTTCTCAACTATATATGTATACTAATTTTTTTTTGTTTATGTACGCATCCGTACTTACCTCCGCTGGATCAACAAAACATTCAATGTACCATGAACTTTGGAGGTTAATGTTCAGCATATGAGTTAAAAGAGATCCACTCTTCATATCGGTTGAAAAGAGATCCAATCTTCATATCGGTTGGTTAAAACTTTTAACAAAGCATTATAGATTATTTACTTCACTATTTTTTTGTATTTAGTTCTGATGCAATTTATTATCGATTGTTAAACTGATGATGTTTTTCCGCATCCATAGAATGGTCATGGGCCAATGGTGCTTTTAGTTGGTTAGTTACCAATAAGGACCGGCCATTTTCTTTTCTTTTTCCTCTCCATCTATCTTAGAAAGATGCGATGAATAAGATCGGCATATTTTTCACACTTTTGCCAATATTATGTGAGCATCATGGATTATTTTCCTACGATGGATTTATAATTTCCTTGCACCGATCGCCAAATTGTGGTTACTATCAAAATTTTGGGGTGTACTTCCATTGTGTAATCCGAAAAACATATGGTCTATAATTATGGAGTGTGGGTGATCAATTTTTAATAAGTTTGATTTCCTTTCTTATCTAATGTTTTCTCATAGAGAAAGAAAAAGAAAATCCATCGGAAGATGGTTTACGGTTTCTATTACCCTAATGTATCTTTAATCACCAAACATTGGTGTTGTCGTAATTTGACTACCTTTATAGTAATGAATCACATGCATGGTTGAAAAACCTATGGCCAATTAAATTTGGTATCTTTATCCGTTGGATTTAGATCATGCGATTTTTATTTTTGGTTTCCATTTATTTACAAGAAACCATTCATCGGGCATAAGATGGATTTTCCATATCCAGTGATGAAAACGACAATATCCTTTATTTAATTGTACAAACCAATTGATATTGGTTTTTCACATCAATTCTATACAACGAGATGTAAAAATTGGCATTCTAAGAACTCTTAGCCAATTTTGATTACTGATTTCTATTCCTTCAAAGAAATCTTTATCAACCAAAAAGTAGATTTTTCTCTACAAAGAATACAATAATGATTTCTTTATTTTTCTCAAAAGAATCATTTAAACCAATTGGAATTAAATTTCTCTATGGATCCTAAAAGATTGGCTATTATGGTATTCACAATGCAAACACCAATTGCTTCATTCCTGAGGGATATTGAGCAATTTTTGTTTTCTTCTTCCTTGTGCTAATCTCCAAACTGAGACCGTTTAACTTTATGTTGGATACGGTAGGACATAAAAGATCAATGGGTGTGCACCCGGATTGTTAGCCAATATTATTAGTCCTTGTAGTGACTATATTGATCTTAATTTAATTTTCTTTTGATATAAGAAAGTGTCCGTAACTTCAATTTGAACCATTATTTCGTTGGCCCTTGAAATTACGAAATTACTGGAGATTTTTTTGCATTTTTTTTTAATGCTTTTGGTTTTAACATATCATTTTATTTTATTTTTGTTGGTGTTCCAAAAGTAATTCATGGTTGATGGTAAATATGTATGTCTATTAAGACTACATTTTTTTTATGTCGAAAGACATATGTTATAATGAGTATATGTCTCGAATTAATCAGATAATACTTTATGAAACTTGAAGTTTTCGTACATGAGATACATATAAAGTTTCCACCATAATCAGGGGGAGGGCATACACTATCAGAAGCTTGTGTTAATTAACTTAAAAGTTATATCCATTTCTCTCCCAACATGATCAAATCGAAAAAAGGCTGTCACTATCAATAGGTGTGAAATGTCTCATGTTGCTTTTATAAGCTTTTGCCTCTTGATAGGCAAATCCAATCACATATAGGAAAAAGTAGCATTTTAGAATAAGCTACATATAGTACTTCAATAGAGTCTATCAAAACAAGATCCACATTCTCATAATTCATATCTCCTCACTAGAAGATGGGGTGATTATAATGCCTGAGGGCGCTGGTACCAGTAATTTTGTGAATTCTTCATGATATGCATACACTTGAGAATTGTGTGGGATCGTGGTAAGCTAATTTTTTTGTTGAATATTACAGTAGCTACTAAAATAATAAAGATAGTGGTTGCTAACCCCTCTGCAGAGGAATATCGACATATGTGATTGGTTGGCATACAATCCAAATTAAGTTGGATTAGTTTCTCAATTAACGTAATTTTTGGATCCAAAACTTAACACTTTAAAAATTCCAAGCCTATTAAATACACGCTAGTGTAGTCATAATGCGTTATACGAGAAATTTTTCTTTGTATAAACGATTTAAGGGTGTCATTTTTTTCCCTCATACCCTAGGATTGATTCATTATTTGTTCTCTTTATACAATGCGCTTGGCGTGGTAGTCTTTGAAGGACTCATATTTCATTGACACAAGAAATGTGGTTGAAGAACATATTGAATTAGTAATCTTTTGAGGATTCAAATTTTATTCAGGCAGCCACCTTATTTGCTTACATAAGGTTTAACAATCCTTTATGTGTTTTTAGAAATTTGGTACACAACCAAAAATCCGGATTAATTAGTTGATGATTTCAACGTTATAGGTATCTTTAGGAGTCCTTAAAAATACTAAAATCCACGCTTTGGCAGCATAAATTCTATTATTTTTCTTTCTTAAATTTGCAGTTAGAATTATGCTTGCTTAAACTCGTCTTTGAGGTAGACTAGAGTTATGATTTGATGCTCGTTTTCTGTAATACTCATATAGTCGAGTTAGCATCCATAAATCGTCAAAAGTTGTACTCTTTTTCCTTCGTTTCAGGTTTTTGTCCCACGTGGTTTTCCTGACAAGGTTTTAACGAGGCAACATCTTGTTGACGTTTAATTATTTTATTTTATTTAAAATGTTGATATTTGTGCTCTTTTTCCTTCGTCCAAATTTTTTCCCATTGGGTTTTATTGGAAAGGTTTTAGTAAGGCAATTTAATTCAACATGATGGTCATCCAAGGGGGAGTTGTATCAATTTTGGTTGTTTATTGGATGCCCACATTTTATTAACCCAAATCAACTTAATCATCTCCTAAGAATTTGGATTTCCTTCTCACAAATACGATTTTTGTTCACGTATGATAAGGTATTCATATCTTGGCACTTTTTTTGAAGAAACTACATCAACTATTTCTGCAAATCATCTCCAAGAAATTAGCAATCCAAGACTCAAGTACTTAATGCATTGAAAGAAACATGAAGACTCGAGAACACCACTATTAGAAGAATAACACAGAAGAAGACTTCATCAACTGGCAGATTTCTCACGAAAGCATTGCTATCTCCAACACTCAAGAAATTCGTTTATCGAAATTGGGAAGTGTCGACTTAAATATTTGCAAGCCAAGATTTAACTGAAGTACTCATCAGGGGGAGCACCATCATATAAGGAACATTTACTGGACGTAACGCGTTGTACTCTTTTTCCTTAGTCAAGGTTTTGTCCCACTGGGTTTTCCTTATCAAGGTTTTAACGAGGCAACATATGCGTGTCCAACACTGTCTGAGTTTTTACATGCTTATGCAATTTCAAGTTTTTCTCTTTTGAGTTTTCTTGGTATGCTTGTAATTACTTAGCCACAGTGGTCATCAGGGGGAGTGTTATAAACCAAGTTTATTTACTAAGATGCCATTCGTGTCTAAGATTAGGTTTTACATATCTTGGGCACCAAGTCTTCTATCTATATATATATAAATAGAGGCTTAAACTTTGTATTCCAGATACTAATGAATATAATTTGTCTCTCATTCTTCTCCCTATTTTTTGTCTCCTTCTCCTTTTACAAGAAAAACCACTATCCTGTTTTGGTTTTTCCGTTTCACTTTTCTAATTTTTTTATTTTCTGTTTTTATTCGCTTTCTCTTTCCTAAAATTATGCTAAAAGCCTAAATCCAAAACGACCACCGATACGATTAAGTCTTCTTCCAAACACCTTTATCTTCTTCATCTGTTGCTCCAAGTTTTGCTTTTTGCGTATTTCAGATTTTCTCCATATAGTCTAGATTTAAGTAATTTCTGTAAATGTTCTTAGATCTCATCACATACAAATAATTGAAAATTGTAAATCTATAAGGAAATTGGTTTGATTTGGACATGTTATTGTTTGTACCCAATATTAATTCTAGGCACAAAACACGATGATTTGATGATGATTATTGAATATTAGGGTTAGAAGACGATTGAAAGTGTTATGGAACAAATTGAAGAAAAATAAAGAGACACAAGAATTTAACGTGGTTCGGCAAGTTGTGCCTACGTCCACGGATGGAACCCCGTAGGGAGAGATTTATTGATATGATGATTACAATAGTTGTGTGTGGTTAGCAAACCTAGAATTCCATATCCTTTGAGCTGGATTTTGGCCTCTATTTATAGGCAAAAACCAAATCTAGTTGTAGTTAACTCTAGATTTGTAGTTATCCAAAATAACTACCTAGATTTGTACATATCCTTGAAGATCCATGTCCTTCTTCCTCATATTTGTACACATCTTGAAAGATCCATGTCTATCTTGGCAAGATTTGCATTTATCCAAGAAGATCTATATCTATCTTTATAGATCTGGATATATTTTGAGAGATTAAAATCTATCTTCCCCAGATTCATAATTATCTCAAAAGATCTATATTTATCCCTTTGAGATTTGTATTTATCTTTAATGGTTTCCATAATAAACCATTGAGCCTCTTTAATAAGTCATTTTTGGTTTCCTTAATAAACCACTGGGTTTCCTTAATAAACCCAGCCGGGCTTCTTTAATAAGTCATTTTTGGTTTCCTTAATAAACCCATGGGTTACCTTGATAACCCAGCCGGGGTTCTTTAATAAGCCATTTTTGGTTTCCTTAATAAACCACTGGGTTACCTTGATAACCCAGCCGAGCTTCTTTAATAAGCCATTTTTGGTTTCCTTAATAAACCACCCTTGATAACTTTCTCTACTTACAGGGCCATTTTTGGTTTCCTTACCTTGACCTATAACCTCCTCACTAATTCATTACTGCTTGTCGCTCATTTAAACAAAATCCATCCTGTGTAAAGCACCCATCGACTTAACGGATTACTAACTCGCTTTTTATGGAAGTAATACTTGTTTGTAGCTTACCTTTACATATGTGTAGTATCTATAAACCCATATTAGGTTCTTATTTTAAGCTAAAGCTTGGCTTCTTTAATAAGCCATGTTTGGTTTCCTTAATAAACCATTGGGTTACCTTGATAACCCAGCCGGGCTTCTTTAATAAGCCATGTGGGTTTCCTCAATAAACCCACATTTTACCGATATCAAATAGCTTGTGCAGTTCGCACGTACACTATTTTAATAGGGTATAAACAGTTATCTATTTTTTTTATTAAAAATGAAAACCCAAACTATAAGATGAAACCTTAAGATTTTGAACAGTTCTAGGATTGTTAAATTCAATAAATATTACAGAACAATCGGAGGTGCATGATTTCATAACTCTGATCTTAAATCTCTTTTGCAATCGTGATTTCGATTCTTTTTTAAAGAAATCAATTAATATCAAAGTATGTTACATGGTTGGAGTTTTTAGTTGCTGTGTTCAAAAAACATATGACAAAGGGGAGTTTGATTTGATCAATTACAGGGAAAAAATGTCAATGAAGTTATGGGAGAGCAAGAGATATAAAAATGTTGCAGGCCTAGATTATCATTTTCTAAATCTTGTTGAAGGCCTAGGTATATGTCTTTATTTATCTTTTTGATATCATCACCACAACATTTAGATTTTGATTATTAAATTGGGTTACATTTTGATTTTGATTATTGTCACCGGGGTTTGATTATCACGAGCTATATTTTGATGTTGATTATCAACTTGATTTTGATTTTGCTGATGGTATTTTTGATTGTTATAACTGGGGTTTCACTTTGAGTTTGAATATTATACCTGTGCCTAATACTCATCCAGCAAGAAACAACGAAGACATTGATAATGTGAAAAGATACAACGACATGATCCCTGTGATCTTGTTTAGCATTTCAACAGATTTAAGGAGATTAATTAGAAATAAGGAAGAGGTGTTAATCAGCGACGGATCCAGAATTTTATGTGTGGGTGGGCTAAATTTTTTTTTTTTAGCCAATACTCTATTTTACTTTTTCGATTGCAATATTGATAGCTGCGGTTATAATACCTAATGCGACATGATATTCTTTCTTTTCAACATATCGGGTTTCAGCTTTGAGAGTTGTTGCCGTAGCAAAATGCTCGGAAGTGGTTGCGGTTTTTGCTATCACGCGGCTCTTTTTGTCTTTCTAGAATGTTGCTTTGGGCTTACACTATGTAATCTTCGTCAATATACTTACATTTTCCGAGGAAGAAAAGCAAAAATTAACCGATGCAACAATGATACATCTAGGAAGTTATGTTATTCTTAAGTAGACACGAGGAAGTTATGTTATTCTTCACACCCTTTGCTTTTTTATTTTCGTGGCATGGTGAAACATGAGGAGGTAAAAGAAAAAGAAGAAGTAGAACAAGAACTAACACACGTGGTGCTATCCTAATAAGATTTGACCGTACCAGACGAACACACTGTGTGAGAGAGAATTTGAAGTATTGGTTCTTTAATTTTGTCTTTGGAATCCTTTAACGGCTGGATCATATTATCAAGGATTATCTATATGGGACCGAGTTTCAATCTTCTTGCAGAATTTCAACGTAGCATCATAGTATCACAGAAATAAAAATAAGAGTTTCAAATTATAGTTGCGCGAATTTCCTGTCTTGATAATTGGCTAACTCAAATTTACACCTGGGCTAAATCTTAGGAACAATGAAAATCAAGTTTTGGACTTCAGTATGGGTAAGCCACCCCCAATTCCGTCACCGTAAGAAATGGAGGTGGAGATAGGAAAATGGTAGTACTTGTTATTAAAATTATAGATTTTAAAATGTTTCCTAACTTTCGGTCTTTCTTACACAAGAAAATTAAAAAATACAATCATTTTTTTTCTTTTTAATCATATCAAATAATTAACAAATAATCAAATTTGATAAAGAAATAAAAAAGAATATGTATTTTAACCAATAAAATGAAAACAACTATGTTTTATTCCTCTTCTTTGTCTTTGAAGGGCTAAGATCACCTAATTAATGATTTATTTTTGTGGGACCGTGTTACTAATTCTTTGAACGGCTACCGTATGGTATATCAACGTAAGATTCTATGACTAGAAACACCAAAACGATTCAAAATTGTAGTTGGGCTATGTCAATACTTGTAAAATTGTAGTTGGGCTAAGTCAATACTTGGGCTAATTTTAATTCTCACCTGGGCTATTTTTTCAAAATCCGAAAATTACAAGAGCCAAATCAGTTCTTACAAAGTTTTGGGGGGGGCTGTAGCCTGGGTAAGCCACCCCCAATACCGTCCCTGGTGTTAATGATTTTTTTTGTTCCTTTTTTTTTTTTTTTTAAACACAATTTTAGGAAGAACAATAAATGAAAAGTTTGGAAACCACTCTATCCGGTTTTAGACGTATATTTAGACAAATAGAAATGGCCGGAATGTGCACCCCGGTTTTTGAGGGGTTCACAAATTTGGACACTTTCGTTTTGATGATTTTTGTATTATTGGAACTTAGGACCTAAGGGTCACTAAGGGTTCACTAGTTCATGCTTTTTCACTTTGGTGAAAGGAACCTTTAGTCTCACTTGTGAGGAACTAAAGATGAAAGCTCTCTATACTATATGATTTTTGCAATCCATAGTATGACCCTGGGGGTCAACACACTGTTGTGTGAGGGAGATGACGTTGGAATGGCTAGTATGACTTTAACATGCACGATCTGTCTATCTGTTCAGTCAGTTCGGGTCGTGAGATTGGGTTGTTGATTTACCAAGATCTATATGTGTTTTCGTGTTTTATTGAGTTTCATTCA
Source organism: Papaver armeniacum (assembly GCA_023531295.1). Taxonomy (NCBI): domain Eukaryota; kingdom Viridiplantae; phylum Streptophyta; class Magnoliopsida; order Ranunculales; family Papaveraceae; genus Papaver; species Papaver armeniacum. The sequence goes on along the minus strand of JAJJWW010017927.1, from coordinate 189,029 downwards.
TGTGGGGGATTGTTGGAAAATGTTTAATAAAATATGATTTCTTAAAGTTTTAATAAAAATTATAATTTATTGTTTTCTTTTGTGAATGAAAAACTTTTTAGTCCCACATCGGGAAGTTCATCTTTTTAAGTTGTATTATTCCATCCATTATATAAAGAAATTCACTACTTTTGTAAAATCTATGGGACAGGGGTTTCTCTATATTTTTAGAGGGATCCCCAAGGGAAGATATTTTATATTATTTTTTTATGCGTTCGCGATTTTCCTTAAGGGTTTTTTGGAGTTTCCAAGCTCAAGTTGAGCATCTACTACATATGCTAGTAGTAGGTGTAGTAGGGTATTTTATCCTGGAGATATCCGTCATGTGAGGGCTATAGCACTCTTGTGTGTAGCCGGACGCTAATGTCTTAAGGGAAGCGTGTTGAACACGTGACTCACTCAGTTTTTTCCAAAGTTTTGCCTTGTTCCTGTTGCGGAGATCTGGGGAGCTCGTCTATTTCATTGAATCAATCACTTCCATTATAAATGAGCTAAGTATCAATAACTTTTGCTTATTTTATTTTTTTTCCTTATTTTGATTATTGCACCCAACAGGTATGAGACTCCAAATTTAGTTTCCAGAGCTTGAGAAATGCGAGTGATGCCAGAGATCAGCCAACATTTCCATAGAACTAGGAACCACCCATGCCCAACAGTTAGGGATAATTGCTGACCAGATAGTATGAGCTATTTTACAATGAAGGAATAGATGTTCCATAGTATTCAGTTTACGTTGCGTCTCAATGCATTAAACTAAACAGAGCTTAAGTTTAGTTTAAAGCTGCTATGAAGGTTCCTGTTGCACTTTGTATTAACCCGACTGTTGCAGATTCAGGTAACAACTTCCAAATCCATACATGGCAATATGCAATTTGATTCCTGCAAGTTTGATTCTTGGTTACCTATGCTCTTTCTAGTGGATTTGGTTTCATGCCTCACACTGGTTTACGAAAATCTTTGTTAACGTTGGCAGAAAATCACTACTGGTACTATCTTTTGTTGCTTTAAAAATATATATATATATAACTCCAGTGCTGAAGAGCAATGAAATTCTTAGTGGAGGTTATATCTAAAGTTCTAAACAGTTGACTATGTATGTAGATTAGTTTAAGAATATCATCCAAGTTCCGGAATTTTCAGATAGATTTCTAACTGTGCATGAATGAGGAAGGCAGAAAAACAAGTGCATTCATGTTGCTTTCCACACACCGATCAAGCCTCACTTCAATTGAAACTTCTTTGAGAAAACATTCTCTACAATCCTTTGTAACCGACAAATGGTTCACTCTTCAGGCCCTTTATTTCTTCAGTAGAATGTGATCGTCTAGACAACATGCCACCTTGCATATCACTCCGTCTCCTTTAGACCGATGATGGGAGATCTCATCCCGCTGTCCCGATACTTCATGACACCACACGGTTCATATAAACATTCCCTAACAAGCTCCAGAATCTCAATATTCAACTTGCTAGCCGAACAAGCTCCATAATCGCTATGGAGAGTTAAACTCTATGAGTTGCGATCTTTCACTTGCTCATACTTTGAAGAAACCAAGTCCACTTCTCTTCACACACCCCTACTTCTTCTCTTCACAGGAGGAACACACACTCCTATCGTACGCCTTACTTCTACAACTCATGTTGTAATCAAAGAACAAAAGAACTAGCACAAAGGATAAGAAATGAAGCCAAAAATTCTACTGATACTTCTTTTCTTCACAACTTTGTTGTTCTTTTTCTTCTCTATTCTAGTCACGCTTCTGCCACAAGCTCTAAATATTCTTCCAAAGTCTGCCACACTTTGTAGGTTTTCCAAGTTTCCGCCTCAAACTCTTCAACCAACATGTTTGAGCTTAAACTCCAACATGACACCATCCTCCCTTAAGCTCAAACATAATCACCCAACATTCCTTGTCATTCTAAGTCTCTGAATTCGATTTCAACTTCATCAAAGCCGTACCGATCCATTTGCATACCAGCTTTGATCCTCCATCAAAGCGTATCAATCCTCCTTACTTTGCCAATACCAGCTTTGATCCTCTACTTATATTGATTTCGAATCCATAACCTAACCCTTTGAAACAACCACTCACCCAAAGCTTATTCACCTTCTAAAATCAACCGATGCTCTGTAACAGCAAACCCATCAATAACCAAACAAACACGTTCTCCATTTTATTTTTAATTTTTATTATTTTTTAATAATTTTTTTTTATTTATTTTTTTTTTTTTGAAGCAAATAAGCTTCTCCCTGATTTCTGTAACTCTTAACATCTCATCGCCTCAGTCTTCAACCAAAGCTCGGTCAACAGCGTCACCATCTTGACTTACCACAGCTTACGGCAACAGATTCCGTAATCTCCTCCATCCGTGCCTGTCTCAACTTTGTGTATTACAACTCGAGCAACCACAGTTTGTCCCACCTCCGGCAAACAACGACATATATCATTATCTATTCTTCTTCATTCAATCCTTTAGACACAATCAACAACAGCAAGATCTTCTTCTTTATCACCTTTTTCACCTTCTTGTCCCTTGGTGAAGACTTACTTGGACACAGCTTGAATCAGGTCTTTGAGCAAAAACATATTTCCATGAACTTCAAGCCCTTCTTATCTTCACTTCCAACGGCTTCATCATTAACTTCGGTAATGGCAGCAAGTCATCGAACCTTTTCTGCTACATCAATGGCGAGAACATCCATGACATCCATCTCACCTTCATCCGATCAGTCCATAGAATCATCACCACTTCAATCATTCCTGAGCTCCATCGATGATCTTCATCGTCTACCACTGATACTAGCAGCAACGCACTACTGCACCATAACAAACACCTGCCAAACTCTTCCGTTTTTTTTTTTCAGCTAAAGCTCGTCATCTCTGCCTTTCTTTCTCGTTCTCAGCTTAAGAACATGCACAGCAGCAAAACTTTCTCTCGCATCAATCATTGCAGCAACCACGAACTTAACCCTCCATGATATCAACAGTAGTAACCACCTCATCATACTCTTCCCTGATTTTAACGTGTCCACCACAGCATAAACTTCTTCTTGTCCTCTGTGTGTTGGTGATAACCCTAACCATCGTCACCTCTTCACGACCCTTTACTTCACAACGACAACCACCAGAACCACCGATGATAGTAGCATCATCACCACGAACCACGAGCAACATCACCACCATCGACTTCCAGTAACACCAGCAGGCTAAAAACAACTTCATATGTTGTTCTCCTAACCCTTGCAGATGAGCATCGACATGGCAATCATCAGCAATAATTTTTTTTAATAATCAGACGGCAAACTTTCCACCTTCTTCTCAGCAACTCTTATTATCATCACAACCTTGCGCAGAAACTTTTTTTAATCACAATCCTCTCTAACTCTTTCTCTCCTTCTCCTCTCTTCCTCTCACCTTGCTCTGATACCAATTGTTGGACCGAGACAAGAGAGAGGAGAGCACACGCGGAAGCAAATAATAGACTACATTGATAATCAATTTGGTGTACAATTTTTCATGGCTCAACAGCCTATTTATAGTCTCACAAACTTGACGATCACTCAAACGACTTTCCTAACAAAGATCAAACTCTAAATAAAGACACTTTCCTAACATAAACCGAACTCTAAATAGAACTCTCTAGAACTCTCTAGAACCAAAACACTTGTTTCTCAAGATACCTCGACTTCCAAATATAGTCTTGGTTTATTATTTCCAACAATTCATTTTTTTTATTTTTTTTCCTTTTTCCGATAATGGAAAAGCAATACAAATATGAGATTTTTTATTATACACTTGTTCATACAACTACTCATGTAGAAAATTTATGTAATCCTATATTGACATACCATTGGCGTGTCTACTGGTTCGATGTTGATCTTGCCCTTTTCTGCAGTTTCATGGCAATGGGAACAGTCAAACTTATCTCACCATTACGAACTGCTTGGTGCCAAGGTATTGAAAGCGTGAAGCGGAGCGAGAAGCGTTTTTCATTTTTAGGAAGCGATGTGTATGTCGAAGTGTGAAGCGTCGCTTCATGGTTGATGTTTGAAGCGGATGTTTTCTTATAAATAAATTAGTCATAACTAGTAATTATAAATTTATTAGGAAGATAATATCTATATAAATTTTATATAAGTCTAATTTTTATCAAAAACAAAGCGTGTGTACACCAGTTCAACCTACTCCAACTTTGAAAATTAGGCAAAATTTTTAAAGCTTCACGAAAGATGCGTTTTACATGACCGCTTCGGAGCGAAATGCTGAAATTTGAAAAGAAGCGTACGCTTCATGAAAGATGCGCTTCACATGACCGCTTCGGAGCGAAATGCTAAAATTTGAAGCGAAGCGTACGCTCCGAAGCGTCAAGCGTACGCTTTTAAAAACCATGCTTGGTGCCTTATCCATTTTTCATGGTGGTGATATTTGTACGACCAAAAGCTACACCAGGCTAATTGCTTTCTGATGAATCTAACAATAAGCCAAAGACTGGCTCAAGATATCTACACCATTGGTGAACCATAAAAGCTCTGGACCAAAGGTAAATTTGTAGGATGAAAGAATACTCATTTAGCAGTGGCGCCAGACTAGTAGCTTTCTGAAACAACGATCAAATAATTTGAAGGGAGATGGAAAGAACCCAATCCAAACTAGTGGAAATTTTATTAATACCCCTCCTTTTCATGGATCGCACAAATACCCTTATCCATCAATAATTATACCCCTCATCTTCTAAAATGTAATTCATTTAATTTTGAATCATATAAATACTTTTTCAATATTAAAAAAAAATTAGATGAAAATCATTTTATTTATTATCTCACATGCTTGTGGTGGTGGTGGTGATGTCGGCGGTGGAGGTGGTGGTGCCACCAGATTTTGTGATCAACTTTTGTTGTTGACACCAGATTTTGGTGTCAACTTGGGTTGTTGACACGTAATCTTTACCTAACAAATTTCCGAGTTTTCAATTTTGGTAACAACTTTGGTTGTTGACAATAGATATGATATCAGCTTTGGTTGTTGACATCAAAATTTGGTGTCAACTTCGGTTGTTGATACAAAAATCTGGACCTAACTTATTTCTAAATTTTCAATTTTGTTATCAACTTGGCGGCAACGGCGGTGGATTTGGAGGCGATGGTGGTCGGGATGGCGGTGGCGGTGGTGACGATGAGTTGTGGAGTTGTGATGGTGGAATGTTGGTGATGGTTGTGAAGTGGTGGTGGTGGTGGTGATGGTTGTGGAGTGGTGGTGGTGGTGAATTGCCGTCGGTGGTGGTGGTGAATTGCCGTCGGTGGAGTTTGAGGCGGTGATGGAGTGATCGAGATAGAAAATTATTGATTTTTGAAATAAAAAAAAAAATATCATATGGAATAGATTACTAAATTAATTTGTTTCTAAATGGATAAAGTTTATACATAAGAGGAGGGGTATATTTATAATGTGATAGGGGTATTTTTAACACAAAATTGGTTAAAAAGACCAAAATCAACAAATCCTGAGTGAAAAAGACATCTAAATTTTGATACTGTTTAAATGGACAAAAATATAAAAATAGCCAGGATGTAAACAGTTTCATCCTACCCATTTTCAATTACTTTTTCTTTTTTTAATGTACATCAGGATGCATCCAGTTTCATCCTTGCTATTTTTTAAGTTTAAGTCAGGATGAATCCAGTTTCATCCTTGCAATTTTTTTTTGTCCATTTCACCCATACTAATTTTTACTCGTCCATTTGAACCAGGTTTTAAAAATATTTGGACAAATTACCCATTCTCCGTATTTTTAAAGGATTCCAAATCTAAGGGTATTTAATTAATATACCCATCCAAACTATGCGTGGGTCAACCATATAAACATATAAAGTGACAAAAACATGATATACAAACTGCGGATATCTACAATTGATCCTCGGCCAAGTTGGCACCCCTACGATGAACTGACAGGTCCAATATAAGTAAGCATATCCAAGGATAATTCATAAATACCAGCCTACAATGATCCTTAGCAGCCTGTCGTTCTTCATAGATACGCAAGTACCCAAAAGACAGCAGTATCTTTCGGAAGTTCAAAGGGGCATCTCCAAACTCCACGACACTAAAATATCATGCAAGTCTTGAGGGAATACCATGCAACTCCACATAGGTAATAAGGGTTCCAATTATAGATATGGTTCTAAAGATAGTTTACAACTTACATGTGGGTTCAACCTGATATTTGGGATTTAAGCTCTTAGCATAGGTACATGGACCACAATGGCTTATTGAACAGCGAGGATTTGCTAGACATTTTAAGATACGCCAGGCTCATTAAAGCACAGATTATCTGCTTGACATGAGTCTCTCAGATCGCTTTTCTAGAAATACGTAGATATTTTTAGAATCAGCCACACCTTCCTACAAGTATGTACAATGATTCTGTTAACAATGCATAAACATCTCAACAGGAATCAACCGTACAAGTTTCTGTGACAGGAAAGAAAGAAAACATAGCACAAACTGTAAAAAGAAAGGATAAATGTACTGAATTAGCTCTCATGGACTTGGCTGATTACCTAAGGTGCTGCTTCAAGTCTTTTCCAAGTGCCGCTACTCTCTATCAGCTGGAGAGAAAATAAACAAGTCTTCCATTGTACTACCTAAAGGATTGAGTGTACTACCTAAAGGCTTGAGTGTACGCACTTGAGTTTTCAACTGTACAAGGCTGAGTTTTCAAGTGCTAGGTAGCGGAAGCGCCCACTGCACACCATGGAAAGTTCTTCAATTACCCATCCCTCATTTCTCCCTGCATGAGCTCTAGGCTAGGCCTTGTCTAGCACTCAAGCTCTTTCAAGCTCATGAATTATAGACTCATTCTACGTTTACAAGCATCGACAAGTAACTCTTAAATTCAAACAAGCTACTGAAATAATTAGTTATCAGTGTTAGAATCGTACAGTGAATGTAAATTCCTTCGACAGATCACTAGAGGCGTCCTAAATTCAGTTACACATATGCCCATATGAAATTTCTTTTCTTTTGTTGAGGGAATCGTCAATATGTCAATGCGGCGGGTGTTATATATATTTTGAATTAAGAACTCTCTCAGTGGCTACAAATTTCATGCCCTGCAAAATACTTCCAGAAACCCTAACCACGGAGAGAGAAAGAAGTATCTGTGTTTGGTGTCTCCTGATTAAAAGAATATAGTTGCAGTAATTGTAGTTAGAAGACCATAGACAGTAGACTTGGCAATGAAGGAAAGGTTGCATTGAACAACTAACCGAATAAGAGTGCCTATGCTAATTTAGTGTGTATTAGGATTAATTCATGCAAACACAACCTTAACAACATCAACAGAAACAAGTTTCGAAATGACACCATTGTGTGCAAAAGGATTGCATATCAAACTAAATGCCAAGTAAATATAGCAAACACTAAAAACAAAATTCTGAGAGAACTTATCCTTTTATCATAGCAAGTGACAGCCCATGGTATATCCAAACAGTGTACTTATCTTCACAGTTCACACTTCACCCTGTATGATATCTACACGCTTTATATATAAAAAATTATTGTTAGCAGTTGAAGAACAATTTTCTTTCACATGGGAAGACTAAAGACTTTCAAGCCAACATGTACATACACAAGATTGACCTAGACAATATCATGCCCTAAAAATATGCTAATTTACAGCTTACAGTGTAACCGCTGCAATAGAAGACTTTCAACCACATTATCTTTGATATATATAAGTATCAAGTAGCTATTTAAAAATCTTTATTCGTCTCTATATATATGCATGATTAATTGAGTGCATATACAAAGCAATAACATCCGAAGTAAAGAGAAAGGTTTTAAATTTACAAAAATAAACATCTATAGATATGGGTTTTGAGATTCAAATGCCATGCATTGATTTCACTAAACACCCCAAAGATCTAGTAGAGGGAAGTGAAGGTTGGAAGAATTTATGTAAACTAGTCAGAGAAGCTGGAGAAGTTTATGGTGGTTTTCAAGTGGTTTATGATAAGATTCCTGTGGAATTACATGAAAAGATGTTCCAAGGATCAAAAAGTTTGTTTGATCTACCACTGGAAACTAAACAAATTAAGAGCTCCGACGACTCAAAATCTCACAATGGATATGCAGGGAAGTTCAAATTCGCTCCTCTGTATGAAAGTTTAACCCTACCCAATCCACACAACCTGGAGGAGGTCCAAGCTTTCACTGACACTATGTGGCCCCAAGGAAACCAATCTTTCTGGTAATATATCTTAACCTCTTGGCTTTCTTTTACATATCATTTCATTCATTTCTGTAGATTTATCTCTCTCGTTTAAAGACTTATCAACGTCTGTATATGTGTGTAGTGAAACTGTCAACAACACCTGTAAAATGATGACAGAACTGGAGCAAATCATTCGCAAAATGATCTTTGAGAGCTACGGAGCTGATACAAACTGTGATTCGCTTGTCAAAGATAGCTGGAACATCTTCCGTTTCACACAATACAAAGCTCCAACCGGCAAGGAAATGGAAGTTGGGTTACCTGCCCATGTTGATAAAAACCTCCTAACAATATTATATCAAAACGAAGAAGGCCTTCAAATTGAAACGAAAGAAGGTGAATGGCTACCAGCCGTGGTGAAGGATTGTACGTTCACCGTTTTTGTCGGCGAAGCATTCAAGACTTGGAGCAATGGTAAGCTACATGCAGTGGAGCACCAGGTTATGATGAAAGGACCGCAGAAAGATAGATATTCTTATGGATTGTTTTCTATCCCAAATGAAAGTCCAAAGGAGCGGGATGAAGATGACCTTCCTCTTCTCTTTTGTCGTTTGGATCACCACGATTACGACCTCTTCACTTACACCAACAATACATCTGCATGATGCTGCAACTGCGGCAACATGTGTATGCCCTCTCTGAGCTCTCTCTGTTACCATCACGGCCTTTACACTATTCTCCTTGTTGAGTAATGTAATGTAATGTGTAGTGTAATAGGAGTGTCAACTCCACATTTAGTTAGTGTGTAGGTGTGTGGCACACATGCTTCTCTAGTCATATATTGACTAAATTAAGAAAGAGAATGTAATATGTTTTGAGAAAATGAAATAGAAGAGATAGAGAGGAAATACTTCCCCATCTCCATTTCAACCAAAATCAATCAAATATATTCAATCAAATCACAACAATTGGTCCACACACATCGGTATGTACCAAACCAAGAAGTTCATTTGATCTCCATGCTACACCTTTTGGGAATGGTTGGCGATGTTGCTTCCCAAGTGCACAACCTTCACATACTCCATCTTTGTGGTTGATATGTTGTGGAAGTCCTTGCACCATGTTCTTGTTGGAAAGCAAAGTGGTCACTACATCAAAGTTTTGAGAAGTGATAGAGGCAAAGAGTACAACAACAAAGAGTTTGATAAATTTTGTGAAGATGAAGGCTTGGAAAGGCAACTAACCGTGGGTTATACTCCTCAACAAAATGGTGTTTCCGAGAGAAAGAACCAAACCGTGATGGAGATGGCGAAGTCCATGCTTCATGACAAGGGTATGCCTAAAGTGTTTTGGGCCGAAGCCGTAAACACCGCCGTCTACTTGATGAATAGGTGTCCAACAAAAGCCGTATGGGATAAAACTCCTTTTGAAGCATGGAGTGGGAGAAAGCCATCGGTAAGACATCTCAAAGTTTTTGGTAGTGTGTGTTATTCTCAAATTCCAAAGGTGAAGAGAACAAAGCTTGATGAAGCAAGTGAGAAGTGTATATTCATTGGCTATAGCCTCCAATCAAAAGGTTATAGGTTGTTTAGCTTGAAGAACAACACAATGATTACAAGTCGTGATGTCTTGTTTGATGAAGGGGCTTCATGGAATTGGGAAGAAGGTAAAATTGAAAAGAGAACCATTATTGTTGATGAAGAGCAAGAAAATTCAGCAACAAATGAAGTTGAAGAAGGTGAAGAAGATGAGGAAGAACTACCTCAAACACCACCAAATACAAGACAAGGAGCATCTCCAAGTATGTCTCCAAGTACTAGTGCATCAACATCGCCACCGTCGGCACCAAAGAAGTTGCGAAGGTTGAGTGAAGTCTATGAAAGATGTAACTATTGTGTGGTTGAACCGGAAAATTTTGAAGAAGCATCAAAAGAACCGGTTTGGATAAAAGCCATGGAAGAAGAAGTTTTTGTCATTGACAGAACGATACATGGGAGAAGGTAGCAAGGCCAAGTGATAAAGAAGTTATTGGTGTGAAATGGATCTACAAGGTGAAGTACAATGCGGATGGAACGGTTCAAAGATACAAAGCAAGGTTGGTGGCAAAGGGCTACTCACAACAACCCGGTATCGACTACAATGAAACTTTTGCACCGGTTTGCTCGTCTTGACACCATTAGAGCCGTGATTGCTATGGCTTCCCAAAAAGGTTGGTTACTTTATCAACTTGATGTCAAATCGGCATTTTTGAATGGAGAACTCCATGAAGAGGTTTATGTAGAACAACCACAAGGTTTTGTGGTGGAAGGAGAAGAGGACAAAGTATACAAGTTGAAGAAAGCTTTGTATGGCCTCAAGCAAGCACCAAGAGCTTGGTATAGTGAGATAGATGGATACTTCAAAAGGCAAAACTTCAACAAAAGCAAGAGTGAGCCTACACTTTATGTGAAGACTAAAGGTACGTCTATTCTCATCGTTGCCTTGTATGTTGATGATCTTATCTTTACGGGTAATGATGCTCATATGATAGAGCAATTCAAGAGAAAATGATGATGAAATATGAGATGAGTGACATGGGTTTGCTCAAGTACTTCCTTGGTATTGAAGTTCACCAAAGTGAAGATGGAGTGTTCATTTCTCAAAGCAAGTATGCCGAAAAGGTGTTGAAGAAATTTGGTATGCTTGGTTGTAACCCCACATCAACACCACTTGTAGTGAATGAGAAACTCAAGAAAGATGATGGAGGAAGAAAGGTTGATGAGACTTACTATAGAAGTCTTATTGGAAACTTGTTGTATCTTACACATACAAGACCCGACATCATGTTTGCTTCAAGTATGCTTTCTAGGTTCATGAGTTCACCTAGTCATTTACATCTTGGCGCGGCAAAGAGGTTGTTAAGGTACATACAAGGAACAATGAATTTTGGAATCATGTATTCAAGAAATTTGGATGTCAAATTAGTTGGCTATTGTGATAGCGACTTGGGAGGGTGTATTGATGACATGAAGAGTACATCGGGTTATGCTTTTTCTCTTGGTTCGGGTATATTCACATGGGCATCGAAGAAGCAAGAAACCGTAGCTCAATCCACGGCGGAAGCGGAGTACATTTCGGCATCAATAGCTACATCTCATGTTGTATGGCTAAGAAGAATCATGGAAGACATTCAAGATAAGCAAGAAGAAAGCACCGTAATCTTTTGTGACAACAAATTGGCAATTGTTATGTCAAAAATTCGGTTGAGCATTAAGAGCAAGGCACATCAAACTCAAGTACCATTTCATTCGAGAAGCGGTTGAAGATGGTGAGATAGAACTCAAGTATTGCAAGACGGAAGACCAATTGGCGGACATATTCACCAAGGCACTTCCCAAAGGAAAATTTCAACATTTCCGTGAACTACTAGGAGTAGAAGAACATCACATTAAGGAGGAGATTGTTGAGTAATGTAATGTAATGTGTAGTGTAATAGGAGTGTCAACTCCACATTTAGTTAGTGTGTAGGTGTGTGGCACACATGCTTCTCTAGTCATATATTGACTAAATTAAGAAAGAGAATGTAATATGTTTTGAGAAAATGAAATAGAAGAGATGAGAGGAAATACTTCCCCATCTCCATTTCAACCAAAATCAATCAAATATATTCAATCAAATCACAACACTCCTATATATTATCTATGTACTTTAGCTTGATTGTATCTGTTCATCATATGCTTACCTATGTATTAAGCTATAAATAAAGTAATTACGATGGGCATGAGCAAGCGACAGCACTATTGTGTCTTTCCCTCCCATTTCTTTGTTAAAATATACAACTCTATATATAAAAGATGTATTGGAAATGTTACTACCATTTTTCTAGTAGCACAATCAAATGAATAAGATTATTGGATCTTGATTTAAACCATAAAACAACAAGTAAAACATGAAATGTAAACAAGTAAATAAGAGATTCACACAAATAATTAACGTGGTTGAACAACGGTGTGTCTACATCCACGGGTAAATGAAAGATGTGTTTTATTAATCATTGGTGTTACAAAGTTTATAACTCCATTGATGAGAAGGAAAGAAGTTCTGTGAGGTAATGAGTTAACGAAGGTGTGGGAAGGTTGGGAAAGAGGCTCTTGAACCTTCTCTCTTACCCCTCTCTCCAGACGACCAAAAATCTCCCCCTCTCTATCCCTTATCTCTTCTCTTTATAGACAAAATATATCTGACATATCTCCAAAATATCAATGACATATCTTAGCTTTGAAGGACTCTTAGAGTTGATGTAGTGTGACCGTTGTATCGTAATATATTGCTTCAGCTTCTAATCACCCTCCACGTGTCAAGATATTTTATGGTGTGGACAATTTGCGGCTTTTCTTGAGGTTGTTGGTGAACGATCCTTGAGAAAAATCACTTCCACCTGGTTTGTCATTGCATTGGTTGTTGTTTTCTTCTAATGCCCCTTGTCGAGAAGCTTTTGCGTTCTTTGTGAAGGAACTTTGGCGAAGAATATAACACAACAAAGTATTAATACTTGCCCATATTCTTCACCGAAGTTCTGGAACGTCCTGAAATAATAGAACATGTACCTTGGTTTGATCTTCATTGGTATATAGGTAGACGAAGGTTCTTCACCCTATTCTTCACGGACTTGAATGATCTTCGTCACCCAAGTCAAAGGTACTTCACGGCGCTTAATCGGGCCTCATCCAGGAACAATATCAACGGTGCACAACAGTATCGATTGAGACACAGCTCAGGTAAGTAAGCCAAGAGATCAGCAACATCAGCAAGTATGTCCACGGCAGGATGTTTGTAGCGCCGATGATTCGTTCCCACAATGGTGGCAGGACTTTGTTCGTACAACAGCAGCTTCGGGTATGATGACCAACTAGCAGCAGAGTAGGCGGTCAAGACGATGACCAACTATATATTTAGGCAGCTCAGGTCCTCCAATATGTGTGGCTTCGGTCCATCCAGGTTTCTTCGTGGCATTATGGTGACTGCTTCATGCATCTGCGAGATTGTGACTACTTCCTTGGTTTATATGATCGTGATTGCCATCATCGGAGAGGAACTGGATTGTCGGGATGATGGTCGGGACCGCATCACCGTTTAGACGCAGCAGCTTGACCACAGCATCGGCAGCGCGGTAGCAGGTAGCAAGGATCAGCAGTGCCTTTTCGTGACCTAGCTTCCTCCCCAAAACTGCAGCCTCCATTCTTGCTCGGATTTAGTCCTAGGACTAGATCCGAGCAAGGATTTCACACTCCAATCTATGGGATTCAACCTCCAGTGGTTTGATTTCATTTTTCTTTCTCATCTTCTTTAACTCGAAATCCTTGTTCCATTTGTTCTTTCACCGTTTTTACCTTATCCTAAATCATTTCTCAAATCCAAAGCTTAGTCGTTTTGTTCTTCTTCTACATCTATTTTTGCTTCTTTTTCAGACATCATAATCAGTCAAAACTATTGTGTAAAACTATCCTAACTTTCTAAAGCGGTTTCAATGTTGTTGATGGATGTGAGGTTTGTAGAAGGTGGTTCTGATGATGGAGAAGTCTAATAGGACGGCAAGAAAGCTTGTAAATCTGGCTGTGAGATGGTGGTGATGTTCAATCTTGATAGCAGAACTTTCTCGTTGATGGGTTTTCCTTATTTGGGTGGTGATTGGTTTCACCTTCTTGAATTATGGTGTCGTTTCAATCGATCTTGGGTCGCAGTGGCGGCAGAAATTTCAGTCCTTCCCGGCGTCCATTTCAGTTCTTGGGTACGGCGGCGACATTTCAGTGATATCACTTTGGTTTTAGGTTAGGTTAAAAACGTAGGGATTCTTTCTTTGGGCCTTGGGCTCGGGTAGGATTCGAGTCAGGATTTGAGTGGGCCTCCGTCCATCTATATTGGGATCTCCATTTTGGGTTTTTTTATGGGTATATCTGTTTGGGTTTACATCTATGTGGGTTTTCTATAACTTGTATGTGGGTACATCAATGTGGGTTTTCTATAACTTGTATGTGGGTTTCGTACATCAAATTTATGTATGCAACATTCTATATATAAATTTATTTACCGAGCAAAAAAAAAAAGGATCAGCAGTGCCTCCATTCTTACAACAGGGTTAAATAAGCCATAGCGACAGCAACGCAGGTGCGTCTCAACAGCATCAGTGAGTCTTCATCGGGTTGGTTGGGCATCGTGGAGATCCTGTAGTGTCAGCGCTTTAGCAACGTCGGCTATTCCCAACAACAATGGTCGGTTCGCAATCCGAAGAAGCTTTCGGTGTACCGGAGCAACAACAACACATAAGCAGCTTTAGGCATCCTCCTCTTTGGGAACGGACCTCCGATTGGTGCGTGAAACGAAAGCTGCGTAAAAAATAAGACTCCGTGGATATGATCGTCTCATTTTTATTTTATTTTTGATCGGTCAAGAGGAAAAGATTCATTGAAAAAGAGGTACTTAAGGGGTACCTCAACCCAATAAAAACAACCGACACAAAAAGGAGACGGAAATTAGATCGATCACCCAAAAAAAGGACAAAGAACAAATATCCAAGTGAGAATACAAAGAAACAAAGAAACACCAAACGCCTCACATCCACCTCAAAGCGGCCGATAGAAATACGAGTCCCATAGAGCTACTACCATGTTCGCCGTCAAATCCAACATTCTAGTGTTTGCCTCCGCCCAAAAATAGGCTTGGATTTTAATATCTCGAATTAAACTTTCCAAATTTCTCTTTTTGTTGTTGAATATTCTAGAATTCCTTTCTTTCCAAATGCACCACCATATTGCAACCGGTAAGTTGTTCCATATACGGTCAAGTCTTTCATCACCCCAATCATAACTCCAATCTTTTATAGTTGTGGAAATATTAGTATCATAATTCCAATTGAAGTTGCATCCTTCGGCAAAATAATCCCAAATTCTTTTTGTTCGCCAACATTCATAGAATAAATGGGCACTTGTTTCATCTTCTTCTTCACAAAACCGGCACACCCTATCCACATCCATACCCCTTCTAAAAAGCTTATCCGTCGTCATCAACTTTTCAAGGTACAAAAGCCATAGAAAGAAGTTTACTTTGTACGGATAATATCGACTCCAAATAATCTCATTTGGGAAGTTACTATCTCCTTGGTCACAAAGAGAATCAAACCCACACTTAACCGTATAAGCATCAACCATATTGTTTCTATCCACCATCCACAATCTAGAGTCAATGACCCCTTCTTGTTCACCACTTCTAGTAATGAGTTTATGGAAGCAATCTCCCTCATTATGGCTTGAGAATATCTACTTCGAGACATGAACTTCCACTTGATGTCGTTCCTCGTGATCTCATATAAACTAGCCACCACCTTCCCTTTTGTTCTTGAAGCTTCAAACGCCAAAGGAAAACTATTGCATAAGACGTTATCACCAATCCAAAAATCTTCCCAAAATCTAGTTTCATTTCCCGCACCGATCTTAAATTTCACATGTTTGTTAAAATCCTCAAGCGCCTTATAAATATTGTGCCACAAACTACATCCCTTTGTCCCTTTTGGTTGAAGAGTTTCCCAACCGGTGGATGATTCTCCAAATTTTTCCACAATTATCTTTCTCCAAAAAGCATTCTTTTCCGTACCAAATCTCCACCACCACTTTTTGAGAAGCGCCGAGTTCATGTATTTAGATTTCCGGATTCCAAGACCACCACCTTCTCTAGATTTTACGATTATAGACCGCCCGACATTATGAATTCTTCTCTTGTTAGAATCATCATCCCAAAGAAAATTTCTTACTATCTTATCAATATTATTTGTAATGGAGCATGGCGCAAGAAAGATGGATAAATAATAAATGGGCAAACTAGCCAAAACACTTTTGATTAGAGTCAACTTACCTCCTCTTGATAGCGTTCTCCCGTTACAAGATGAAAGTCTCAAAGAGCAAGATTCAAAAATCTTTTCCCACTTTTGTGTGCCACTAACTTTATCACCCAAAGGAAGGCCGAGATAAATACTTGAAAAATTTGATCTTTTACACCCCAACATGTTGGCGAATTCTTCAATGTCTTCAACGAGAGATACCACAAATAAACAACTTTTAGCAAAGTTGATTTTTAAACCCGATGTTAACTCAAAACATAGAAGTAAATACCGAAGATAATCTACTTGTTCACACTTCGCATCAAGAAAAACAATGGTATCATCCATAAAATTGGAGATGGTTAACTTTGGTTCCCTCGTTCTTCACCGAGAAACCCGAAATTTTACCAACTTCTTGTGCCTTACTTAACATATGACTCAAAACCTCTCCAACAATGGTAAAAAGAAATGGGGAAAGAGGATCACCTTGACGAATACCCTTCTCGCTACCAAAGAACCCATGAGTGGTGCCATTCACAAGAACCAAAAATTTTGAATAAGATAAGCAATTCCTTATCCAAGCACGCCAAACGCCTCCAAATCCCATTTTAAATAAGACTTCATTTAAGAAGTTCCAATTCACATTATCAAAGGCCTTCTCAAAATCTAATTTGCACACTAACCCCGGTAATTTTTGACGAAGTATAGAATCCACACATTCATTTGCTATCAAAACTCCATCTAAAATTTGACGCCCTTTAATAAAACTAGATTGAGAAGGAGAGATTAATATAGGAAGATATACCTTTAATCTCTCCGCTAGTACTTTGGATATAATTTTGTACACGCTTCCTATGAGGCTAATAGGCCGAAAGTCCTTTACCTCCTCCACACCAATCTTCTTAGGAATTAACGCTATAAAGTTGTTCTTAAGAGAAGTATCGAGAATGTTGTTATCATGGAAATCTTTAAACACCTTCATCAAGTCTTCTTTAATGAATTCCCACCCAACAATATAAAATTTCATCGGGAAGCCGTCCGGACCCGGAGCTCTATCCACTCCCAAATCATGAATCGCTTTCTTCACCTCTTCTTCACTAAAGGGCCTCTCTAACCAAACTCTTCCATTCTCGTCAATACTCTTTAAGCACATATTTTTAATTCTCGGTCTATGATTAGATACTTCCTTAAAAGCTACCTCAAAGTGTTTCGCAATGCCTTCTTTAATCTCATCTTTGTTCCCGGTCCATATGCCATTGATGCGGAGATTATTGATGTTGTTTCTTGCTCTATTCCTTCTTAACATACGATGAAAATGCTTGGTATTTCTATCACCATCACGAATGGCATTGACTCTAGATTTTTGACGAATGAAAATTTCCTTACGTCTATGAGCCTTTTCAAACTCCACTTTCGCCGTCACGAGCATGTCCTCTTCCACCTCGGTTAGAAGTCTATTATCACCAATATCATCCAAAGCTTGCATCTTTTCAAGAGCCTCATCAAAATCTCTATCTACACTCCCAAAATCCTCTTTCCATATCTTCAATTTCTCTTTCAAAGCAATTAGTTTCTTTGAGAAACATGCGCTCGCGGTACCTACAAAAGAAAAAGATTCCCACCATTCTTTCATCAAAGAAATGATGTTAGTATTTTCTAGCCATGATAATTGAAAACGAAATGGACAAGCGCCCCAATCCGTCACAATTGAACACAATTCGATGGGAAAGTGATCCGAAAAAGGTCTTGCATGCCGCCTAATGTTGAGATTTGGAAAATTCTCCTCCCAATTCAAGGAAAATAAAAACCGATCAATTCTACTCTTCTTGTTAGGAGGTCTACTCCATGTGTACTTCGCTCCGGAAATCGGCAAATCCACAAGCTCGAGATCATCACATAATTCATCAAAACGTTTCATAGAGTTTGATCTCCTACGACATCCCCTTCGTTCTCCCATTACTCTAATTTCATTTAAATCTCCACCAATACACCAAGGCAAACCATCCCAATAGCCATGCAAAGTTGCCAACTCCATACGGAATGTTTTCTTTTCATTCCCATTACAAGGACCATAAGCACCGGTAAGAACCCATCTAAAGTTATCCTCCACATTGCGACAAGAAATACTAATTGTATAAATACCTTCTAGAAAATCAACCACTTCAATCATATCCGAATTCCATATCAACAAAATACCTCCGGATCTTCCATATGATCGTCTCATCTTGATCCATCGTATGCATTGGGGTCAGCGTGTACGCTTTTGCCGCGAGCTCCTATGACAGGACAATGGCACCACCTCGACAACGTCGCAACATCGCATCTTTGGCACATCAGGATTGTTAACAGCCGCAGCAACTTGTACTTCATAGCATCAACATCCTTCACCACAACAGCTTGTTTGCAGAAGCTTTATGCTTCGTCTTCCTTCGACAGGATACTTGATCAGTGTGTGCCTATGAGCTCGTTCGCAGTGGCAACAACAGCTTGCATCAGAAGTTTTCACGAGAGTCTTTATGCCCCATTCTAGCATCAGCATCAGCACTTTGTACGCCACAGTAAGACTGTTCGGAACAGCAGCAACAACGGTGGTTGCTAGGTAAACAACTGCATCTTCGTCATTATGAGTACGAGAACAAAAACCAAGTGCACAGCATGCAATCGAACAATTGTTATCGCTCCTTTGATTTGATTGTTGGGGACGACGATGGTAATTGAGTATCTGTGGGTATTAGCTGTTGGCGTGGCTATTTTCGTTGGCTACTTGAGATTGCTCCATGTGTGATCCGTTGATTATCATCATCGTCATCGGACAAGCTGTCGGGATCGGAAGTTGCATCACTGGAATGATGATCGGGAGCTGCACCACTGGAATGTGTCACCGTGACTGCTTCATAGATTATTGAAATGGATATGGGCGCCATATGAATTGTGCTTTTAGTTGTAATCGCTTGCACACGGCTTGTGTGTTCTTCAATATTATTATCTTTGGCGAGGAAAAAAAAAAAATGAATTGTGCTTGGGTGTCTTCATTGCCGGCATCGTCCTTGTTAGGGAAAATTGAACTTCGATTGGTAATCCGTGATAGTAATCATAATTGTCATCGGGCTTGATAGTAATCAGTGCTGCTGCGTTTGATCTTTCAGCTTGGCAGGGGACCGAAGCTACATCTCCGGAATGTGGGACCGAAGCTGCATGATATTTTCCGATGCAGGAATCCGCTGAAGTGGTAGCTTTATACTGATGGCCTCAACTGGCATTTTCTGGTTGATTTCTTGGCGTCGTATCATTGGTAGACTGTGCTATGTTTTCGCACTGATGAGAGTCTGCATTGCTCAAGTACCTACAAGAAATTTAGAAGAGAGCATTTCTCGATTGCTGTTATTTCTTGGCATCGGTCTATTAAGTATCAGCACGGTACTAGGATTTGTCTTGCATATTATATCATTCGTGCAGTTCTCGTCGGCTGGATAAAATAGCTGTATACAGATGTGTATGATGATCCAGAGACATGGAAAGTAAATTGTTGTTTTTCTTCTCTAAGCTAACTCCTATGGGCTAGATTGAACTGCTAGATTGGCCAAAAAGTGTTGCAAATCATGAAAAAAGTGTGGGAAAAAAGTCAACACTCAATCTGGCTGCTTCTCTCTCCTAGCATGAATAGTGCGGCGCTCAAAAAGTGGTGTAAACGCCGAACAGTTCAGCGCTGCATGTTTCCATCTTTTTCGTATTTTTTTTTGGTTCAGCACTCGAGTACTAAACAGACCCACTAGTAGTAATTAATTAAAAGGGGAGCATTGACAGAACGTAACTTGAAATGGAGTGGGTTTTTGAGGGTAAAGTACAATGATCACGTGGAAGAACAATGATGGAGATGGCTCCACGTGGAAGAGTGTGAAGTTCTCAAGCATATTTTTGTACTGTTTTCAAAACGCTGTACCGTTCGGCGTTGGATGTTATACCGTTCAGCGTCAAACGTTGTACTGTTCAGCGTTTTGCTGCTAGATTCGTCGTCCCATAAGACTTAATAGGTTGCTCATGCTGACGTGGATGGCCAATCTAACAGCTAGATATCTAGCCCATAAGACTTAGCCTCAGGGAGATTGTGTTACTCAATAGTAACTTCAATGACCTTCTCTGCGAATGTACATGTACTGCAACTGCTCCTCTTAACTGAATTGCCAACTTTAATGAATTCTCACATTTAGTATGGCTAGTTATGGCGCAGATTGGACGTGCTTATCCGAGTTTTTGTTCCTTTTCCCTTGAGCTGTAGTGGCTGGAGCTACGACATATGTAGTAGAAGTTCTTCATCTCTTGTTATTTTTCAATTGTTGCTGATCTCGTCGGATTGCTCAGGTTTAGTATCTTCCTGTGTAATCTCAACTGGCATGAAAACGTAGGTACATGAAATTCTTAAATGATCATTTTCTGTATAAAAAGTAAGGAAGTATTTCGCATAAGTAATCCTTATTATAATATGATGTACTTATTAGCTTAAGCTAAATTCGACTTATTAGGCACTCGTATGGGTGCTTTTGCTCTGCATTATGCAGATTTATCAATTCGTTATCGCTGAGCACGATGAGTGTTTGAGACCATAGTGTCACGAAGGGATTACCTTGTGCTATGCTTGGGGACTTGTCACCCCGTTAGCCAATCCCGGACCAAAGGATTACTGAACGGTGGGGTCTAAAGTTTAGACATGATGGGTATTTCTTTCTGCTGGATGCCTTCCCCCGGTCGTACACTCATAGACACTTACGGGAGAGTCCGGAGAGATTGCACGCAAGTGCTTTCTCCAATATGATGGTATGAGACCGGTGGTGCTTGCCCCGGTCCTCCATTGTATGCATTAGTATCCAAAAAATGTATGCCTTATTCAAAATGTATGAAATGAAATGTGTGCCTTATTTAAAATGTATGATATGCATTGAATTTGCAAACTCTATTGCTGTGGGTGATGTGTGTATGCCCCTTTTGGTTTCAGAAGCTGGTTGACGAAGTTTGTAAAAGTAAAAGTGATTGCCCCTATTCTTTACCGATTTGAGTGATCTTCATCACCCAAGTCGAAGAGCCTTCGTTCTCAACTTGCTGATGTGTTGCTGGTGGAGCTGGTTATGCTACTTCCTCTTTGACTCCATTGGTAGACTTTGCCCCGCACCATCTAGGTCTTTAATGTTTTGCAGCAGCAACTCCTACCACATTACCGTGTCTGCAGCAGCTGACCATCCATATCACAGCCTTTCTCCCGATGCTTGGTGTAGTAGGTTCCTTACAGCTCATATTTGTTGATTATGCCGTCGCCGTAGTCTTAGCTTTGTTCTGTATTATTAAAGTAACCTTGACTTGAACTGTCGTTCTCTTTCTTGAATCGAGCTGGCTTTCAATTCTTCGAATGGCGACATCCGTTTATTCATTGGTATTACTCCGGACTGAAGAGGATATGTATGTTTCATGGGCTCAGACCTGCTGCACCCGCACAAAAATGAAACAAAAGATTGTTTTGACCGCTATACTGCCTATGTCTTTAGACTGCATCCAAGTGACACGACTGGTTAGTTTGGCTTCTGCAATCTTTATTTCCTCTGAGCTCCATGATGTGTATTGAGCTTTCGCTGCCGCACGATCGTTGCCAACTTGAACCGTGGAATTGGAGCTGCTCATCTATGAAATACACTTCGGCTTCGGCATCAGGTGTTGGTGGAAAATGGAGCTCTTGTTTTCAAGTCTTTCGGAACATGAACTCTTCTTCGTGTTTTGCATTTCCTTTGGTCGCTGGGAATTCATCTTCGTGATCGGCCTTGGCACCAGCGTTGCAGGGCTTTTTTATCACCATCGGCTTTGCATCTGCATCGTCAGTTTAGATTTTACTTTGATCTTCGGGACTCAGCTGGGGGTGAACCGTGCTTGGTGTTGTTTCCGTCGGCATGGCTAGGGGTGCACATATCCTACCCTTACCCGCCACCCTATCCTACTCGTCAGAATTTTTACCCGTATCTTATCCTACCCGCCATTGACGGGTAGGGTGACGGGTAAACATTATTTTATCCGCCGTCAAATGGGTAGGGTGACGGATAAAACCCGAAATTATCCTACCCTACCCGTTTACCCATACGAATATCTAGGGGTGCATCAGCTTTGACTGCATACACAATTTAAAACTGTTGTTTAAAGGCAGTTTCAATCAATTATTTTATTGTTTCTGAGTGAACCCTAAGACTGTGTGATACTCACATGCCATGTTTAGCTCAACTCTAAACATTGTTAAAACTATTTTGTTAGCACTGTGCTGTTGGTTAATAGTGGGTACTATAAAATTAGTTCGCTGTCATCGTGAAACAATTTAGTATAGGTGCTAGTTTCTCAGTCTGATGTGTTTCTAGACTTGTACAGAAGTTGCTTACGTGCTCATTGGATCACTCATGGCTTGTTGTAGTAACACTTGGGACTGTCAATGAGTCGGTTCAAGTTTGATTTTTGAGCCATCACAGACAAAACTTAAAAGTTTCAGCTTCTGTGGGTTCTATTTTCTATAGCAGGAAAAGTGGGATATTTGAACTAGAACCTTTGCAACATGGATACCTATTGGGTATCGGGTACCCGAAGGGTATATCTATCTATTTCCTTACTGCAGCTCACAACTCACCAAAAGTCTCTCTTTTTAGCTTAAAAATTGTAGGTACACTTATTTATCTCCATCGCCACGTGTACCAGCAGAGCCCACGTGGAGGCCATGTCTCAAAGAGGGATGACACATAGGGGCATCCATGGCGTTTAGACAACGTGCCATCTGTCAAGACCAACGTATCAAAGATGAGGAGCATCCAAAATAGATGATCCCACACAACACCAATGAGTTACTCTACCCCATCACGAGGTAAGATGTAATCAACGATTGGGGATAGTCCAAGCGACACGAGGCGTGACAGGGAAGACCGACACCGCCTCTGCACGGACCGGGCGGCCCCAACCACTCGTATTTAATGCTTTCGAGGGGCACGTGTCGGACGGCCCACGAAGGAAGCGAGGATAGGTCAGCGTAACGAGCGTGGGTATTATAGAAGCTGCGGAGTGACAAGGAAGTCCGCGGACCATGCACAGAGCACAATCTGCTCAGAGGGCACGTGTCAGACGACCCACGAAGGAAGCGAGGATAGGTCAACGTAACGAGTGTGGGTAATATAGAAGCCGCGGGGTGACAAGGAAGTCCGCGGACCATGCACAGAGCACAAGAAGATAAGGTCCCCACAGCTCCTTGTCAGTGGACCCACTTGATCTAGTTATATATATGAATACCCCCTCCACAGAAAAAGGGGTCGAGAGTAGAACTAAGGAATAGGAGAGAGAATAGAGAGAAGTAAGTATGTGTTTAGGGAGAATCTCTCCCTGAACCATGTAATTCATTGTCTCCCTTACTTTTGTAATCGTTTACTTTATAGTGAATATCTCCAGATCCGTGGACGTAGGCCTTAATGCCGAACCACGTAAACCATCGTCTCCTTTACCTTTAGTACTCGTATAGTTTCATTTATGTATTCATGTCTCAGATCTATCACTTTGGGGATGATGACGAGATCATGACAAACTCGCGGGGTTTGGAATCCATGAATCATCATCTACCTATGCATACTATTCTTTACTCGCACTTTAATGCATGTATTCAAATTCATGTTAAGATTGTTTGTGATCACGTGGACCATACCTGATTTCCGTGTTCACAATTTGGCGCTAGAAACAGGGACCTTGTCCCGGTAAAAAGATTTATCTTTCCCTGTGACTTTATGGTAACTCAAAAATTTTGTTTCGAACATAGGCAGATCTTTGTTTAAACTCACTTTTTTCACATGTATCCGTATTATTTATGCTATCTAGCAGTGATCTCCGGGCCTTTTACGAACTTTTAACTAGCGGATCGAGTTTTGGGGTCATGTCTTTTCGCATATATTTACGACTATTGCATTTTCTACCTACAAATCAGGCATTGCATAACCTTTAAGCCAACGAGATCCGGGTTTTAAATCGATATTTCGAACATAATTTCCACCAAGAGATTTAGACTTTTTGCAAACAACAACCCATGGAGCTTATCTCGGTTAAATCCGCATCATGTCTATGTCTTTCGTATTGCTCGCCAAACTAACGACTGGGAAGTACACTCGTTACCACTAGAAATCGAGCTTATGAAATCAAGTTTGAACTAACACTAACCCGTGGACTTTTTGTCTCGGTTTACCTCCATGTTCTCTGCGAGAATATTGCAATGGAAAGGAACAAAGATGCGGAAAAGACAAAGGTACCTTCAAAAGAGGCACATAGGACTACGCCGGTAGTAACAAGGAGCAAACAAAAGGGCGCGGGACTCACAAATGGGACAAGACGCGAGAATGGAGCGGAAAGCACATTCCTTTCGAGACGCGGGCATCATCGCAATGGAAGCAAGGAAGGCCGCGGCGGCAAAGGTCGCTACACCTACCGAAGGAACTTCTCAAATGGTCGCCTCCAAAGTGACAACTACAACCCGGCCTACGTAACCTCGAGAAACAAAGGCGAGAATCGGTAATCCGAACCCCCTATGGGATGCCGCGAGACTAACGAGCAAAACGAACAAATGCACGCGAGGATCCTACGAAATGATCGAGCGGGTGGACGGATAGCGGTGGAAATCAACACCGCGGCCCCCGAGGGACAAGCTCGAGGCTCGAGATAGGAACAAATCAAGCATCAAACCGGTCTCCGTAGTTTACGCGCAATTAGAAGAACTAAAACGGAATCGACGGACATACGCGGACGCGGTGGCCTTACTAGCCCAAGAGAACCAGCAATTAAGAGAGAAGATCCTCCAAAGCGCGGAGTTAGAGAATCAGCAGGACGAGGCTAACTCAGCGGTACAGAATAGAGACCGGAGGATGATCCTCGAGAACACACCTGCAATAGTCAACCAAAGAGGTGCGCGGAATAATAGAAGGCTCGACCCGGATTATCACCCTGACACGTCAGACTACTATGATGAGGAGGCCACGACGTCAAAACCTACAAGGAAGACACGGCCCTCCATCCAAGAAGAACACTGTTTGGCAATGGAGAATCTCCGCGCAGAGATGTTAGCAGAGATCAATCAAATCAAAACCAGACAGGGAGGTGGAAGACTAGAACAGGTTATGAAGGAAGCCAACACCAACCCACTCGCGCAACAGTTGGCCACCGCTATCATACCGCAGAAGTGCCCGGTCCCATCCTTTGAGTGTTACGACGGATCCACCGATCCCGCTGCTCACCTACGATATTACAACAGGGTAATGGCCAGATGGGACCACGACGAAGCTGTACTTTGCAGATACTTCCCTTCAAGCCTGAAAGGATCCGCGCTATCTTGGTTTGATAACCTCAAGCCTGGATGCATCAATTCTTATGATCAACTCACGGAAAAATTCTTGGCTACTTATATGTACAACAAGGTTGTAAACACAGGGATGGACAAGCTCTTCTCACTTGCAATCAAATACAAGGAGTCCATTCGAGAATACACGGATAGGTGGCACAAGATATGTCAAGCCATAGGACATGTGGATCCCGTGGTGAGTATTAATTGTTACAAATGGGGGCTTGATAGGATGAGCCCTTTGTTTGTTGAAATCCACGGTACCTCTCCAACCACAGAAGGAGATTTGAGGATAATCATCGAAAAACATGCAAGGTTGGAAGAAATTCAAAGAGAGAACCCGAGAGCACAAGGCTCAACGACCCCCACGGACCAATTCCGCGGAACTAGCGAATGAGATCAAGCGAACGCCAAAAGGATCGAAAAGATGACCACAAAAGGGGTGGAAGAAAATTTGAGGACCGAGTCTACACAAAGCTCAATACCAGCTACTCACGCATTCTAAAGGAGATCAAGGATCGTGAAGACCTAGACTGGCCTTGGTCTAAGGGGAAACAACCACCGGCCTCGGCAGAATCTAAAGAGTATTGCGATTTCCACTGCTTCTACGGGCACCCAACTGAGAAGTGCAAAAATCTTAAGATAGCGATACAAAAGCTGATTGATGCAGGGGATCTCAAAAAGTATATAGAAAAGGCTGGATCGGAGGACAGAACCAAACGCAGCAAACAGGTCCAATTGCCAGAGGGAAATCGTACACTGAACATTATATCCTGCTCGGAAAACAAAGAACCAACCCTAACCGCACAGATAGGGAAAAGACTGAGGAAACAATTTGAAGACTATTGTGAGCTCTACAACTTAGATGGAAAAAAAGTGGAAGAGCACGAAGTGGATGAACGCACCCCTAACCTTCGAGGCCGAGGACATTGAGGACGACATGGAAGATCACAACGACCCTTTGATCCTCACTCTGCCAATCGCAGGATGCAACATAAAGAAAATACTCATTGATGGAGGGAGCTCCGTAAACGTCCTGTTCCATGATACCTTCAAGCGTATGGAGCTTAATGACGAGCAACTCTTGACCTCGCACTACACCATCTACGGA
Source organism: Papaver armeniacum (assembly GCA_023531295.1). NCBI lineage: Eukaryota > Viridiplantae > Streptophyta > Magnoliopsida > Ranunculales > Papaveraceae > Papaver > Papaver armeniacum. The sequence continues at coordinate 162,434 of JAJJWW010017927.1, read as the reverse complement.
TTCAATGGCACGGCTACGAAGCCTATCGGGGATATTATTTTGCAAGTAGACGCAGGTCCGATGAAAGTTAACGCCCGCTTCAGTGTGGTGAACACGCCTTCACCCTACAATGCCATTATTGGACGAAAATGGGTCCACAAACTTAAGGGAGTCGCATCCACCTACCATCAATACCTTAGGTTTCCTACTCCTTTTGGGGTGATGGAAATCAAGGGTGATCAAGTTTCCGCAAAGGAATGCCAGGCAATGCAAATACGGCTCAACAATGAAGAAGATGAGAAAAGAAGAACCCGCAGGGCCCGGAACAAAGCAATATCCAAGGACAAAGCCATCGACGAATACTTGGAAGAGATCTCAGGAAAAAAACTTGTCTAAAGGGAACTCCGTAGGGAACACGGAGGCATCAACATCAAAGGCTAACCGGGCGCTCTCAAAACAAAGAATCCGAGCCTACCAAATAGCAATTAAAGAAAGTCCCCACCTTGGGGAACCGAAGCCCACGTTTACATCCTTGGAGGCAGTGAAGGAAGTTAACATAGGGACGGAGCAGAACCCAAGGAAGATCAAGATAGGAACTCTAATGGGCGGAGAGCGCGAAGCCTCACTAATAAAACTATTAAAGGAGTACGCGGACATCTTCGCATGGAAACTATCTGATATGCCTGGAATAGACCCGAAGACAGTACAACATGAGGTACGCATTAAACCCGGCACACTCCCCTGTACGACAAAAGATACGAAAGGTGGCTACGAGTATCACAAAGCAAGAGAAAGAAACTGCGAAAGCTGTTGGAGGCCGGTTTTATAAAAGAAGTCAAATATCCTACTTGGATCTCTAACATGGTAATAGTACCAAAGAAGAATGGAGGGGCGGAATCGCATCGACTTCACCAACTTGAACAAAGCATGCCCCAAGGATAGTTATCCGTTACCCGACATTGATCGGCTCGTCGACGTAGTAGAAGGATACGAAGAGTTATCATTCATGGACGGATACTGCGGGTATAACCAACTATTTTTAGCGAAGAAGATCAGCAACATACAAAGATTTTACACACCCCACGGTCTCTATTGCTATGTAAGGATGCCTTTCGGACTCGGAATGCGGGAGCAACGTACCAAAGGATGGTCGATGCTATTTTCAAGCCGTGGATTAGCGGGACCCTAGAGGTCTATGTTGACGACATGCTCGTCAAGAGCAGATTGAGGAAGAACCACCACCAGGACCTGAGGGACATCTTCGAGGCTATGAGAGAACACAATATGAAGGTCAACCCGGAAAAATGCACGTTCGGAGTAACATCAGGAAAATTCCTTGGGTACCTGGTGACAAAAAGGGGCATTGAAGTAGATCCCGCAAAGATCCGAGCCATAGTAGACATGCCATCCCCAAAGAACCTAAAAGAAGTACAAAAGCTCAATGGATCCCTAGCAGCCTTGGGAAGATTCATCTCAAGATCTTCGGATAGGTGCAAACTCTTTTTTAACATACTAAAAAAGGGGACGAAGTTTGAGTGGACGGCACAATGCGAAGAAGCTTTCCTAGGCGTCAAACAAGTACCTAGCGGAGATCCCTATCCTTCGAAACCGGACCACTGACGAAGTTTTGGCACTATACATTGCAGCAAGAATGAGACGATGCGAAGGCGCGGTACTTGTCGGGACCCACACAAAGGAGGAGCATCCGATCTATTATGTCGACAAGACTATGAATTCCGCAGAAAGAAACTACACAAGAATCGAACAACTCATCTTAGCCATCGTATGGTCTACATTAAAACGAGAGGACGTACTTCTTAACCCATGACATACGTATCCCATGCCGAGCGCCCTTAGAAGCCATCCTCAAAGGGGCATGAAAGGTAGGACGCATAGCGAAATGGAGCACATACCTCGACCAATTCAATATCCACTATGAACTTCAACACTCTCAGAAATCGCAAGTGTTAGCGGACTTTCTAGCAGACCTACCTTTGGACAACGAAGAAGAGGTGCGCATACAAGGATAGAGGCGCGGGTGCCCCGAAATGGAAAAACAAAAGGAGCCAAATAACATTCTTGAACCAATGAACCCACGACAATGGGAGGTCTTTGTCGACGGCTCCAAAAATAGAGAGGGCGCGGGGATAGGCATCGTCATCACCACGCCCACGGGAGATAGGATCGTGCATGCATTCAGATTGGAATTCGAAGGCCATACAAATAACATCGTAGAGTACGAAGGAGTGGTCCATGCCCTCCGCTTGATAATTGAATTAGGAATACAAGAAGTACGGCTAACAAGTGATTCACAACTAATCATACGGCAGATAGGCTACGAATACAATGTGTATGATGAGACACTGATGGCATACATGGCTCTGGTACAAACGTTGGTTTCCCAAATACCAAAAATCAAATTTCGACATCTGCGAAGGAAGGAGCTCAGACACGCAGATGCCCTGGCATACATATCAGCCATGCTTAAAAATGAGGATGTCGAAGCAATCAAGATAACAAGAGTGTACGAACCATCCATCAAACCCCAAGAAACATGCGCGGCTAACCAACGCAATTCTAAGGACGAAGATATTTCTGATGATGATGTCGGAGAGCACATCTTCGACGACTTCCAAGACGATGACATCACGCGACAAGCTGATGAAGACGACGATTACAGTCAAGAAGCAGATTGGAGAACCGAAATCCACTCTTTCCTAAAAGAGGGAAACTCCCCAGGATACCAAACAAGCTAGGAAGGTACAATCCCGAGCGGGGATGTACGAGCTAAGAGACGGAACCTTATACAGAAAATCATTCCTCGGGCCACTTCGTCGCTGTCTGTCTCGATCAGAGGGACATATCATCTTGAAAGACATCCATAGAGGAGACGCGGGGAATCACGGTGGAATGAGATCCCTTGCGAGATAAGGCGAAGACGCGGGGCTACTGCGGCCAACCATGATCCGAGACGCGGCTAGGATGGCGCAAAGGTGCGAAGAATGTCAAAGATTCGGCAAGCGAATCCACGCCCGAGCCACAAAACTGAATTACGTGGACAGTCCGTGGCCCTTTGGGAAATGGGGGATCGACATAGTGGGCCCACTCGTATCAGGGACAGGGAAAAGAAGATTCCTAATAGTGGCGACGGATTACTTCAGCAAGTGGGTAGAAGCAAAAGCACTGGCTAGAATTCGGGATTCGACGTCTTTACTTTTATTTTTCAAAATATCATCTGCAGGTTTAGCATCCCCCATGAGATAGTTTCCGACAACGGAAAAGCTTGACTACAAGGAAAGAATATTGACTTGCTTTTCGACACCTTCAAGATTCGAAAAAACAAATCCACCCCCATATACCCACAAAGCAATGGACAAGCAGAAGCCACAAACAAAACTTTGCACTTATTCTTAAAAAACAGCTAGACGAGTACAAGGGCGGTGGTGTGAACGATTGCATAACGTTCTATGGGCATATAGGACGACTCGAAGATCGGCCCTTAGGAGAATCCCCGTTTTTACTCACCTACGGAGCGAAGCGAAATCCCTGCGGAAATTCTACTTCCAACTACAAAAACGAAGCATGGGAAAAGAATCTCACCACGGACATGATGTTAGAAAAGCTCGACGACCTCGAAGAAAGGAGAGAAGCGGCACTGCAAAGAATGGAAAACTACCAACGCAGGCTGGCCAGAGAATATAACAAAAAAGTGAAATTTAGGAATTTTGTAGAAGGGAAGTATGTGTTGAGGACCATTCCCCAATACCAGCGAGAAAAGAAGTGGGGAAAATTAGCACCAACTTGGGAGGACCCTACGTAATACACGACATCGCAGAAATGGCTCTTACTATCTCATGACAACCCGAAGGGGAAATCCTCATGCATCCGTGGAATGCCAAATACCTCAAGCCATACTACCCATGACCAACCACTGCGTGTGCATTTCGAAGAAGAAAATGGACTTGCTAGTCCACATGTTTCTATCTCTGACAAAGGAGTAACACACCTTAACTTTTCAATCAATCCAAGCTTTCACTTTCAAGTATCATATCCCATTCATTACCCACGCGCATTTCAATTTATTCAAAACCCACAACCTATACCATATGAAACACGTATTCACACAATGTATATAAACCATATGAACCACATGTATATACTACTTACACAATGTACATTGAAAACCATGTCACACCTTAATAAAATATCGATACTATCGTTACCCCGTGGATGTAGGCTTTAAGGCCGAACCACGTAAATCATTGTGCAATACCATTATTAAGAATTGACATTTTGAGAGGGATATCCCGCACAAAGCGTGGATCTTACCCACTGCAATATACCGGGCAATATCCCATACAAAGCACACGCATGCAACATATCGGAGCATACACATGCAATCTCGTGGAACTCCCCGTAAGCGTCTATAAGTGTATGCGACCGGGGCGACTTCCTGAACGAGATACCCGAGCAATATTACAAGCCGCGAACTCAATGGAATATATCCTTGAACGTCGGCCAGACCCCACCGTTCGAGAATCCCACAGCCAAGGAATTCGCTGGACGGGGTGCAAGTCACAAGGCAATTCCGGATATCAACCTACGGAATGCCGCAAACAATACACTTTCTCAAATTCAAAGATCAACATCCTTGGATAGTAAATACTATGGAAGTATTCATTACGTTAACTTATTTGAAAAGACAATAAATGCAAATTCAACAAAATTCAAATTCGATTTAAACACCAAAGTTTGATCTAGTACATGGCAATTGATTACAAGCCTAAGCAAGAAGAGTAGCAAAAACGCCAAAAAGGATAAGCAACCGAGATCAATCCCTAGCATACTAGATGTGACCTCTCGGGAAGGAGCGTTATCCGCGGGTTTGTCCTTTAGCGAGGAAGGAACACTACCACCGAGAGGAGGGCCCGGAAGAGCACGAAGGGAGCGCGGCATGGGACGCCGAGTGTAACTCTTGTTTAACCCATGGTTTTCCCGAGATCCAACTCAATCTCACCAAGAGTTCTATTAATCTCCTCCGCCAATCCCCTTACGAGCCACGAAGCCTATGGCTACACTCTTCATCTCGGCCTGACTCAGGGAAGTGGAAAGAAGGTCCACCTTTTGATTGGCATGCTTCAGCGTTTCCTCCCGAGACGAGGCCTGACCACGATGGTAATTAACTTGGCCCTCCAATTGAACTACCTTAGCTTGAGCTTCGGCAAATTTGTCATCCGCAGCTCGAAGGCATCCCCAGAGCTATGCGGATAATGGAAAAAACAGTTATAACGAGATACGGACAAAGCACACTCGATGACAAAAACGTATACCTTCACAATGATCAACCGCGGAATCCTTTGCTTCTGCGGCATAATCATATTCATTTGATAACCTATCATAATCTACCTGCAAAAGATTATGAGCATACCGACTCGCGCTTAGATCATTTCGAAGCATCGAGTCCGAATGACGATATCGATTAACCTCATCATTCTTCGATTCCAATCCCTTGTTAAGGCGATACATAGTCACCTCTAAGTTTCTCTCACGCTCAACCTGACGAGCCACATCAGCTCGAGACGCGGATAAAGCACTACTGAGACCACTACATTCTGCCCTAGCATCGTCTCTTTCCTTGGCAAGACGCTGCATATAAGCCCGCACATCCGAGGGATGAGAAGACCGCGCTCGCCGCAGCTCGTCTTCCATAACATTAAGCTTAATTTCTAAAGAGGAAATCTGCCCGCGGGCTTTCTCAAGATTATCCCGCGTCCATAAAAGAGCCCCGTTGAACAAGTGGCGGTCATGGTTGTTTCGATTTTGCAGATCTACCAAGCAAAGCTTTTTCTTACGCCATTCTTCGGCCATAGCGTTATGAACATCCGCGCGGGCATTCCATTTCGCCGATTCACTCTTAAGTTTTTCAACTAACTCAGCAATGCGACCTTTTTGACGAGCCCTCTCACTCCGAAGCCACAAAAATTCGGGGACTCCGCCCACCAAGACAAAACGATGGGAGGAGGGAAGAAGGAGAAAACTCGGAACATATAAGGAGCAGGAAACTACCAAAGAAGAGGAAGCGCAGACACAAATAGACGAGGAGTTCTTCTCAAGAACCGCTAACTTGGCCTTAACCGAGGCCGGCTCGGAACGCAGCTTTGCCTCCTCCGCGTCCCTGCCTGCTCCTTACGCTTGCGGACCTTTCGGCTCCGCTATTTCCTCATCTTTAGCGGAGACCGAAGCTTCAACGCCCGAAAGCGCTTCTTCACAATGCGGAGCTTCCCTTCTAGCTTGAGAGACTTGGCCTTGAAGAGCCGGTAAAGATGATGGTTACAATACTCACTCCTCATCATCTATCAATCAAAAAGGGAAATTAGTTCACAACACGTTTAAGCAAAATCAGGGGAAGAAAGAGTAGGACAAACCTCCAATAACCGCTGTTGGGGATAATTGTCACGGGTACCCATCAAAGAATGGCCATCATACCAAAGAACCGTAGGGAGGATCCACCACGAGATCAATCCCGCTGGTCACAAGATTCTCGCCCCACACTCGATCTACCACCTCCTCCGGGGTTAGTTCCATATGCCGACGAGTAAAAGAGTCCGAACTCTTCTCCCCCTCAATCACAGGGGCGGGACGAGGCACGACAAGCAAGTTTTTCTTTTGCAGCCACGCCAAAACAGCATCATCACCATCCGTGACCAAGGACCGCGTAAAGTCATCTGAGGGAGAATCTAAGGACGTCCCACCAAGCGAGGCACCAGTAGTACTTAGCGTCAAAACCCCACCAGCAGTGGAGGAGGTGCCGACACAAACCTCGGGATGCACTGCCAAAACCCCAGCATCAGATCCACGTGTGGGGTCACCCCCGCAGCTATCCTTAAGGACATTCCAGTCATCACCATCGGGAAGCAGAGTGAAGTCCGAGACAAGCCCCATAACTGTGGCCATGTCAAATGATTGCTCCCCAGATAAAACCCTACCAAAGGAAAACTCGCAAGAATCATCCCCATCCTTGTCACCACTGTCAAGAGCAATTTTCTTACCCTTGTCCCCAATATCCCCAGTACCCTTGTCTCCAACATCCCCAGTACCCTTGTCTCCAACATCCCCATTACCCTTGTCCACAACATCCTTGTCACCACCATCCCCATCCTTGGTAGCCCCCTCAGCCTGATCATTACCACCACCAAGAGTGGTCCGACCACCACCACCTCCACCAATGCTCCCACCTAGCAACACTATCTACTTCTTGAATGGGCGGAGAAGTCTCAATTCGCTCTTCCCGTCGGAAACGTCCTCATCACCATCCACGGGACTGTTCACATCCTCGAAGTATGTAGAGCCCTCGGTGGGAGAATTAGACGACCTTGCCGGATTGATCCTCGTGTCTCTACGCCCCTACCACACATAATGATAAAAGAGCCACCGGCATCTCCTTTCCTTAGCATAATCAATATTATTCAAGAAAACGAAGGGGCATATATACATAGAAAACAAACAACACACCTTAGCAACATCAGTATTCTGCGAAAGAAGGTTAGCATCAGGAATATCTTCGTCTTCCGCATCGTCAACATCGCTATTGTAAGCAAAATCCATGCCTACAAAACTCATTCGCAAGGGCGTGTAATGGGCATAATGAGCGGGAGAAGCTTCGCGATGAGGATCGTCGAGGGTAGGCTGCCAACCATGGGGTCCGGGGACCCAACCATAGGCCCACGGACCAACGACTTCAAGAACACGGTGGCGGACCATTCATAGTCATGGTCACGCTTAATCCTCTCATCGCGGGAATAGGAAGACCTTCGGCACCAGGGAACCCTCGCCATCTTGGAATCACTTACCTCACTCAAAAGTCGAACTTCCCCTTAGCGAAGCAATGTTCCATGCAGACTCACGAGACCACGGTTTACGAGTATTCCCATTAACATAATCTCCAAAGGATTTGTTGAAATTCTCGGAGTATACCACCCTTTCTCCTTTTCTAATTTAGGGGCATAGCAAGTCATCATCGTTTTCCCCTTGCTACGAAGATAGCATTCACGAAGATGGCGAAGATAGTTTCTGTCAAGCTGTTGCACCCCGCGATTATGACTTTTCTTGGCAGTATCGCGTCTAGACAAGACCCGGTAGTAGAAATCATCACCGGCTTTATACAAGGGTAGCATCAAACCAGCCTCGAAAGCACCCACGGTTGTCAGCAAATGAAAGGCATCATACTTGTAATTGGTAACCATCTCATAAGTTATATCTTTATCGGCATAAAAACGAACTTGGAAGTCTTGAAGACCATGCTTCACCTTGAAGGCCTCAAGATCAATGTGTCGGAAGGTAAACTTCTTATTACCCAAAGATAAAGGACGGAAAGTAACAAAGAGTCTTCCTCAAAGCTTCTCCCGTAGTATCTTCCGCAACCCGACCTTCCTCTTAGGAGGAACTATGTCTCCCAAGACTCTATCTCCGCAGCCTTTCTCTTCGAAGACGAGTCTTAGTTGACTTGCTCGAACTAGACACAGGTGGATTAGTCCGCGGAGGAGGCTTGGAGCGGAGAGGCTGCACATTTAAAGGCTCAGTGCGCGGATTCTATTGCTCATGAGACTCACCTCTAGGGCGATTCATGACATGTTTAGATCCCTGCGGTGGATCACCCCTTTTAAGCGAAGATCTCTGACCAAGGGACGAGGATGTTCGTCCATCCCGAGGATTATCCTGGGTAAGCGAAGGCGGGGCTCCACCCTTAGTATTGGAATCACTCCGAGTAGACCTGTGAGGACTCGACGGAGGAGTTTGGTAAGGGACCCGCGGATGGTCAGACATGTCTGCAGGCACAAACACGAATAAAAGTGCAAGTCAGAGGCAAGGAAGATCGAAAAGCGAGAAAATCTCAAGAACGACAGCAAACGTGAAGAAAACCCTAGATTTCGGCTACAACTACTTAAACTCCCAAAGCTATTATTCCAACTCAAAAGAAGAAAGATAAGATTAAAAGCGTGACCAGTGGAACATACGACTCAGTGGCGTCAACCCTCAAATCCCAGGATACACATTCATCATCAACGCATCATCAGAAAATCAAGAACTCAACAGGGGCATGGTGATTAAACGGAATAAAAAATCATACCTGAATCTCAAAGAGTAAAGTAACAAAGCTGACAACGAAGGTGGCAAAGAATAAGCAGCGACGACCGCAGATAGCGCACAAAGCGAATAAGCGACAACCGCGATGCGGCCACAAAGCAGCAACGGCGGCGGAACAATGGTGTCAGAGGAAGTTAAGAAGATGAAGAAGACAAAAGAACAGAGAATAAAACAGAGAATGTGAATTTAATTCACATTCTCTCATTCTTCCCTTTTTATAAGACCAAGAGAAACCGTCCACTACCCAAAGGGCAGTTATGGCCGGACATGGGAAACGTGCACAATAAATGCAGGTAGCACCTTTTTAGGAGAAGTTATGAGGAGGGAGATAAAAACGTACCACACGATTCTTCTCCCAACAAAAGCTAAACGCCCAGTCGCAAGAAGAGGGGCAAATTGTAGGTACACTTATTTATCTCCATCGCCACGTGTACCAAAGCCCGAGCCCACGTGGAGGCCATGTCTCAAAGAGGGATGACACATAGGGGCATCCATGGCGTTTAGACAACGTGCCATCTGTCAAGACCAACAGTCAAAGATGAGGGAGCATGCAAAATAGATGATCCCACACAACACCAATGAGTTACTCTACCCCATCACGAGGTAAGATGTAATCAACGATTGGGGATAGTCCAACTGACACAGACGTGACAGGGGAAGACTGACACCGCCTGGCACGGACTGGGCAGCCCCAACCACTCATATTTAATGCTGCTCAGCGGGCACGTGTCAGACGGCTCACGAAGGAAGCGAGGATAGGTCAGCGTAACGAGCGTGGGTATTATAGAAGCTGCGGAGTGACAAGGAAGTCCGCGGTCCATGCACAGAGCACAATCTGCTCAGAGGGCACGTGTCAGACGACCCACGAAGGAAACGAGGATAGGTCAACTGATGTGATTTTATGTTGTTGTAGAAAATGGTAAGAAAGATGTCGTTCACTCAGACTTGTAAAGATTTAGTTTCAGAAAATACTAAAAACAAAGAAAATATAAACACAAGTTTGTCACGATATCGAGAGATTCCTGAGACTCAGGATCCACCAATTCTTACATTCATGTGGTTCAACTTAATAATTCTAGACATTTATAGCTCAAATTTATTGACTCTAATTCATTGCCGAAAGTAGATTTTGAAAGTAATGACTGTATATCTAAAGCATGAGACATCAAAACACTTAAGAAAGCATGACCCATCAATTGAAATCACAATCATTCAATAAAAATCATAAGATACGATTAAAAATCAATGCAATAAGTCATAAAAGAATTAATAGAATTACCACACGCATGAAAAATGGCTTCCTCCATCGTCCCGAGTGTTGGGGTTTAGCTCCTCATATTATTCACGTGCTCAAAATAATAGTTCATAGCTCAAATAGGTGAAAAACAAGAGAAAACTAATGACTCGGACAGTTTGCAACGCTGAAAAGGCGTTACAAACGGTTTATTCTGAGAAAGAATAAGTCTGCCTTATAAACGATATAAGTGTTCTCCGTTTAACAACGATAGTATTCTCATGATTGTTCTAGTTGGTCCGTTCTTCGTGTTTTTCACCCTTCTTCTTCTCCTAATGACCAAAGAGAGAAAATTCTCTGCAACCTCTGGTTCTTCCTCTGAAACCTCCCTTAGGTACCCAACGTCTCGACCCCCCTCTGTTGGACTCGTAGCAGCTCTTATATACACCTCAGGGTCGGTAAAAAAACCCCAAGAAATCCTCGATTCTCCTCCCTTTTCTTCACGGCCAAGTTACGGCTTTTATTCCTTTCTTTTCTCTTACGCGTCTTCTAAATTTGCCCAAACTCTTCTAAATACGGTATTCAGTCCTGCAGAATCAAAACGCAATATTCTCTCCAATCTGGCACGTAACTTTCAACCAAACTATCCCGGGAAACTTTCTTTTCCCCTGTTTAACGAATTCCCGATTGTCCAGCCATATGTAGTCGATCCAAACACAAGTACCAGGCACATTTAGCTATGAGAAGTCCATTATAAAAATCTCGAGTTGAATCTCCTGAAAAGAGCTCCAATTATCAACCTAAATCTGCAGCGTGAAAATAACTTTTCCCGCCAAATTTGAATTTTCAAAAGCTAGGGGATGAGTGCCCCTTATCCAGTCCCGGGGTGCGAATAGCAATTGGTCACCCCTTAGTAATTTGGTCACCCCTTATCCAAAATGAGAGTCCGAATAGTAATTTTCTCCCACGAGCGCAAATACCACTTTTCGAGCCAATTTTCCCGCAAAAGCTTATTTATCCAAAAACACCTACAAATACATAAAATAGCAAAATAAGCACAAAATCGAACACTAACAATATACATAATTGAGATTATATTAGACACATAAATGCGTCTATCAAATACCCCCAAACTTATTATTTGCTAGTCCCGAGCAAACTGAAATAAGTAAAATCCTAACTCACTGTCGCAGGCATCGTCGATTGCATTTAGCGTATGCAATAAGCCTTTAAACCCTAGGTGGCCCTAGTGGCCGAGTTATAGTCTCGGGAGGGTTTACCAGAGGTGTACCCACAAAACCTTTACTCCAGACCCTAACTATCTACACAAAACCTTGGAAGGCACTAAAAAATCTCCTTGGTTGGCATACTTATTGACTACAGGAGGAAGTACCCCGATGCGAAATTCCAATTGCTGTACACGAGTTTGCACTCAAGCATACTAAAATTCATATATAAGTCACAAAGCTCTACTCAGATAGTCACACTATGGACATCAATACCCGGAGTCAAAACTAATCACATGGTTAGATCAAGAAGATGGATATAGAGAAAAACACAGATGGTTTTGATGTTTACTAAGTGAATCGTGTTTCCCATATCTGTCTGAAGGCCTCCGCCAAAATGAACCTATCCTAATGGACTGAGATACTGGTCTGACTAATACCAACACAACTGGCATATACAAGGGAACCAAGTGGTCGACAATCCTAATTCTAGATCAACACGTCGGCATATACAAGGGAACCAGCGGTCGATTTATTCACCTGAACATTAATATTTTTTTTTTTATTTAAGCGCATGATTAGATCTTTTGGATCCAAGCGCATGCTTCTTGTCGGCAGAGTTACATGATAGTTCCCGTGGATCCTGCATTCCACGCTTGTTTAGCGACGGAGACGGGGAAAACACACACATATTGCTATTCCCAAGTGTTAATTTTATTAGTTTGGTCTAATTGGTCTAGTCTTTTTTTTTTTTTTTTTTTTTTTTTTTTTTTTTTTTTCTTTTTTCACTTTTTCTTTTTTTTTTTTTTTTTTTTTTTTTTTTTTTTTTTTGGTATCTCAATCACTCTAATTCACCCTAGCATTGGTAACAACTTGAATCGTGGGACCCACCTAATCACTTAGAGAAACATAGTTTAAAAACAAAATAAAATAAAAACAGTGAAAAGGACTCAACGAGATTGGTGAAACTATCATGTTATTTCTAACACACGAGCTCGTGCTTTTATGAATAGACTCTTTAGATGTTGCCATCTAATCAGTTGGTTCCTCAACTCCTACAACCAAAATGCTTCCATCCACTTAGATTGGTTAGTGCCATCCTTAATAAACATAAATTTCTAGGCTCGGAGTTTAACAATGCAACTAAAATGTTTCTCCCATACCCCAAACTTAAATCTAACATTGTCCTCAATGTTCTAAAGATAAAATTAAAAGCATGAACAAGGAGAAATGTTACCATTTGAAGTAAAAGAGTTAAGGAAAGATATTACCGTGTCGCATGAATATTGGGTTACCTCCCAAGAAGTGCTAAGTTTAACGTCTTTAGCCAGGACTAACAAAGGATTAGTCACCTCATAGAATCATAAAGTAATAGCCGGAATTTCTGTGGGTCATCGAAACCAAATAGAGCTATCACAAGTAAAAGGAATCCGCAACATGCCAAGAATATCAACAAATAAAGCACTCCCTTGTCTAGTTTCCTGTTTAAGACAACTACATCTAGGCGTGGTTCAGGTTCAGGTTCTATAACTGGGTCCAAATAAACTTCTTTGGGCTTGCGTTCTTCATAAGTAAGATCCAAATTATCAAGTTGTAGAGTCTGGAAAAACTCAAATAAAAACTTAGAAGCACATAATAATAACCTGAATAACTGCGGATCCTTAAAGTCAATCAGTTTGACTCACACAATTGACCACGATGAAGTCGGCGGTCAATCTTAAGCAAATGTGTCGGTACTAATTTCCTAAAGTACTTAGGTTTAGTCTCAAACATTTGAAACTCATACGTTCCCACAATTGGTTGAAAAATATTTGGTGGGAAAACCAAATCAATATGGGTATCAAAGCACAGGCTAACCACATCAACCGAGAGGATGGGTTTCTAACAACTGAACTTCCCTATGGACATCACTAGGTTCAGGAAAACGTGTATGAAGATAATCTTTTAAAATGGTTGAGGCACATATGTCAAGTCCCAAGTGAGGGACCTTTCTAAGAGTTAAAGCACATGGAGAATGATAATCACCCCCAAACTTAGAGTTTTCAGTGTCTCTAAAAAGACTAGTCACAACTTCCCTAATTTCAAGGTCATCGATTCCTGAAAATGGTCAATTGATTCTTCTAAGTCGGGTTCATCCTCACTCATCTCTACGAGTTCATTTTGTTTTTCTAAGTCTATTGTTTCTACATCGCTAGACTCAAGATATACCCGTTCCTCTAAACCATAATCGGCTTCGTAATCATAAGGAAAAACTACATCGTCTAAAACGGTGGTATCTCTAGTCAAATCCTCGTCCTTTTGAATAGGTGAATAATTATTAAAATTATTTGGATTCAAACTAGAAATAATATTATTGTTGTTAAGCTCAATTGGAGTAACGAATTCCTGATCACTATGCCTACTCATTTCAAATTCTTCATCAACACTATCCTCATCATAATCATCATTGTAATAACATGAAAATGGTCGAACCTCATCTAAAGTAGTGTTACCAATTCTAACCTCGTCATCTTGATTATGCAAATAACTATCTTCATTTTCAAAGGTACTATTGGAAACACTATATTGAAAATTAAAACTATCTTGAGCATTTCTTTCACCCGGGCCTCTAACAAAGATTTTCTCGAGTCGACTCACATGACTTCCCGATTTCATCTAGGAAAGAAGGTTCACACGTTGCATTGCTTTCGTTCAAAACTAAGTTATTCATTGCATCGAAACTACGTGTTGACTCAAGTAACTTTTGTGTTGACTCAGCTAACTTACATGCGGACTCTAGTAGAGAGGAATTTTGCTCGTATGACCCGTGCGTGTATGGATAGTAATTGGGCTCATCATGGTATGAGCCATAACCTTGAAAAGGTTGATGTTCCCAACCACTATTCACATTATGGTCAAAGTAGTAACGTCCATTTTGAAACTCAGTCGGATATTCGTTGTATTGGCTATTGTAATACCAGTTCGACATTCACATTGCGGGTGTGAGTTGTCACACAAAATATAACCCACCGACGGGGATTCGTGGGTGGATAGAGTATTACCTCCGTACCGGACGGGCGATGAACCGTTGAAGTCGACTCGGGCCACCGACTCGATGTCGGTGTACGAACCCGAGGCCGAGACGAAGTCGTAGCGAATCGTCCTTCCCAAAATGATTTTATTTAATCTCAACCCTTCCTTAGGGTTTTAAAAATAATGTCCAAGTCCAAAAATAAAGTCCAAAAAGTGTCCAAAAATAAAATAAAAAGAAAAATTACAAAAAAAAAAAAAATACAACCCTATTTACAGTTTCTAAAAATAAAACAAAATAATTATATACAAAATCTTCTTCTTCACTCCTTTAAGATTCCTCTTTTCTTTCCTTCTCTGGCGATGCTTTCCTTTTATAACACTTTTGTTTCCTTGTAGCTTCGCTCCAAATCTGAAAAGAATCGAAAAATACCAAAGGCGTAAAAGAGAACAAAAATAATAAAAAAATAAAAATAAAAACCTAAAACAAATCTAAATACAAGTCCGCGTCGGCGGCGCCAAAAATTGATGTGATTTTATGTTGTTGTAGAAAATGGTAAGAAAGATGTCGTTCACTCAGACTTGTAAAGATTTAGTTTCAGAAAATACTAAAAACAAAGAAAATATAAACACAAGTTTGTCACGATATCGAGAGATTACTGAGACTCAGGATCCACCAATTCTTACATTCATGTGGTTCAACTTAATAATTCTAGACATTTATAGCTCAAATTTATTGACTCTAATTCATTGCCGAAAGTAGATTTTGAAAGTAATGACTGTATATCTAAAGCATGAGACATCAAAACACTTAAGAAAGCATGACCCATCAATTGAAATCACAATCATTCAATAAAAATCATAAGATACGATTAAAAATCAATGCAATAAGTCATAAAAGAATTAATAGAATTACCACACGCATGAAAAATGGCTTCCTCCATCGTCCCAGTGTTGGGGTTTAGCTCCTCATATTATTCACGTGCTCAAAATAATAGTTCATAGCTCAAATAGGTGAAAAACAAGAGAAAACTAATGACTCGGACAGGTTTGCAACGGCGAAAGGCGTTACAAACGGATATTCTGGAAGAATAAGTCTGCCTTATAAACGATATAAGTGTTACCCAACATTTTAACGAATGATAGTATTCTGCGACTGTTCTAGTTGGTCCGTTCTTCGTGTTCTTCAGCCTTCTTCTTCTCCGGCAGCACCAGCAGAGAAAATTCTCTGCAACCTCTGGTTCTTCCTCTGAAACCTCCCTTAGGTCCCCAACGTCTCGACCCCCCTCTGTTGGACTCGTAGCAGCTCTTATATACACCTCAGGGTCGGTAAAAAAACCCCAAGAAATCCTCGATTCTCCTCCCTTTTCTTCACGGCCAAGTTACGGCTTTTATTCCTTTCTTTTCTCTTACGCGTCTTCTAAATTTACCCAAACTCTTCTAAATACGGTATTCAGTCCTAGAGAATCAAAACGCAATATTCTCTCCAATCTGGCACGTAACTTTCAACCAAACTATCCCTTTAACTTTCTTTTCCCTGTTTAACGAATTCCCGATTGTCCGGCCATATGTAGTCGATCCAAACACAAGTACCGAGGCTGTTTAGCTATGAGAAGTCCGACCCATAAAAATCTCGAGTTGAATCTCCACGAAAGAGCTCCAATTATCCAACCTAAATCCGCGAGCGTGAAAATAACTTTTCCCGCCAAATTTGAATTTTCAAAGCTAGGGATGAGTGCCCCTTATCCAGGTCCGGGTGCGAATAGCAATTGGTCACCCCTTAGTAATTTGGTCACCCCTTATCCAAAATGAGAGTCCAGAATAGTAATTTTCTCCCACGAGCGCAAATACCACTTTTCGAGCCAATTTTCCCGCAAAAAGCTTATTTATCCAAAAACACCTACAAATACATAAAATAGCAAAATAAGCACAAAATCGAACACTAACAATATACATAATTGAGATTATATTAGACACATAAATGCGTCTATCATCAACGTAACGAGTGTGGGTAATATAGAAGCCGCGGGGTGACAAGGAAGTCCGCGGACCATGCACAGAGCACAAGAAGATAAGGTCCCCACAGCTCCTTGTCAGTGGACCCACTTGATCTAGTTATATATATGAATACCCCCTCCACGAGAAAAAATGGGTCGAGAGTAGAACTAAGGAATAGGAGAGAGAATAGAGAGAAGTAAGTATGTGTTTAGGGAGAATCTCTCCCTGAACCATGTAATTCATTGTCTCCCTTACTTTTGTAATCGTTTACTTTATAGTGAATATCTCCAGATCCGTGGACGTAGGCCTTAATGCCGAACCACGTAAACCATCGTCTCCTTTACCTTTAGTACTCGTATAGTTTCATTTATGTATTCATGTCTCAGATCTATCACTTTGGGGATGATGACGAGATCATGACAAACTCGCGGGGTTTGGAATCCATGAATCATCATCTACCTATGCATACTATTCTTTACTCGCACTTTAATGCATGTATTCAAATTCATGTTAAGATTGTTTGTGATCACGTGGACCATACCTGATTTCCGTGTTCACAAAAATCTTGCCTACCCTTCTTTGTTTTTTTTACAGGTCGAGCCTGGTCACGTAGAAGAGGATCTATTTCATGGTCCAGATTATTATTGGAACGACTCAGGATTCTGAAGGAAGTATACTCTCGCCTCTGTAAAACATTACTAGACCCATGAAAGCAAATAGGAACAATCCTGTGAAACAAACGTTTACTAATCAGTTGGAACCTTGACGTGATAGTAGTTCTTCAAGAGAAGCGTCATTAGAATTTTCATTTAGAGGCGTCAACGTGAAAAAAAAAAAAAAAAGGGTTATACCCGCCACCCTATCCTACCCGACCCGCCAATTAATGGATCGTGTAGGATCTTATCCGTTTAATGACGGGTAGGGTGGCGGGTAAAAAAATTCTTATCCCCCAGTCAGCGGGTAGGGTGGCGAAATTGGCCATATCCTACCCACCCTACCCGTTGTGCAGCCCTGGGCATGGCGCTTTCCTGGTCATCAATTCATCTTCATGAACTGACTTCCTCCGTAGCTTTGATTGTATGTACACAACATTACTTCTTTCATCTTTATTGGGCGTGCATCTGGAATTGAGCTGGTCCGCATTTGACTATTCTCACATCTCAGCAACAACACTAGGCGGCGGCTTCAGGTCGTTTTTATCTTGAATTGCAACATTAGCTTGGTGTCTTCCTCATCGTAGTATTCCTTGAGTTCAATCTTGGACCGTAGTAACATTATCGTGTTGCGGGAACGAAGCTCTATCATCAGAGTAGTATTGGAACTACATAAGAGCTATCATGGGGTGGAGGAGGAATCACCGGGCTTGAGCTGGTCCCCTGATGAATTATGCTTCAGGCTTTTGTCATCATCGTCAGACTTTCTTCAGCGTAACATGACTAGGCATCTTTGTTGGACTTTGGACATCGTAGCAAGACTCTGGATCTTCGTTTTCAATGATCATCATCGTCGAACCTTTGATCTCCGTCTGGTGTTGCATCGGTTTTACGATGGGCATGAGCAAGCGACAGCACTATTGTGTCTTTCCCTCCCATTTCTTTGTTAAAATATACAACTCTATATATAAAAGATGTATTGGAAATGTTACTACCATTTTTCTAGTAGCACAATCAAATGAATAAGATCATTGGATCTTGATTTAAACCATAAAACAACAAGTAAAAGATGAAATGTAAACAAGTAAATAAGAGATTCACACAAATAATTAACGTGGTTGAACAATGGTGTGTCTACATCCACGGGTAAATGAAAGATGTATTTTATTAATCATTGGTGTTACAAAGTTTATAGACAAAATATCTCTGACGTATCTCCAAAATATCTTTGACATATCTTAGCTTTGAAGGACTCTTAGAGTTGATGTAATGTGACCATTGTATCATAATATCTTGCTTCAGCTTCTAATCACCCTCCATGTGTCATGATATTTTATGGTGTATACGTGAAAATATAAAACCTAAAGAGTGAAATAGAAATAACTCATTAAACTTAATTTCTTTATGAGGCCGAAGTCAATACCCACAATATGATATTCTTTTCATATTTTGATTAAAATACCCACGATATGGTCGTCGTATGTAATTAACAAATAAAACACGTACAAGGTAATGTCTATAATTACGGCAGTACTGGTCTTCTTAGTATATCAATAAAAAATCAAACTGCACCGATGCCTGCGTATATTTTGAGAGGATTATCGAGATGAGGATTGGCATACAGGTACCGGAGGAAATCCATGTAATTGAAGGATCGGAATTGTAGAGGATGATCTTTGTCTATCAGTTCTTTTGGGATTTCAACCGTTGCTCCATCATTTGGTGTTGCAAATATCGCGTAAGAGTATCTATCTTTCCCTCCTTCCATAATAACTCTGTGTGTTGGCGCATGTATTCTTCCATTGCTCCAAGCCTACCCTTACATTGTTAAGCTCAATGGTCAGCAAATTCACCTTGATTCATGACATGATCATTTATTATTAAAAGGTCAGGTGCTTAGCTCTCAACAATCTAAGCATAGCACACATGACATGCCTATATACCTAGGTTCAATATGCATCATCTGTATTTAACACTGGCATCATATATGCTGACAATTAATGGGAAACACTAATCAGACTCCTTATCTCATTCCAAAAAAAAATATAGAGAAATTGGGTCAATTGTCCAAATATTTTTAAAACATGGTTCAAATGGACGAGTAAAAATTATATTGGGTGAAATGGACACAAAATAACAAGAATGAAATTGGTTTCATCCTGGCTTAAACTTAAAAAATAGCTAGGATGAAACTCGATGCATCCTGTGTAAATTAAAAATAAGAAAAAATGTTTGAAAATGGGCAGGATGAAACTGTTTACATCCTGACTATTTTTACAATTTCGTCAATTTAAACAGTATCAAATTTTACATGTCCTTTTCACCCATGAATTATTGATTTTGGTCTTTTTAACCAATTTTGTGATATATATATATATATATATGGAAAATATGGACTATAAATGAACTACTGGCTGGTTATATACCTTCAGTAAACTGTAATATAAAGGGGTCGAAATTGTGATTCTTACCATGAGAGCTTCACCTGCGAGAACTGTGAATGTGCCAGGCCGCGTTTGAAGCCACTGCCCTTCTTTAGAGAGAAATTCCAGTCCGTTTATGTCTTGATACAAAATTGTTAGGATGCTTTTATCGGTATGAGGTGGTAGACCAATGTTCGACTCATCACTCCGAGGAGCTTTGTATTTCAGGACACGAAATACGTTGTCGCTATTCTTGATGTTTGAGTCGTAATAATCTCCCACTCCTAAGTTCTCGAAAATCATTTTCCGGACGACTCCTTCAAGTTCTTCTAGCATTTTGGCCACAGAGTGTATTGTCTGACTGTTTCACGAAGTCAACTATTCAGTCAACGGGAGTGAAGGAGAGAGAGAAACACCCAAAAGACTGATAAGTTATAGTCTTATAGATCGGCTATTAAGTCGAGAGAATGAAAACTAAAGTATTGAACATTACCATATCGCAGGGTTTCCGTCCGGCCACATGAGGTCAGTGAATGCTTGAGCTTCATCAAGGATGTGTGCGTTGATTATACCCAAACTTTCGAACAAAGGAACTGCTTCAATCTTGCTTAGGTAACCAGTTTTACGGTGAGGCTTAGAATGAACATTCTTCTCTTTAGTCTCATCTGGAAGACCAAATAATTCTTTCATTCCCATCAAGAGCTCTTCATGTAGTTTAACTGGAGCTTGATTATACACTACTTGGAAACATCCAAAATTTACACATGCTTCTCCAACTTGTTTGCACAAATTCTTCCATCCTTCACTTCCTTCCACTAAATCGTTAGTATCTTTGCTGAAATCAATATATGGGATTCCACTTTCACAGTTCATCTTTTAATTATCTCCTATGTGTTCCGTCCTATGTATCTATCTATACATAAGTCTAGGAGAGAGATACATGTTTTATGCATTTCTGCTAGCTGGGGCAGATAACTGTACCCGTATTGTACACACCAATGCAAATGTCATGGGTGGACACTTGTCATGATTCTTTTAAGTGGGGGCAGATATTATAGCCAAAGAAATCGCCTATGTCGAAGCAATTGTACAGAGTACATGCCAAACTGTCCATTCGCTAGATAAGGCGAAGGCTGATTGAAGACACGTTTTATCCATTTCTGCTAGTTGGGGCAGATAGCTGTACCAGTATTGTCCGCACCAATGCTAATGTCACGGGTGGACACTAGTCATGATTATTTTGGGTTGGGGCAGATCTGTTTTCTTTTTTGATTATCAGCAAAAATAGATATATTATAATATTATGGTAAAAGAATAAAGAATACACCAGTGAAAATTTAAACACTATGATCCATATAGTCAGGTCACGGTGCAATCCAATACAAACAAAAACTCTTCATTCTCTCACCAATTCCTCCTATCTGAAAACAAGGTCTTCAAAATGCACTCCATCTAGCGCTCTTGATGGCTGCGCCCAATACAAAATGTCAGCTTTGATTTCCAAAATTAGGTTGTCTATGAGCATTTCCTTACCGTTGAAAGTTCGTTTGTTCCTCTCCTTCCAAATTCTCCAACAGATGGCAAATGGAAGTAAGTCCCATATAAAATTTCCTTTAGGTGAGAAGAGCCTAGTCTTTGTTTCCAGGAACACCATACTAACATCTGGTTGGGGCAGATTTGTATAGTCAAAAATACCGCCTATGCCAAAGCAATAGTACACCGTACATGCGAAATGCGAAACTGTCCATTCACCGGATAAGGTGATAAGCATCGGAGTATTAATTTGGTAGTGTACTACGTTTTTCTTACCTGGCGTTTTTAGGGGCGACCCCAAAAGAATTAGGGACGACACTAAAAGACAAAAAAAGGTCACCCAAACGTAAATTTAAGCTACCCCTTATCTTCGATTTTTCGGAAATGACCAATATACCCTTATATAATCGGGAGCCTACACAATAATCGGCAGGTTAAATTGAAACTATACCTACCGACTATTGTATAGATACTTCGACTAATAATCCCTTTTATAATCGGTAGCTTATCCAACTTGTAAGACTACCGATTATAAGGAGCCCATATTCAACCTTGGCCAAATTCCATAGGTTTTGAGGGGTGCAGAGCCAACCATAACCACTTGTCTTGAGCTGTGGATGTAGCCATAATCGGAAGCCTAATAGGTTACATACACTACCGATTATAAGTTGCCCCAAAATGAGTTTTTTCTAAAATCCTTCACGTAATGAATTTTGAAATCTACCATAATCGGTAGGGTATATAATTATATAACCCACCGATTATAACGAGCCCCAGATCCAACCTTTGCCATATTTCATAGGTTTTGAGTGTACACAGCCAGCCATAACCACTTGGTTCGTGTTTTGGATGCAGTGTTAATCGGGAGTTAAATATATTACCAAACCATCCGATTATGGGTTGCCCCAAAATGAGTTTTTTCTAAAATCCTTCATGTAAGGGAATTTGAAATATACCATAATCGGTAGAGTTAACAACTTAACAACCAACCGATTATAAGGATCCCCAGATCGAACCCTTGCCAAATTCCATAGGTTTGGAGTGTACATAGCCATGCATAACCATGTGGTTCGTGATTTGGATGTAGCCATAATCGTAGGCCAAATAGGTTCCAAAACCTACCGATTATAGGTTTCCCCAAAATGAGTTTTTTCTAAAATCCTTCATGTGATGAATTTTTAAATCTACCATAATCTGTAGAGTTTATGACTTCTTACCGTCCGATTATACGAAGCCCCAAATCCAACCTGTGCCAAAATCCATAGGTTTAGAGAGTACAGAGCCAGGCATAACCATGTGGTTCGTGTTTTGGATGTATCCGTAATCGTAAGCCAAATAGGTTCCACAACCTACCGATTATAGGTTGCCCCAAAATGAATTTTTTCTAAAATCCTTTTTTTTTTAAAAATTTTGAAAGCTACCATAATCGGTAGATATTCTAACTTAAATACCTACCGATTATTGGTTTCCCAAGATTCAACCTACGTCAAATTAGCCGTTGCATTTTAAACCAAATTTAAGAAATAGCCGTTGGAGTTTTTGGGAAAAAGAAAAAGAGTCGTTGGACCCTAAACCTATATAAAGAAACTCATATCTATCAACCCAATTGCACCAAACTATTTCCTCTCTTCAGTTCTAACTTTGAAAACAAAAACATGGATATCGCTTTTGCCGAAGAAGAAGATTGTGTTATTTATAGAGCGTACGTTGTGGTAACTGCTCATGATCGTGTTCACAAGCTCCACAAATCGGAATCCCAAGAGTAGCTATGGAACCGTATTTTAATGGTATTTGAGGCGTTAGATGGTAATCGAATAAGGAGATCATCCAATGACATTAAGATGAGAATGAAGACGCTCGATAAGGAGATTGACAAACTTGAAGATGAGGAACGATTTTTTTAGGAACGCTTTTCCTTGGTGGACGTATGAAAAACGAGTAAGTATCTTTGTAACTCCGGCTCACATTAACATAAGTGAGTACTAACTTGTTACTCATTCATAATTTCAGAGAAATCTTGCGGATCGCCGGTATGTGGACCTCTACGGGAAACAATTTGAACATGAAGGATGCTACAAAATCAAGAGGGACAATTTCTATGGTCACCGGAAGTTATGATCTGTTTTAATACTTTTAAGTGATTGTAAGAGTGGTTTTAAAGTGATTGTAATGTTAAGGTCTTTATGTAATGGCTACAATCGGAATATTATTAATATAACAACCTACCGATTATTTATACGCGGTAATTTATTTGGTTAAATAAGCAACCGATTATCACAATCGGACACTTTATGAGTTAATTTAATTTCCGAATGTTACGTTGTTTGGATACAGAAAACAAAGTTTTCTTCACGTAGTCATAATCGAAGGAAACATATAAAATAAACCTACCGAATACTATAATCGGAAGTTTAAGAAGTTCACCTCGTTACCGAATATGGTGTTGTTTGGTTACAGATCACAAAGGACTTTAGAGTGTCATAATCGGAGGCTAAGGAATCATGTTAGTTCCCGATTATGATGTTGTTTGGATACAGAAAACAAAATTTTCTTCACATAGAATAATCGTAGGAATAATATAAACTAACACTACCGATGATAATAATCGGAAGTTTAATAAGTTACATTAGTTCCCGAATATGGTGTGGTTTGGTTACAGAACAAAAATTATTTGTTCACAAAGCATAATCGGTAGGCAACGAAATTCATAATCTTACTAATCTGATGTTTTTTTGGAAAATCCCCAGATTCGGTAGGTACATAAAATAAATAGCTCCCGGTTCTGACAATAAAATTGCAAATATCCCTAGAATTGGGAGCTATGTATATAAAGTAACCTTCCGATTATTTGGATAAAATTCAACAATTTCATATCTCTGCATGTGATTCGCTTGCGAGTCATCGTTAAATGCATAAAGATAGCAATAAAACCATTAATAATTCATAAAACGAACCATTCACAAACCATAAACATAACGTACCAACTTATAATCCGACACAAACGACATAATCCGACATAAACAAAGTTAAATCTGACATAAACAAAGTTATCCATAAAGTTAACAAAACACCGAGAGTTAAGTTTTTCCTATTTGCTTTGATTTTGCGAGCTTTACTACCTCTACGACTTGGACCAACATCATCATTGGTTTCATCAACTTGAGTGCTCGATGACGCCCGAGTTCTTTTGTTCACCTTGGTTGTAGGTTTCTTTTGCAATTTTTCCCCGAACTGAGATGCATACTCCTCATTGTCAACGTTATCAATCAACTGTTGGTGCTTTTTTATCTTTTCAATTGACACAGGCTCTCCGGACTTTATGCACACCATTTGGACAAACGCTTGAACCTGCTCATCTGTTTAAAACATAGCATACCATCAAACGGTTATTACTCTATTTTGACCCATAATATTAAACTAAATTAATAAAACAATACGTACTAATCTATCAAAACCCGCAGGTTTCTCTTTGAGGATACTCTTGTATGAATCGGGCTTTGCTTTAAGATCACGGATTACACGAAGATGAGAAACATTCCGGTACCAATCCATATAGTTGGGAGCATTTTCAAAACCTTGGTTGGCTGCCCTTCCTTGGTTGATCAAGTAATGCGCCGTTCTATCCCAATGGAATTTACAGGATGATGAACCCTTGTAAACCACCGTGATAGAATCTTTATCAGACTCGCAATGCTCCAGCTCCAAAGTGAAATTTTCATGGATTTGGTCCTTTGGTATACCTTGTACAAAACCATGTTATCGCATCACCCTTGAGGCATTGTACATCACATATCCTGTGGGGTGCCACAACGGTCCAAAATAAAGTGCCAAATCGGACCGACCCGCGATATGTCCATCAGCTCGGTCTTCCTTGTATGGATCAAAGCATACGTCTTGGGCATTAAGTGAGTCCAAAATCTCCCTCAAACGAACCAGGTGCTGCTCCTTCGTCCTAGAATGGTTGTCATCGAAGACATACTTTGTTCCTCTAGGGTCACCTTTCGCCCACGCCAGCTTTTCAATGGCCAATCCCAAGATAGGGAAGTGGTCGTAGATCCATGTCTATATTGTCATTTTTGCAAGTATTAGGAAATTGATTCTTCAATGGTAGAAAAATAAAAAAAATAACCAAGTATGTAGAGTTAATAAACAATACCTGTAGTGGACTCACGTTCCCGGCCACTTGGCTAATTCCAAGCCTCGACGCCTTTCTCAACTCTTCAATCAACCACGCATGGCATGCCGTGCCCCAAGAGTACTCATGCACTTTATCGAGAGGATCCAGAAGTTGTAAAAGGTTGGCGTCGACCCGATTGCCACTGGTATTGGGGAAAATGACACATCCCAATACACATAGGAGATATGCGGTGGCCGCGTGGTTGACTTGCTCGTCCGTTAAAGTTCCTTTATCTTCTTTTTCCTTGGTTCCCTTGAACATGTCCATCAGAGTACCCATGTTGAACTGTCTAGTTCTATACTTCATGCATCTTTTGAACTCAGTTGTTGATGTTTCTTCATCCCAACCCAAACGCTTTTTAGTTAGAGCATAAAGTTTGGTCCATTCCAACTGCTTTGTGAACTCAGCCCTAACACCTTTTCCATGGACAGGGAGTCTAACAATCTGCACAACATCATCTGGGGTAATCGTCATCTCCCCAAACGGCATATGGAAGGTGTCGGTCTCAGGATAAAGTCTCTCCACAAATGCTGATATAGCCACCCGGTCATGTTCCAACATAGAGTTCTCCGCAGCATCAGTCAACCCAGAATTTCCAATAATTCTCTTGAACCTTTCACATTCATCCTTCAAAGGCCAATCCATCATTTTTGTTGGTGCGGCGGTCGGTTTGAGTATACGAACCGCATCGGAATGATATTATTAAACACACGATAAGTTAAAAAAAAAGTAAAATAACCTAAAAATATAACACTTAAAACTATTACGAAGAAAAAGATAATAGGTAAATAAAATGGAAACGATTATTACCTCAGTTTCATATATTTCTTTGGCCCAGGAGTCTTTGTATCCAAATAACAATTGTCCTCCATCCTCCTGCAGCCCAAGGATTACGCCTTCTGGAATATCCCTCACCTTCAGTCTTTGTGGGACAAGGTGTTTCGCTTTCTTTCGAGGAGGATTTTTCTTTTCGGCTTCTCCTTCTTCTTGCGCACCACTACCTAGTCCTACTTCAGGTACTCTATCTTCGGGTGCTTCTAGTTGAATTTCTGGTTGTGATTGTGGAGCACTTGGTTGAACACCTTCTTGAACTGGTTGTGATTGAGAGGCACTTGGTTGAACACCTTCTTGAACTGGTTGTGATTGAGAGGCACTTGGTTGAACACCTTCTTGAACCGGTTCTGATTGAGGGGCACTTGGTTGAACACCTTCTTGACTTGTTTGTTGAGTTCCATCTTGAGCACTTGAAGCGGCTTTAGCAGTCCTAGCTCTCCTTGCACTAGCTGTCAGGTTCTAACGCCTTTCCTTCCTTGCACTAGCTGAGACAATTGCATCTTCGATTTTTTTTTTTTTTCGCCTATCCCTAAACAAAGAAAAGAAAGTACAACAGGTTAGTAAACTATATAATCGGAAGTTAATGTAAAACCAACGTTCCCGAATATACATATTCGGTTGGTTTATTTAACCAATTGCCTCTGATTACGCTCAATCGTAAATATTAGTTCACCTAAAGCTACCGAATACGTATAATCGGAAACAAAAGAAAATTTTTGGTGTTCGAATATGTTTATCTACACACAATAATCGGAAGCTAAATTTCAACATAACCCTCCGAATACCAATAATCGAAAGTCATAAAAAGTCCACCCTTCCGAATGCATCACAATCGGAAGCCTCACAAAACTAATTTCTACCGAATATACATCACTTTGTGTCCAGAAATTACTCAAGTGGTTCAGCCTAAGCAATCGGAAGGAAATTACAAAATATATCACCCGATTATTGAGTCTCTAATACTTGTTCTTCCCTAGTATATTTGGAAGGCAAAAACACAATTAGCTTCCGATTATGATCGATTTAGGCCTCAGTAATGAAAAACGTTATATAATCGGTAGGAAACCTAAATATTTACCACCCGAATATGACAAATGTTCTCGTGAAATGAAGAATTCGACCACAATCGGAAGTTTAAAACAATACCTAACCTACCGAATACGGGTAATAACCGAAAACCCTAAAAAAAAAAAAAAAAAAACATGGATTCGTCGAATTGAAGCAATATAAACCTAATTAATGGTAGAATCTTACCTAATCGGCGCCATTTCAAGTTGCACCGAGAGTTTGTCTATCGTATATCGCCTACATTAGGGACTTCATCTTCTTCGTTTTCTTCGGGTTCGTGAGTTAAAACCTCTTTATTACGGGCATGCAATCCAATATTCGGATCCTCACCGCGCACTACGTTTTTGGTTCGAGCTTTCTTACGTTCCTTTTCTTTCATCTTTATAGAGAATAATCGACGATGATTCGATTCGACGATGAACGATGTATAGCGAGGAGAGAGGGAGAGTTTTCCTCTCTGCAATCGGAAGGAAAGAGGAGAAGAGGAGTTGAAGTTGAAGTTGAAAAGAAAATGAAATGGAATGAATTTAGGTTGACTTTGGTTTTATCTGTCAAACGGTTATTAATCGGTAGGTAATACCATCTCATTAGCTACCGATTGTTGAGTAGCCCAAAATCGGTAGAGGGGGTTACTTATAACCTACCGATTATTGGAAGCCCCAAATTGAACCTTTGCAAATTCCATAGTTTCGAAGGTACAGAGCCGACCATAACCATCTGGTTCGTGTTTTGGATGTAGCCATAATCGGAAGATAAATATATGACCCAACCTTCCGATTATAAGTTGCCCCAAAATGAGTTTTTTCTATAATCCCTCATTGTAGGAAATTTGAAATCTACCATAATCGGTAGGAATTGTTACTTTTACCATCCCGATTATGGGAAGCCCTAAATCGTTAGCTTAGATATTTTTTTATTCGTACGATTATATAGGAGCCCCAAATTTCACCATTGCAAAATTCAAAATATTTCTTATTTCTATACTTTAACAATCGGTAGTCTCGTGAGGTTATTTTTCCTACCGATTGTTATAGAAGCCAGAGGCGCGTCAGGCACAAAATCGATATTAATCGGACCCATAATATCGTTACTAAACTTCCGATTGCTTTATAATAATCGGGCACAAAACAGCTTCCGATTATGGAAGGGCATTAACGTATTCTCCGCGTTTTTGGACATCCCTTAACGGTGTATATGGGTTGGGAATAAAAAAGTCGCCCCTAATTCTTTTGGGGTCGCCCCTAAAAATGCCAGGTTTTCTTATGCATCGGAGTATTAATTAATTTGGTAGTGTATTACGGAAGTGGTATATACTCCCAATTTTCTCCCCCAAATCACTCTCTGACAAGTGGCGTGAACCACCACCACAGATTTTAGTTGTGTTCCCACCCCTAGACAAAACACGTGGCCACTTTAAGTGGTTGTTAGAGTAGAGGAAAAATTGGGGAAGAAATACGTTGGTAGGAAGTTTTTTTTTTTTTTTTTTGAAAGAGAACCAGTCATAAAAACCCAAGGTGACCAAACCTGTGGTATAAAAAGAACGCGCAATTGGGGGATTAAAAAACTAATTGGGGGATATAGGAAAAGGACAAAAACTGGATCCAAATATAAAATCAGGGTCACCCTTATCTAAGTATTTTAAGTAATTCCTAATCTACCCCTCACTAATCATAATTAGTGATTAATAATAATTAGTAAAATCATAAGATTTTTGATAAATGATTAGTGCGTATTATTATTTGTGTTTGGGTGAGTGAGGTGAGAGTAGAAGGAGGGAAAAAATATTTGAGAGTGAACTTTTTTGGGGGAAAATGGAGGATGATTGTGAAGAGAGAATTGTTGCTGCTGAATCTTTAGCTAAACTACAAGAAGAGCATATCTTCAATCTTCATCCAATGACAACAACTCACAATTGCAAGTTTTTGTGGAACCAACACCTTTGGATCATGAATTTTATGAGCATGAAGTGTTTCGTGAAGAACCAACCCAAGAGAGTAAACTAGCTCAACATATAAGCACTCCCAATACTCAGGTAAAGCTGATAAGAGGTTAAAAATTTGATTTTTATCTTTGAAACCACCATTTTTTCAGCTGAAAAATCTCGGTGCCGGCATAGCAGTAGTATGAATACAATGTCGGCAGCCACCAAACCGGCATACTATTCATGCTTCGGCCATGCCGGCACCGAATATCCCCCATTTTGAAATTAAAACCGGCATAGTATTTAACCAAAAACACTATGCCGGTACAAAAGTTACTTTTTACCTACCACAGAATATTCTACGGAATACGGTACCGCCATGGTTTGTTTCTAAGGTTATAATGCCGGTACTGCTGTTGATGGTGGTTTTTAAACAAAGGGTAAAATCATAAAACCCCAAATAACCTAATGTCACCGGTGACACATTTATTAGAACATTTAATACATGTAGTCAGTAATTAATAGGGGGTATTTTTTCAAATTAGGGTTACAACGAGCAAAACCCTAATTCACCTCCGTGCCAATGGCAAATCATGCCAGCCACACCTATCCCAAGCTAGCCGCGCCATGCCAAACACACTCTGCCTTGGCCCTAGCTATGCTAGTCACACCAAACGCGCCAAAGCATGCCAACCATGCTAGCCGCACCTCCGTGCCAATGGCAAATCATGCCAGCCACACCTAGCCCAAGCTAGCCGCGCCATGCCAAACGCACTCTGCCTTGGCCCTAGCTATGCTAGTCACACCAAACGCGCCAAAGCATGCCAACCATGCTAGCCGCACCTCCGTGCCAATGGAAAATCATGCCATCCACACCTATCCCAAGCTAGCCGCGCCATGCCCCACGCCAATCCAAGCACCCTTACCTTGGCCCTAGCCACGCCATGCCAAAATGACGCTCAAACTGCATAAAAATAAATTTCTCTACTTCTCTTTAACTAGCAAGTAGTATAATGTAAGTAGGATCGTCCCAAGGGAGGTATGAAGTTCAAGTTGTTATGCAAATACTCTTAGCAAAGATGATTTTGTTGTAGAAATGTGAAAATTGTAAAATGTATTCAAATATGAGATGTAATTGATTAAAGGTTCATTCTAGACCACGGAATACAAACCAAATTGATAGATAGCTATGTTCTTCACATTATCATGTTACTAACAACCCTAGAATAATTAGTACGCTCAACTATTCCGTTATTATCTCCTAGCTCACCGGATACGGAAGCGCTCGACCACTCTGGTTCCTACTTGCCAAGTTTCCTAGAGGTACGCTTACTAGGTTTGACTTAAACAAGTGCTCTAAGTTCTGGAGATAAGGTTGCTCCTAGTGATGAACTCAAAAGCATGAATCACCTACTAGTGTTGATTTCTACATATGGGTACTTAACAAAGTCCCATCATCAATACCCACATATTACTACTTGTGTTTATCTTCTCTAGACAATTACGGGTCGAAGAAAATCTAAACTAGCAAATAGATTAAGAATTAATGATTCAATTTCGAACTTAAACCCTTAGCAAATAATCCATAGACAATATTAGCATGGTAGAAATCAATCAATAACATTAATGAATGCAAGAGAACAAGTTTTTCATATCAAATATAGATTCATATTTCGGGCTTCGAAATCGCCCTTCATCAAAGAGAGTTTTAGTTAATCATAATATTGGAGTTCATCATCAAATAATAATGGAAAATAAAGTAAAGGAGATGAAAATATTAAATGAAAGCAAACCCTAGCTCCGGCTCTCTGCAAAACTCCAAGAAGAATACGTGATAACCCCTTTTCAAGTTGTAGAAGTTTCCCTTATGTAGCCTTTTTCTCCTTTCAAAACTAGGTCAAATCCATTGTAGTCCAAGCCCAATATATCCACCAAGCCCACATAGGAGGAAACCCATATAGAAAACATGCTCAGGAAGTAGTCACCGGAGGTCCCAGAAAGTCCCCTAAAACCAAATGCTAAATTGGCCTAATCCGCGCCGGGGCATCTCAAAGCCGCCTTTGTCATCGTGACATCACCAGCAGTTTTTACACTTCCAAACGCTCAACTTTGCTTCTCTGCAGTTCAAACATTCACAAAAAACAACTAACCAGCTTTCTTATCTTGCGAAACGCACCCAAAAGCGTGACCCATAGCTCATATGTCCCTATCCAGCCAACTCTTGTATCCGACTCATACCCCCTCGCGATTCACAAATATTGCGATTCATGCTTCAAGTTCCGAAATCCGGCTACCGGAACTATGCTCACCGGCTCACCATTCTAGCTCGCTTTTCGCACTGTTTTTGCAGCTTCAAAATCCATTCCCTGCACCTGATTTGTTTCGCAGCCAAGTAATCACACACATGGACTTAGCATCATCAACCCCAGCCCAGGCCATTTAACTCCGAGACTGCAACCATTCATACTCTAAACCACCCAAGCAAAGCATCACTTGGTGGCTGTCTTCACGGCAAGAAATTCACCTAAATTAGCTCACAATTGACCCCAAACTCCTTGGCCAATTCCTTTACCGATCCTCACCCATTGTGCCGTGTTTTTGTTAACTTCTAAATCGTGGTAGTCCACCAACCCTTGTATACAACCATAAGCCATCGAACTCCCCGGCAAGCAGCTACCTCTTTCTTGCCAAGACTCAACCTAATACCACCATAACTCACCCACTTCTCCTTGTTTTTCCTCGGCAGCCAACACCTCCTTTGCTGCTTTCCTTGTTCAATTTCAAACCACACTACTCGATTCAAAACCCATTTCATCCTCCCGCATCTATCAACAAAGAGCAACATTTCAAATAAAGAACTCGATGGTTCAGGCTTTTAAGCAAACACATTGTATGCCAGAAGCTAGTGATACACATTGAACTTGTTGTTGATTCTTAAAATCATTCCACCTCCTTCCCTGCAAGCAATTCAACACAAACCCATTCATTCAAATCATTTCAGAAGCTCTAAACATTTACGATCCTCTTCGTTCATCATCAAATATCAATGGCAAGAATAGAAGTTCTTAATCAGTTTGCAACTGATTTTTAAGCTTCAAAAGTCTTTCAATCTTCTCTCATAACCAAAAAGAATCTGTACCCAAGCTTTCTCTCCTGTTCAACGTCGAAATCCCTGTATTTCTCGCTCATTCATTCACTAAATTATACGACAGCAGATTGAGTTTCTTCAGCTGCTTCTTTGGCCATAAACCAAATCAAACTCTGATAAATTCTGACCAGAACCCCGTGTCCATCTTAACTTCCTTTTTGAATTCGGATTTCCCTCATAACCCTTGGCAATCTCTCGTCAATCCTGCAGCAACTGGAGGCAGAGCTTGGTGCAGCGCAAGCTGAGCATGAATGAACCGGGATGAGAACTAAATTAGTTATAAAATCTCGACCTGATGCTAGTAGTGACATTCAAAAGATGTATTTTAGGCTCCTATCACACCTAGGCTTGCAAACCGTGCAACCTAGGCCAAATTGGCCACGCATGCCATTGGCACATGCCAACACACATCGCTGGTAGCTTTCCTTACCAGGCCGTGACCCTAATGTCCACGCATGCCATTGGCACATGCCAAAACGCATCGCTGGTATCTTTCCTTACTAGGCCATGACCCTAATGTCCACGCATGCCATTGGCACATGCCAACATGCATCGCTGGTAGATTTCCTTACCAGGTCGTGACCCAAATTGGCCACGCATGCCATTGGCACATGCCAACACGCTCGCTGGTAGCTTTTCTTACCAAGCTGTGGCCCTAATGGCCGTGCGTGCCATTGACACATGCCAACACGCATCGCTAGTAGCTTTCCTTACCAGGCCGTGACCCAAATGGCCGCGCATGCCATTGGCACATGCCAACACGCATCGCTGGTAGCTTTCCTTACCAGGTCGTGAACCTAATGGCCACGCATGCCATTGTCACATGCCAACACGCATCGCTGGTAGCTTTCCTTACCAGGCCGTGACCCTAATGGCCACGCATGCCATTGGCACATGCCAACACGCATCGCTGATAGCTTTTCTTACCAGGCCGTGACCCTAATGGCCACGCATGCCATTGGCACATGCCAACACGCATCGCTGGTAGCTTTTCTTACCAGGCCGTGGCCCTAATGGCTGAGCATGCCATTGGCACATGCCAACACACTTGCTGGTAGCTTTCATTACCTAGCCGTGGCCCTAATGGTCGTGCGTGCCATTGACACATGCCAAACACGCATGCTGGTAGCCTAACTTGCAAGCCGTGCAACCTATGCCAACTTGGCCGTACGTGCCATTGGTACATGCCAAAACCCACGCTGGTAGCCTAACTTGCAAACCGTACAACCTACCACCAAGGCATTCCGCACATTCCACACACGCCACTAGAAGCTCTGGCATTGCCACTTGCACTCAAGGTGCAACCCGCAACAAAGGCATTCCGCACATGCCATTGGCACATGCCACACGCGCCACTAGCAGCGCCACTTGCACTCAAGGTGCAACCAACACTCGAGACATCAACACAAACGGGGGGATGCTTTCTAGGGTCTTGGTTTGGCGGTCACAACATGCAGCGTACACTACGCTCACATTAAGAAAGCGTGAATAGGAATAAAGCGGTCAAATAAATGAGGAAATAATGGTGAAAACGTTTTCACCAATGAACACCATGCGGTTACCACCTCCTCCCATTATTTCACCCTTTACTCTCTTCCTTCATGAGGCCAAAGTACGTTTCAATCTCGACTTGTATAAATAGGTCTTACCTATTTCTACCAGACAACAGGTCTCGGTCAGGAGAAAAACACAACACTCTCAAAAAAGGCAACTTTGCAAGCTCTCCAAAAAAGCTTTCATCTCTTGCAAGCTTCCGGCTTTCACTTTTTGATACAAGTCGAGACACTACTCTCCCAAAATTATTCTGGTATCAACACCTTTCTTTGCTTCCCTCCCCAAATCAACCCTTCTCCTCCACTTTGTGACCGAAGCAAGTCTGGAACGGCCATTTCTTGGTTTAGGCCGGACTTGTACAGATTGATCTCTCGAATCTAGAAAGTGCTCACGTGCAACACATTTTTTTAGGGTTTAAACCAGTTTCTCACTCACCTACCGAATTTACCAAAATCGGCGGAAACGATTTTCACCCATAAACAATTGGCGACCACAGCGGGAGGATTGATCTATCGGTTACAATACCAACTCCGACTCCTGATTTTGTTTCCCGAACGTCAAATCCAAACATGGTGGAACTCAGGTCCGGAGCGGCTGCCGAGAATACCAGCACAGAACACATCCCTGATGTCAGCGGCTCTCCAAATAACGTTGTTGCATCACCTACTGACTACAGTAACATCAAATGCACTCCCTCAAGCGTAACACCGCCAATCACCAGGGCCAGAGCCGCTGCCTCCTCTAGTGTCTCTGCACAACCCTCTAATCACGGCAACGAAAATATCTCTTTGGGTGTCACGCCACCAGTCACCAGGGCCGAGCGCGCCAGCCGCGCCCTAATGCTTCGTCTAGCATGGCGCCTCCGACCACAACTAAGGTTCCAACTACCCCGCCGACGGGACGAGAGACCGGAGGGACCAGAGGAAGTCGTCCTTATGTCACCATCGCTGATTTGATGGAACGACAGGAGATGCTCGCCAGAGCCCAGACGGATATGGTTTCAACGCAGAAGGAGGTACTCGTCTTTCTCAAGACCCTGACAGAGCGACTACCACGTGAGTCGCGTCCTCCAGAGCCTCTTAGGAACGTCTCCAACAACCCCGACGCCAGCACCTCGGCGGAGCACGCCTCCACGGATGAGGAAACTCGCGCAAGAATCCCGTTGGAAAGAAATCAGCCGCCCAACTTCGTCACGCGAGAAAATCTGGAACAACTTCTCCGCAACCGAATCAAGAATGATGAATTGGACGTGCATCATCACCAACCCCCTTACCCATCCGAAATGCAGAGAATCCCTCTCCCAAAGGGGTACTCTTCTCCTCAATTCACCCTGTACGATGGTACCGGGAGTGCACATGAGCATGTCTCCCGTTTCCTGGAATCCCTAGGTGAACATGAATATAATCACGTTCTTCGTTTAAGTGAATTCTCAAAATCACTTACTGCAAGGGCGTATACATGGTACAACAAAGATCCCACCGAACAAAGCATTCCCAACTGGAGTAGCATGGTCACTTGCGTTTTACAAGAAATACTTCTTCGTGTCTGAACAAGTTACTTTCTCAGACCTCGGAAGAATGTACCCGTGGGATAACGAACATCCGAATGATTTCGTCAAAAGGTTCAGGGTTCAAGCACTCGATTGTCACGACCCAAACGTGACCGAGCAACAACTGGTGAACGCGTGCATCAATGGTATGCTTCCTATTTACCGCGCCTTTCTAGAGAACTTGCGCTTCCAAACATTCTCCGAACTCCATGAAGCCGCCAGACGATCCGCAACAACAACACCAACATTACTGGAAAGAGCTAGGCCAACTCGAACCGAAGACACACGTGAAACTCGCGGGAGTAGACGCCTCATTGATCGCTGTCGTAAGCGTCAAAAATAATTTCACTTTCTTACTCACTAAATATAAATGAAGTACAAGGTAAGGAAGAGTTCGTTTCCACAGAGCGGCAATTGTTGTTATGTGATTTTCAGTTTCTAAGGTAACCAAGGGGGGATGTTTGTTGTTTTAGCGAAATACTAAAGTAAAAATAAAATAGAGCAAAGCAAATAATTGGAATAATCAATAAGGAGAAGATATTGGTCACGAGATAGTATCATTCACAAACATGTATTTTCATCAATGATTAGAATTGGTATTTTAATCTCTCATTCACTAAAAGTCCTAGGATACCTTGATCGCAAGTATATCCCGCTAATTCCCTGATTTCATCACAACCACATTAAAATATGCATATGTGAATTCTTCCTAGAAAGCAACCTAAAGTGTAAAAGCACAATTAGATTTAACTCCCTAAAAGCAATAAGTTCTATGGAATAAGACTAATCAATGCAAACGAATGTGTAAAAGCACTAATCGTTTTAACAAAAGTTATGATTCACTTGTGACTAGTAGGATATATCACTACAAGCACTACCCACAATTATGCTACTTAGAATCAGGGATAAACAACTTTTTCGTATTGAAAACCCTAATATAGCTCTAGAGATGAATGTAAATCGGATTGATTCCGGACTCAACCAAACAAACTATCAAATCATATAACACTATTAATTGTGAATCACAAACAATGAAATATTGAGACAAAACTAATTCATTGAATCATATAACATATTGAGAAATCAACTTTATCCCATAACCAATAATACTTGTTTAGCTACTCATAGCTATGGAGTTCATCATAAAAAATATTAATTGAAAAGAAGAAGATGAACAAAAGCAAACCCTAGAAGCGTAAACAAAACCGGCTCTCCAAGTTCCAAGAAATATATGTGTTTCTTTTCCCAAGAGTTGTAGAAGTCTTTCTCCTTTTGTAGCTTTTCTCCAACTTCTAAAATTAGGTCTTCATAACCCAAAACCGATGTGGTCCACCAAGCCCATGCGTGTGCAAATACCCATGTGAAAATATGACCCAAAAGAGGTCACCGGAAATATGGTATTGTGGCCGGAAATTGGCCGGAAAAGTCGTCGGCGAGCATCTCAGGTGACCGACAAAGTCAAACCGGTCACCAGTCAACTGGGTCAACTCGGTCAAGGTCAGACCGAGTCAAACCGGTCATATGAGTCAGGTGCTGAGTCTGGACCGAGTCATCTCTGAGTTATCTGACTAGTCCTAGGACAGGCCAGTTGCACAGGCCTAAGTCTTACATGAGCCATAGCATCTGTGTTGCACCATTGTGGTGCATCACACTTCACTCCAGCCATCTTGAATTCAAACTGCCAACAGTACCACCACCATTTCTACATCTTCCTTAGGCCACCTGCAATTCAGTTCCAGCTACTGCCTTCGACAAAGCAATCCCATCACCAAATCAATCATCCTTGGCTACACAGCTCACCATTTTGCACATCACTTAACTCAGAAAATCATCTATTTGCAGCTCCATTACCACCAGCCAGTTCTCCACCATTCTACACATAACTACTGCCAACTTGTAGCTTCAATTGCAATCCATAACTAAAAATCAACATCAAAGCAGGCTCACAACTCAAACTATCTGAACTGCAACATCAGCTTTTCTCTGCATCATTTCCACTTCCTTCTTATAGCAGACAGAACACTACTGCACTCTTATCTTGAGCTTCAATTTAGCTAAGTCTAACATTCAGTAGCCCCCTGAGTTGTCACAAATACCGCAACCAAACCTCTTTCCACCTGCAATTGCTTACAGCTGAACAGGCCTCCAGAACCCATTAGCTCACTCTGCATTTCACCTCTTTGTTGATTTCTGGTCTTGAAACTCCACCATCTTGCAATGCATCACTAAGTCATAGCATTTCAGCTCACCACCTGCTGCTGTCTCAACCATCACAGATTCAACACACTCTAGCACCAGCAATGTTTCCTTCTACAATTTCTTGCATATACCAGCACCATCAAACTCAGCCATCGACACACACTGCACCTGTTGCTTCCCTGAGTTCATCCCTGTTCATTCTATTCACCATCTCAGTCATACCCTTATACTTCAATTCGTGTAACTCCTTCCCCTAACAAGCCAAAGCAATCACAGTGCTCTAATTCTAACAATGTGAATGCATACATTTCAGTGATTTCACAACCACACAAGTCATCAGCTGCAACAGCTACCAAAACCACCTCCCTGAATTCACACATCTACAGCTTCAACTGATCAGACTGCTGCTCCATACCAACTACAGCTGCAAAAACACTTTGAACTGCAAGCCTAAGCATTCATCTAAGCCAATCCTCCACTGATTTAGCTACTTGCGGTACCAGCTCCGAAGCATTGTTACCTCCATAGCTGCAACTGTCACAGCCAAGTACCTGTTCTGACATGCATCTCAACAATAATTATAGCACCACAGTTCTTGAGATCCCATTCTCAGCACACAACACTGCTGACTTCCTTGTACATCTCTGCCATCATTCCCTGCCAAATACAACCACTAAACTGCAGCTGCGATGTAATTCTCAGTTCAGACCTGAGCTTCAACACCATTCATTCACATTCCATCCTTTCCTTGCAATCCATCTCCAGGAAACAACATCAACACAGGCCACTAGAGCTTCTATTTCCTCTCTGCACCAGAACCAATCTTCTCTGCCCTGTTTACAGAATCATCACATAGTCAGCTGCAACTACATCTGTTATTCTTCCCAGTTATACTCTTAAACCAGCACAGAAACAGCAACAACATCAATTTGTTCTTCTCATTTCCAACTCATTATCACAAGCTCAGCTCAGTCATTCTTGGTTCCAACAGCAATCCATCATTAACTCAC
The DNA here is from genome assembly GCA_023531295.1 of Papaver armeniacum. Classification (NCBI taxonomy): domain Eukaryota; kingdom Viridiplantae; phylum Streptophyta; class Magnoliopsida; order Ranunculales; family Papaveraceae; genus Papaver; species Papaver armeniacum. The sequence continues at coordinate 123,775 of JAJJWW010017927.1, read as the reverse complement.
ATACCATCTGATTTCTAACTCCAAGTCTTGGTCTAACAGGAACCCAGAACTTGTCTATGTCTCCCATTTAAGCTCTCAACTCAAATCAACAGTATCACAACCATTTCCACCTCAAATTAGGTCGAACCCGTAGAATGATTTTCTTCTTCTCGGCTTCACTTGCTTCCTTGAACTCAAAACCACTAGAAACCCTAACCCGCAGCTCAGTTCATCACCTCAACTCTGGTTTCTTCCATGAGTTCAACACCTCAGATGTGCCCTCTTCAAATCAACATCCGCAACAAACCCATTGTTCTACAAAATCAAATCCACTTCCAGTAACTACCTCACATTCAATCTCAGATTTCATTTCTTCCATTTCTGTCAAAACCCTTCTTCTACTCAATGCAAGAGCACTTCAATTCTCGACTGAAACCCCAATCTAACAGATCCCCATCTGTAATTCCTTCTTTACCTACCAATTCTTCCATTGCTATAAACAATAGTGCCATTAGATCAACAATATCCACAATTCTCTCGATCTCTCTCGGCAAAAATCAAGCGGCCCGTAACTCTCCTCTCTCAATTTCCGATTCGGGGAAGATAATGATTGAGAGGAAAAACGATTTGGGTTAAGTGTAGGAATGAATGTTGATATAAGCACCCACCGAAGGATAAGGGCACCAAAGTGATATATGTGGCCTGTCGGTTTCAGGGAACTGACCACCTATTCTCGTTTTCTAGCTCAACCTGTCGCCTGCGCGGAACTGACAATTCATTCTTCACCTCTTTTACTGTATAACCTCAACTAGCTCCAAGTATTACTCGCCTGTGAGTTGGTCTTTTTGCCATTTTCGCTCCAAATGAATGATTTCTCCTTCTTTTGCTCCGAATGACTCCAAACTACCTAATCGACTCAAAAGCAAACATAAGATACATAATTTACACGACAATAGCAAAGAAAGCATAAATACTAGATATAAAATTAGGTGTTTTACAACACCTATCAAATTCCCCCACACTTAGACTTTGCTAGTCCTCGAGCAAATCAAACAAAATAAATTCTAAAACATACATACAACTCCGTGTCGTCGAGGCTACGGTCACTTTTAGCATAAATAACAAGCCTTTGAACCCCTAGGTGTCCCTAGTAGACGAGTTATAGTCTCGTGAGGGTTTACTAGAGATATACCCACAAAACCTACCTTTCCAACTTACTAGTTCTCCGTAATGATAGCATCCAACGCGCTAAGAAGACATAGAAATTCCGCACACTAGTCATAAGAAGTTAGACACATAAATGAACACAATCTCATCCTTAAAAGTTGAGAGAGAAATAACCATCCCTTATCGAAAGAAATTCGGGTTCGGAGTGATCGAAAGTCTCGACTCTGCCTCACAAGAAAGAGTTTTATGAAGTTGCTCTCAATAATAAACAGCTTTTTATGGGTCACACATGTGTCCAGGTAGGAATGAAGAGAGAATCCTGCGACACGTTGAATGGTAGGAAGGCAAAAACCCTCCGAAGTGTTTTGAAAACCCACATCTTTTATTCATTTTGAAAACCCATTTTTCTGGCGATCTCTAAGAAAGGAAATCAACCACTTAACGAAGGTGGGAATATGCTTACTTACCTCGTTATCCGTTCGACGTGCAGCTAGCACCACTCTCACAACATCCATAGAAACGTCTTCGGTCTTCTATCGGTGTCTTCATCTTCGTCTTTGGTCTTCAACTCTTGAGGATAACTCTTGAACTTCGTAGAATATTGACAATATGATTCTTTCCCTCAAATTCCTTGTTGCTTGAAACTTCATTATAGATATTTCTTCTTTCCATTGGCTTTATTGAAAGAACAAAACGAAAAACGAACTATACAATCTCAAAATATATTTTTTTTTCTTTTTTTTTTCATTGATCATAAAAAATAAAACAAATACAAAATAAAAACGAAATAAAACAATAAAACTAGTAATGAACCTAAAAAAAAAAATTCTCTTGTCTCTTTTTTTTTATCAATAAGAACGGGCCCTAGCTCAGCTGGTCATCCCCGTTCCCCAAAAGTTTAATGCGCTCCAGGAGGTCCCAGGTTCGAGTCCCCAATGACGTAATATTGCAGGAATTAACATGGAAGGTAGTGTTAGCTTGCCCCCCCTTGTGACACAATCTCAGCCCCGCCCTCCCGCCGTTTCGGCTCCCTTGGCTAGGTTACCCATGAGGCTCCATTGGGTAGGTTAGCAGTAGTAAGAACTAGTTTTCAATTAATGTAGTAGTATGTCGTTGGAGCTTAGCTTGTTTGGCTTCCAACTAGTTTCATGTAATAATAATAATAATAATAATAATAATAATTTTTTTTTTTTTGAGACAAGAGAAAGTAAAATACAAATAAAATAAAAAATGTAAGTACAAGGCCATGGTGTAAGTACTTTACCGCTTGATTCTTCACAACTTATATGTCTTGATATCATAAACTTCTCGAACTCTCATCTTAATAATCTTCACTCTTGTACAATAGTCTTCAACTTATAAAAATTCTGCTCCTTGTTTAGTTGCTATACTTGAATCTGAAATCTGCTCAATTGCATACCGTTGCTTGTAAACCTCGAACGTGTTCAACTTTCCTTCAAATTTGTGATGCTCCTCTTGTTGATGATGATGGTGTTTCTATGGACCTGTTGGTGTAGAGAGAGATAAGGTGGATGGTGCTAACTGCGAACAAGATTACAAGTGGTATGTAAGTTAGCAATTCGATGTCACCATCATGGTTGATAACAATAGCACTCAAGAGATCAAAATAGTGCTTCTATGGTGGGAGGTTGGGCAGCTCACCATTCTGCCCGGAATTTACGTACGGTGACACACACTCTAAAAGCACAAATTTAGACAGGTACAAAGAATTGAAGGTTGGTGCCTCACATTATGTAACATGGGTAGTCTCCACTATAGGGGATCACTACTCTTATACCGAATTCAGTCTGCAACTTATTTGCCACTGGCATGGTTAAATCCAACTTTAACTCTCATACAATTAAGAAACCCGATCATGTTCTCTGTCATCTCTAAGTTCAATCACTATTATGAGAATCTCGATGTAATCTTAGCGACATGTATACTATGTGACTCTAAACTAACTACAAGTTGGAGTTTTCTTATTCACTAATTTACACAAAAGTTGAAAAATTTCAACAATTTACAACGCAAATGCTTAACCACTCCCCCACACTTAAACTTTACATTGTCCTCAATGTAAATTGAATCGTCCAAAGTAAGTCAAGGTGGGAAATTCTAAAAAAAAATCAGAAAAAATAAAAAAAACAAGACACGAAAAACTAAAAACAAGACAAGAAATACTCATCCGATGGGTTGCCTCCCATTTAGCGCTTGGTTTAAAGTCGCCAGCCCGACTATCTCCTTGCTTTCTATGACTCCTCCAGAGGGAGTACATCCACAAAGTTAACTCCTTCCACTATTTCGGAAGTGAAATTCTCATAATATGGTTTCAACCGGTGCCCATTAACTTTAAGTTGTCTCCCTGTAGCTATGCTACGAATTTCCACTGCACCATGAGAAAACACATTAGTAACAATAAAAGGTCCGATCCATCGTGACCTTAATTTACCCGAAAATAAATGTAAGCGAGAATTGAACAAAAGCACTTTCTGCCCAATGCAAAATTGTTTCCTAGAAATCATGTTATCATGGAATGCTTTCGTCTTTTCCTTATAAATGCGTGAGCTTTCAAATGCATCATTGCGAAGCTCCTCTAGCTCTTGGAGTTGTAACTTCCTTTGCTTTCCAGCCCCATCCATCTCCATATTGCATTGTTTAATAGCCCAAAACGCCTTATGCTCAATTTCAACGGGTAAATGACAAGGTTTACCATACACAAGCCTAAAGGGAGACATCCCGATAGGTGTCTTGTATGCGATTCTATAAGCCCACAAAGCATCATTAAGTCGCATGCTCCAATCTTTCCTTGTTGGATTCACCGTCTTCTCTAGAATAGATTTCACCTCCCGATTAGACACCTCGGCTTGTCCATTTGTTTGGGGATGATAAGGTGTTGCAATCTTGTGCGACACATTGTACTTCATCAACAAGCTTTGTAAAATCCTGTTTTTGAAGTGAGAACCCCCATCGCTAATTATGGCTCTTGGAATTCCAAACCTTGCAAAAATATTAGCTTGCACAAAATCTGAAACCACTTTAGAATCATTAGTTGGGGTGGCTTTAGCTTCCACCCATTTCGAGACATAATCAACCGCAAGTAAGATATAAAAATTCCCATGGGAGTTGACAAAAGGCCCCATAAAATCAATACCCCATACATCAAAAACTTCAATAAATTGAATAAAAGTTTGTGGCATTTGATTTCGGGCACCTAGATTGCCGGTTCTTTGGCACCTATCACAAGTTGTACAAAATATATGTGCATCCTTAAACAAAGTTGGCCAATAAAAACCACTCTCAAGTACCTTGTGAGCGGTTCTCTTACTCCCAAAATGTCCTCCGCAAGCATAGGAGTGACAAAAAGACAAGATAGAATTAAATTCGATTCGGGAATGGACCTTCGTATTACTTGGTCACTACCATGTTTCCACAAGTATGGATCATCCCATATGTATTGGTTCCCTAACTTCTTAAGTTTGTCCCTCTCAAAGACGAGACAAGTTCTTTGGGATTTGTTTAGAAACTAAGTAATTGACAATATCGGCATACCATGGTTCTCCAAAGGCAATTGAGAATAGTTGCTCATCCGGGAAACTTTCACGCAATGGGATAGCTTCCTTGTCCACAGCAAGACGGCTCAAGTGATCCGCAACGGTGTTCTCAATTCCTTTCTTGTCCTTGATTTCAATATCAAACTCTTGCAAGAGTAATATCCATCGTATGAGCCTCGGTTTCGCCTCTTTCTTTGTAAGCAAGTACTTAAGCGCTGCATGATCAGAAAAGACAACAACTTTTGTACCAATTAGATAAGAGCGAAACTTTTCTAAAGCAAAAACAATAGCTAATAACTCTTTTTCAGTGGTTGTGTAGTTTTTTTGGGCCTCATTTAACGTTCTAGAAGCATAATAAATAGCATGAGGAAGCTTCCCCACACGTTGCCCAAGCACCGCACCAACCGCATAATCACTTGCATCACACATGAGCTCAAAAGGCTTGCTCCAATCCGGTGGTTTAATGATAGGGGCTGAAATCAAAAGTTCTTTCAAACGATTGAATGCCACCATACATTTTTCATCAAAGTTAAAAACCACATCTTTTTGCAATAAGTTACAAAGTGGTGATGCTACCTTTGAAAAGTCCTTGATGAATCTACGATAGAAACCTGCATGACCAAGAAAAGAACGTATCTCCCTCACCGTAGTGGGATGGGTTAAAGCACGAATAAGGTCTATCTTAGATTTATCGACTTCCAAGCCTTTAGAAGATATTATATGGCCTAAAAATATGCCATGAGTTACCATAAAATGGCACTTCTCCCAATTCAGCACAAGATTTGTTTCAACACATCGTTCAAGGATTAGAGACAAATTATTAAGCAAAGGTCGAAAGAATCACCAAAGACACTAAAGTCATCCATGAACACTTCAATTATGTTTTCAACATATTCCGAAAAGATACTTACCATACACCTTTGAAAGGTAGCTGGAGCATTGCATAAGCCAAAAGGCATCCTTCTATAAGCAAAAGTACCGAAAGGACAAGTGAAAGTGGTTTTCTCTTGGTCCTCCTCCGCTATCACAATCGATTGTAACTTTGAATAGCCATCAAGGAAGCAATAATAAGAGTGTCCAGCTAAACGTTCAAGCATTTGATCAATAAAAGGTAAAGGAAAGTGATCTTTTCTAGTAGTGGCATTCAATTTTCTATAATCAATACAAACCCTCCAACCGGTTTGCACACGAGTTGGGACAAGTTCGTTCTTATCATTCTCCACCACTGTCACACCTGATTTCTTTGGTACTAATTGTACCGGGCTCACCCACTTGCTATCGGATATGGGGTAGATAACACCCACTTCCAAAAGCTTGAGTATCTCTTTTTTCACAACTTCCATCATGGGAGGGTTCAAACGACGTTGTGCTTCCCTTGTAGGCTTTGCATCGTCCTCCAAACGGATTTTGTGCATACAAACGGCAGGGCTTATACCCTTGATATCGGCAATTGTCCATCCTATGGCCGTCTTGTACTTCCTTAGCACCCTTAGAAGTTTTTGCTCCTGTAAATCACTAAGCTCATTAGAAACAATCACAGGTAACTCTTCATTATCACCCAAGTACAAGTACTTTAGGTGATCGGGAAGAGGTTTCAATTCTAACTTTGGAGATTTAACAATTGAAGGTACAAGCTTTTCATCACTGCATGGTAAAGAAATAAAAGAGATATTATGAGTTTCCGGCATCCTTGTAGTGAATTAAGATCACCAAGGGCTTCCTTGACTTCATTACCACACTCTACACCATTATCTATGGATGTAGTTAACATGGTTTCCAAAGCGTCATCACCATTTAATTCAAACATTTGTTGTGCCAATGTATCCATAACATCAATGGAGAAACAAGAGTGGACATCACTGGGATATCTCATCGTCTCGAAAATGTTGAAACGTATTGTTTCTCCATCAAACTCCATGGTCAACGTTCCCTTATCCACATCAATTATGGTTTTCGCCGTTTTCATGAATGGACGCCCAAGTAGCAATGGAAGAGACGAGTCCGGTGAACCTTCATCCATCTCTAACACACAAAAGTCAGCTGGAAATACAAGTTGATTAACCTGCACAAGAACATCCTCAACAATACCCATTGGGTAGACATTAGAGCGATCGGCTAATTGCAATACAATTTCAGCCTTTTTAAGAGGACCAAGATCAAGTGAATTATACATTGATGCCGGCATAACATTAACGGATGCACCTAAATCCAACATAGCTTTGTTAAATGTTGTGTTACCAATTGTGACGGGAATGTCAAAACTACCGGGATCCTTGCACTTAAGTGGGAGTTTGTGTTGTAAGATTGCAGAAGCATTCTCCCTCACACTAAGCACTTCATTACCTTTGAGCCTTTTCTTATTGGTACACAAGTCCTTCAACACCTTTGCATACTTTGGAACTTGCTTAATAGCATCAATGAGTGGTATGTTCACATGGATCTTCTTTAGAACGTCTAAAATCTCCTTTTCTAATTCCGCCTTCTTAGAACTTGCAAATCTGCGAGGAAAATGTAAAGGAGGAACATAAGTAGAAACCGGAGTTTTAGAGTTAGAAATAGGTACCTCAGAAGTTTGGGGAGAATCCTCATTCTTCTCCTCCAAAATAGGTTCCTTTGGTGTTTCCACCTTGCCCGTATCAGTAACTTCGGGTTGCACAAGTTGTGTACCACTTCTCAACGTAATAGCATTGACACCCTCTTTTGGGTTAATAGGTTGAGAAGGGAGTTTCCCACTATTTTGTGCCTTCAATTGGTTCAACTCAATAGCCATGGAGCCCATTTGTGTTTGCAACTCCTTGATAGCACTCTTAGTTTCTTGCTGACTTTCTTTAAACATGGTAGAAATGCCTTGCATCATTGTTTGAAGCTTTGAGTCAATATCGGAACCTTGATTTTGCATTGATTGTTGTGCTTGTGGTTGCTGGAATTGTTGTCTCGGCTGGAATTGTTGTTGTTGAGGTTGAAATCCACTTGAAGAGTTGAAGGTAGGTTGTTGAACCGCTCCTTGCTTGTTGGCATAGCTAAAATTGGGGTGATCTCTCCATCTCGGATTGTAAGTGTTAGAGTAGGGATCATACCGTCTTTGTTGATTTGGAAAGACCGCATTAGCTTGCTCATCTTCATAACATCGAGTAGAACTTGGTATAACCGCGGCTGCAACTTGTTGCATCATTGCTGACATGTTACCCATTTGTTGACAAAGTTCCTCAACCTCGCTCACTTCATTCACTCTTCTTAGAAGCACATCCGAACCACGGCTCAAAAACTATTGGGAGTTTGCTCCCATGTTTTCAATCAATTCTCTAGCTTGTGCCACCGTCTTGCTAACTAGTGCACCACCACCCGCAGCGTCAATAAGATTCCTATCACTTGATTGGAGTTCTTCATAGAAGTATTGGATGATCATAGCGTCACTGAATTGGTGGTGAGGGCAGCTTGCCACCAACCTCTTGTATCGTTCCCAACATTCATATAAGGATTCTCCCACATTTTGCTTCATCCCACAAATCTCCTTGCGAATTTGAGTAGCCTTTGATGCAGGAAAATATCTCTCTAAAAAGAGTTTCTTCAACCCATTCCATGTTGTGACACTTCCGGGAGGTAAATAGTACAACCAATCCTTAGCACTATCCATCAAAGAGAAACGGAAAACTTTTAACATTGCACCATCCGCCTCAACATCCGCTGGAAGCATAGCCGTGACAATGGTGTGGAAGTCCATAAGATGTTTGTTTGGGTCTTCATTCACCATGCCATGGAACTTTGGTAATTCTCTAAGAAACCCCGGCTTGATCTCAAAAGTAGAGTTTGTTTGAATACACCCTTGTTGTGTATCAAGCCTATGAGAAGCCAAGTCCTTGAGTGAACGATTTGCATCACCCATTGCTCCTTCTTCTCCAACTTGTGGTTCGTCTACGATTGGAACCTCTTGTTCTCCTTCTATTTGTAACTCTTTTCCCACTTCTAACTCTTGATTTTCTGTTGCGTCTTGACTTGGTTGGAGTATTGTGCCTCTTCGAGTAGCTATCCCGCACCTTGGGTAGTTCCAATCTTTAGAAGCCAGGGATTAGGTACCTGAAAACAATTCTCACAAACAAGTGAGAAACAAGACAAGAACCAAAAAGCAAAGATAAAAGAAAAAATTATAAAAAGAAACTAAAAACTTAATAACAAGCCGTATGCCTCCCCGGCAGCGGCGCCAAAATTTGATCGCTGTCGTAAGCGTCAAAAATAATTTCAATTTCTTACTCACTAAATATAAATGAAATACAAGGTAAGGAAGAGTTCGTTTCCACATAGAGGCAATTGTTGTTATGCGATTTTCAGTTTCTAAGGTAACCAAGGGGGGATGTTTGTTGTTTTAGCGAAATACTAAAGTAAAAATAAAATAGAGCAAAGCAAATAATTGGAATAATCAATAAGGAGAAGATATTGGTCACGGGATAGTATCATTCACAAACATGTATTTTCATCAATGATTAGAATTGGTATTTTAATCTCTCATTCACTAAAAGTCCTAAGATACCTTGATCGCAAGTATATCCCGCTAATTCCCTGATTTCATCACAACCACATTAAAAGATGCATATGTGAATTCTTCCTAGAAAGAAAACTAAAGTGTAAAAGCACAATTAGATTTAACTCCCTAAAAGCAATAAGTTCTATGGAATAAGACTAATCAATGCAAACGAATGTGTAAAAGCACTAATCGTTTTAACAAAAGTTATGATTCACTTGTGACTAGTAGGATATATCACTACAAGCACTACCCACAATTATGCTACTTAGAATCAGGGATAAACAACTTTTTCGTATTGAAAACCCTAATATAGCTCTAGAGATGAATGTAAATCGGATTGATTCCGGACTCAACCAAACAAACTATCAAATCATATAACACTATTAATTGTGAATCACAAACAATGAAATATTGAGACAAAACTAATTCATTGAATCATATAACATATTGAGAAATCAACTTTATCCCATAACCAATAATACTTGTTTAGCTACTCATAGCTATGGAGTTCATCATAAAAAATATTAATTGAAAAGAAGAAGATGAACAAAAGCAAACCCTAGAAGCGTAAACAAAACCGGCTCTCCAAGTTCCAAGAAATATGTGTGTTTCTTTTCCCAAGAGTTGTAGAAGTCTTACTCCTTTTGTAGCTTTTCTCCAACTTCTAAAATTAGGTCTTCATAACCCAAAACCCATGTGGTCCACCAAGCCCATGTGTGTGCAAATACCCATGTGAAAATATGACCCAAAAGAGGTCGCCGGAAATATGGTATTGTGGCCGGAAAAGTCGTCGGCGAGCATCTCAGGTGACCGGCAAAGTCAAACCGGTCACCAGTCAACTCGGTCAAGGTCAGACCGAGTCAAACCGGTCATATAAGTCAGGTGCTGAGTCAGGACCGAGTCAGCTCTGAGTTATCTGACTAGTCCTAGGACAGGCCAGTTGCACAGGCCTAAGTCTTACATGAGCCATAGCATCTGTGTTGCACCATTGTGGTGCATCACACTTCACTCCAGCCATCTTGAATTCAAACTGCCAACAGTACCACCACCATTTCTACATCTTCCTTAGGCCACCTGCAATTCAGTTCCAGCTACTGCCTTCGACAAAGCAATCCCATCACCAAATCAATCATCCTTGGCTACACAGCTCACCATTTTGAACATCACTTAACTCAGAAAATCATCTATTTGCAGCTCCATTACCACCAGCCAGTTCTCCACCATTCTACACATAACTACTGCCAACTTGTAGCTTGAATTGCAATCCATAACTAAAAATCAACATCAAAGCAGGCTCACAACTCAAACTATCTGAACTGCAACATCAGCTTTTCTCTGCATCATTTCCACTTCCTTCTTATAGCAGACAGAACACCACCGCACTCTTATCTTGAGCTTCAATTCAGCTAAGTCTAACATTCATTAGCCCCCTGAGTTGTCACAAATACCGCAACCAAACCTCTTTCCACCTGCAATTGCTTACAGCTGCACATGCCTCCAGAACCCATTAGCTCACTCTGCATTTCACCTCTTTGTTGATTTCTGGTCTTGAAACTCCACCATCTTGCACTGCATCACTAAGTCATAGCATTTAAGCTCACCACCAGCTGCTTTCTCAACCATCACAGATTCAACACACTCTAGCACCAGCAATGTTTCCTTCTACAATTTCTTGCATATACCAGCACCATCAAACTCAGCCATCGACACACACTGCACCTGTTGCTTCCCTGAGTTCATCCCTGTTCATTCTATTCACCATCTCAGTCATACCCTTATACTTCAATTCGGGTAACTCCTTCCCCCAACAAGCCAAAGAAATCACAGTGCTCTAATTCTAACAATGCGAATGCATACATTTCAGTGATTTCATAACCACACAAGTCATCAGCTGCAACAGCTACCAAAACCACCTCCCTGAATTCACACATCTACAGCTTCAACTGATCAGACTGCTGCTCCATACCAACTACAGCTGCAAAAACACTTTGAAATGCAAGCCTAAGCATTCATCTAAGCCAATCCTCCACTGATTTAGCTACTTGCGGTACCAGCTCTGAAGCATTGTTACCTCCATAGCTGCAACTGTCACAGCCAAGTACCTGTTCTGACATGCATCTCAACAATAATTATAGCACCACAGTTCTTGAGATCCCATTCTCAGCACACAACACTGCTGCCTTCCTTGTACATCTCTGCCATCATTCCCTGCCAAATACAAAGACTAAAAGCTGCAATTGCGATGTAATTCTCGCCTGGACTCGAGCTTCAACACCATTCATTCACATTCCATCCTTGCCTTGAAATCCATCTCCAGGAAATAGCATCAACACAGGCCACTAGAGCTTCTATTTCCTCTCTGTACCAGAACCAATCTTCTCTGCCCTGTTTACAGAATCATCACATAGTCAGCTGCAACTACATCTGTTATTCTTCCCAATTATTCTCTTAAACCAGCACAGAAACAACAACAACATCAATTTGTTCTTCTCATTTCCAACTCACTATCACAAGCTCAGCTCAGTCATTCTTGGTTCCAACAACAATCCATCATTAACTCACATACCATCTGATTTCTAACTCCAAGTCTTGGTCTAACAGGAACCCAGAACTTGTCTATGTCTCCCATTTAAGCTCTCAACTCAAATCAACAGTATCACAACCATTTCCATCTCAAATTAGGTCGAACCCGTAGAATGATTTTCTTCTTCTCGGCTTCACTTGCTTCCTTGAACTCAAAACCACTAGAAACCCTAACCCGCAACTCAGTTCATCACCTCAACTCTGGTTTCTTCCATGAGTTCAACACCTCAGATCTTCCCTCTTCAAATCAACAGCCACAACAAACCCATTGTTCTACAAAATCAAATCCACTTCCAGTAACTACCTCACATTCAATCTCAGATTTTATTTCTTCCATTTCTGTCAAAACCCTTCTTCTACTCAATGCAAGAGCACTTCAATTCTCTACTGAAACCCCAATCTAACAGATCCCCATCTGTAATTCCTTCTTTACCTACCAATTCTTCCATTGCTATAAACAATAGTGCCATTAGATCAACAATATCCACAATTCTCTCGATCTCTCTCGGCAAATCAGCAGTCGTAACTCTCCTCTCTCAATTTCTGATTCAGGGGAAGATAATGATTGAGAGGAAAAACGATTTGGGTTAAGTGTAGGAATGAATGTTGATATAAGCACCCACTGAAGGATAAGGGCACCAAAGTGATATATGTGGCATGTCGGTTTCAGGGAACTGACCACCTATTCTGTTTTCTAGCTCAACTGTCAGTTGCGCGGAACTGACAATTCATTCTTCACCTCTTTTACTGTATAACCTCAACTAGCTCCAAGTATTACTCGCCTGTGAGTTGGTCTTTTTGCCATTTTCGCTCCAAATGAATGATTTCTCCTTCTTTTGCTCCGAATGACTCCAAACTACCTAATCGACTCAAAAGCAAACATAAGATACATAATTTACACGACAATAGCAAAGAAAGCATAAATACTAGATATAAAATTAGGTGTTTTACAACACCTATCACTCATCAGCAAGCAATTTAATGCCGGCTCATCCTCCGTGAACATAGTAAATGAAAGGGGAAAAAGGAAAGCCCCAACTACGAGCCACCAGCCAAAACGTGAAGCGCCGGCGCAACGGGAACCCCCGCCACGAAAGACCGTCACTAAAACTCCCATGCAGCATCATGAGACCGAAGGAAATACCCTTGATTTACCGTTTCCCATCGAGGAGGTGATTGACCTCCTAGAAGCTCCGGGTTCAAGATGATGTTATCGATCGCCACCTCCCGACGTCCACCAACTGAGGCTGAGATGGCGAACCCCAAGTACTGCCATTACCACAGGTTCGTTCACCACCCGACCAGCGATTGCAATAGACTAAAGCATATTTTCAAAGAAAGGATAGAAGCGGGAGAACTCCAACTAGGAGACGAAAGAGTGCATCGAGACCCACTCCTAATAAGAAACTGCGGGTCCTCTGGGGACTCCGTGCACGAGACTGTACAATCCATGATGCAACATGTATGCGAAATTCTCTATCTTTCCAAGGTGCAGTGCCAAGATATTTTCGCAGCTCTCAATCGCGTTGTATCCGGCAAACGACTTTTTCTCTCCTCGGAAACCACGCCAGGGGCCCAAGATTTCCAAACAAAGGAACCAAAAGGAGAACTGGGACTGCCGACCACGTCCGTTTAAGAGGTAACGAATTTGACGACACGCTCATCGACACGGCCTCTGACCACAACATCATTACTTTCAAGACACTAAAGGCAGCAGGATTTACAAAACAAGACGCTACCTATTCCCCGTCCGTGATTAAGAACTTGAGAGGAGAAACTTTGAACGCGCATGGCTATATCAACCTAGAGATCAAGATGGGAGACGCTATAACGCATAGAAAATTCCACATTGTTAAAGAACTAGATCATGACATGATATTGGGACGCTTATGGGTGCTCGACAACAAAGCGAAATTGGATGTGCACCCTCGGCCGACGTCCACGCCCGAAGGAATTTCCAACAAATCATCCCACTGGTTATCGCATCAACGAACTATTGAAGGAACCCAGACATCCGGAGAGGACCCGTTGGCGCTAGCTCATGGTTTTCAAATGCAAGTAAGTCTGACCGAGCAACCTTTTCTGCAACTAGTCTTTCCTTCCCCCATTCCGTCATGGGGACTCGGCGTGATTACTGGCACGAACGCTGTCAAGAAATGTGAATGGGAAGCTGGACCATTTGAACACTTTGCAAGAAGCTTGGAAATTTCTATTGAAACCAACGAAGCCAAGACTCAAACGATTGCACGACGTCTGAACCCGTTTTCAATCGGAGATGTAGTGGTTAAGGAAAGCTCGTTTCAAGTTGGGAGGATGACAGTAAAAATGGCTATTCAAACTGATTCGCCCAATGAAAGAGAAGACGAGCAGTATCTAGTTGCGGATACCCTTTTGGGAGGATATTGCAAGCTCATCAATGCAGACACACCCGAAGGCATGATAATTCACTCGCGATGGCTCAAGGCCTCCAATCCCTAAAATGTTGTACTTCCCGACTCACTCCCCCTTTTAGTATTTCCTTTAACAATTCCTCTTAGTAGTTGTACTCCCCCAAGATGAATACACCGTTTGTATTTTTCCCCCAGGGATTCCCTTTTCCGTCAAAAAAAAAAGGCATAAATACATCTCTTTCCAAGCAAATTCTCCGGATATCGAGAAATACATCGATAAACCCGAGAAAAACCATTGCAGAGCCATCATACCACAACCTCTTTCAAAAAAATATATATGAAGCAAAATGTTGACTGATGAAGAAGAAGGTAAAGATGAGTTTACGAAAAAAAAAAAACATCAGGGGAACTAAGCAGCTAACAGAAATAACAAAAGGGAGGAACTAGCCCTCGAAGGATGGAGAACAAGTCCCCTCGGGCAAGGCTATCTTCAAGCACATCCCCCAGCAATCCCTCGGGCAACAAAGGTTCCATTCAACGGTGTTAGCAACAGCAACCTCAACATCCCATCCCGAAGCAACCACAACAGCAGCAGTGTCCTCCCTGACGACCGGTCCAGCATACGCCACCATGACCCCTCTGGTATCACCAACGACACCTTTGGCATCAACTTCAAAGGCTATTTCGTTTCCGTCATATGCTCCTTCGAAGGTTTTCTCATTGACACTTCAAGAAAGTTTTTGATTCATCCGCATCAAAATCAAGAATCATGGCGCTCTCCTCCAAGAGCCTCACACGTTCGCTTTTCCGTCGCTTCGACCTAGAAACAGTTCGATCCGCCCCATACCCGGACCGAGGAAAGGCTTTTCCACACTGAAACTTCTCAATATGCCAAGACTCTTCCTCGTTCTCTCGCCCCTCCTCCATGCTCACTGAACCCAAGAAAGTCCGAACATGCACCTGTTCTTCATGGGGATAGATGGAAGGGAGGTCCTTAATGATTTCACTAGCTTCATGGAACAGAGATTCAATCCCAACCAATGCCTCCTCAAGAGAAGAAGATCAATCTCCGCCAATTCTGAAGACCTTCTCCGAAGAGTTAAAGGCGCGGCCATCCCTGGAGGGTCCCATCATACACTGCAAAAAATGGGGAAAATGATCAAGTTCCATCCTATCTATACACATATAAAAAGAGGATAACATGAACAGAGAAGAAGAAGAAAACATACCGGTATAATCTTCTTAGCCCGAATAACCCTAGTCAGGGTGCTTTTGCAAGAGTCAGACCTCGCGCCTTCACTTGGAGAATCTGGCTGTTTAGAGGATGATTCGTCTCTAGGCAAAGAAAGAAACTCAACAAGAAGAACCTTTTCTCAAACAAGGGAGACGGTACAATTGCGTTGGGTATGAATACGGAACCTTAAAAAAGGAAAGGAAGCAATGAGGGACATAACGCTTCCAGTTTTAGCATGGATAATGCCCTGATTGAAGCCGCGCGTGAAGGAAGGCAAAATAAGGAAACTTTGCTAACTGTAGAAACACCTACTCCATCCTTGTTTACACCGGTCCCATCAAGCTCGCGCCAGTTTCCCAATATCCCAAGCCACACCGGTCCCACTAATTGCGCCAACTTCCCAATGACCGCCCAAGTCGCGCCAGCTAGCACGATCAGCTTCCCCACCTTGCGCCGGTCCCACCAGCTAGCACGCTCAGTTTCCCAACTCGCGTCAACTTCTCGATGCCGCCCAGCTTCCTGTCTCTCAATGATGCTGACTTCCCAATTGAGCCAGCCTCCCGGTTTGTGCAAAACTGCCAGAGGCAAGGATTCCAAATCCTATTTATAAAAAGATCAGACAAGCCTCCTCAATTCTCTTTACGATTTACTGCTGATAGTTTGTCACCATCTTATGCTTACCTCGCAACAAAGCTCATGTTCCGAGCTAAGCAGGGGACTTAATATTGATGGTGGTTTTTAAACAAAGGGTAAAATGGTAAAACCCCAAATAACCTAATGTCACCGGTGACACATTTATTAGAACATTTAATACATGTAGTCATTAATTAATAGGGGATATTTTTTCAAATTAGGGTTACAACTAGCAAAACCCTAATTCACCTCCGTGCCAATGGCAAATCATGCCAGCCACACCTAGCCCAAGCTAGCCGCGCCATGCCAAACGCACTCTGCCTTGGCCCTAGCTATGCTAGTCACACCAAACGCGCCAAACCATGCCAACCATGCTAGCCGCACCTCCGTGCCAATGGCAAATCATGCCAGCCACTCCTAGCCCAAGCTAGCCGCGCCATGCCAAACGCACTCTGCCTTGGCCCTAGCTATGCTAGTCACACCAAACGCGCCAAAGCATGCCAACCATGCTAGCCGCACCTCCGTGCCAATGGCAAATCATGCTAGCCACACCTAGCCCAAGCTAGCCGCGCCATGCCAAACGCACTCTGCCTTGGCCCTAGCTATGCTAGTCACACCAAACGCGCCAAAGCATGCCAACCATGCTAGCCGCACCTCCGTGCCAATGGAAAATCATGCCAGCCACACCTAGCCCAAGCTAGTCGCGCCATGCCAAACGCACTCTGCCTTGGCCCTAGCTATGCTAGTCACACCAAACGCGCCAAAGCATGCCAACCACGCTAGCCGCACCTCTGTGCCAATGGCAAATCATGCCAGCCACACCCAGCCCAAGCTAGCCGCGCCATGCCAAACGCACTCTGCCTTGGCCCTAGCTACGCTAGTCACACCACGCCAAGCCAAGCACCCTTACCTTGGCCCTAGCTACGCCATGCCAAAATGGCGCCCGTACCTAGGCTTGCAAACCGTGCAACCTAGGCCAAATTGGCCACACATGCCATTGGCACATGCCAACACGCATCGCTGGTAGCTTTCCTTACCAGGTCGTGACCCTAATGGCCACGCATGCCATTGGCACATGCCAACACGCATCGCTGGTAGCTTTCCTTACAAGGTCGTGACCCTAATGGCCACACATGCCATTTGCACATGCCAACATGCATCGCTGGTAGCTTTCCTTACCAGGCCGTGACCCAAATTGGCCACGCATGCCATTGGCACATGCCAACACGCATCGCTGGTAGCTTTTCTTACCAAGTCGTGGCCCAAATGGCCGTGCGTGCCATTGACACATGCCAACACGCATCGCTGGTAGCTTTCCTTACCAGGCCGTGACCCTAATGGCCACGCATGCCATTGGCACATGCCAACACGCATCGCTGGTAGCTTTCCTTACCAGGCCGTGACCCTAATGTCCGCGCATGCCATTGGCACATGCCAACACGCATCGCTGGTAGCTTTCCTTACCAGGCCGTGACCCTAATGGCCACGCATGCCATTGGCACATGCCAACATGCATCGATGGTAGCTTTTCTTACCAGGACGTGACCCTAATGGCCACGCATGCCATTGGCACATGCCAACACGCATCGCTGGTAGCTTTTCTTACCAGGTCGTGGCCCTAATGGCCGAGCATGCCATTGGTACATGCCAACACGCTCGCTGGTAGCTTTCATTACCTAGCCGTGGCCCTAATGGCCGTGTGTGCCATTGACACATGCCAAACACGCACGCTGGTAGCCTAACTTGCAAGCCGTGCAACCTAGACCAACTTGGCCGTACGTGCCATTGGTACATGCCAAAACCCACGCTGGTAGCCTAACTTGCAAACCGTGCAACCTACCACCAAGGCATTCCGCACATGCCATTGGCACATGCCACACACGCTACTAGCAGCTCTGGCATTGCCACTTGCACTCAAGGTGCAACCCGCAACAAAGGCATTCTGCACATGCCATGGGCACATGCCACACGCGCCACTGGCAGCGCCACTTGCACTCAAGGTGCAACCAACACTCGAGACATCAACACAAACTGGGGATGCTTTCCGGGGTCTTGGTTTGGCGGTCACAAGATGCAACGTACACTACGCTCACATTAAGAAAGCGTGAATAGGAATAAAGCGGTCAAATAAATGAGGAAATAATGGTGAAAACGTTTTCACCCATAAACACCATCAAAGTTACCACCTCCTCCCATTATTTCACCCTTTACTTTCTTCCTTCATGTCAAGCGGTCAAATAAATGAGGAAATAATGGTGAAAAACGTTTTCACCCATAAACACCATGCGGTTACCACCTCCTCCCATTATTTCACCCTTTACTCTCTTCCTTCATGAGGCCGCAGAGTACGTTTTAATCTCTACTTGTATAAATAGGTCTTACCTATTTCCACCGGAAATCAACAGTGTCTCGTGAAGCCTGGAGAAAAACACAACACTCTCGAAGAAAAGGCAACTTTGCAAGCTCTCCAAAAAGCTTTCATCTCTTGCAAGCTTTCAAGCTTTCACTTTGATCTTTAGATACAAGTCGAGACACTACTCTCCCGGTGTTATTCTGGGTCTCAACATCTTTCTTTGCTTCCCTCCCCAAATCAACCCTTCTCCTCCACTTTGTGACCAAATTCCATCGTTTAGAGCAAAAGTCCGGAACGGCCATTTCTTGGTTTAGGCCGGACTTGCAAAATTGATCTCGAATATAGAAAGTGCTCACGTGCAGCACATTTGTTTAGGGTTTAAACCAGTTTCTCACTCACCTACCGAATTTACCAAAATCGGCGGAAACGATTTTTACCCATAAACAACTGCATGAAAAACATACAGAAAGCAGTATCTTCCAAAGCTAAATACCGGCATAGACTAATTAACTAAATACTATGCCGGACGTATCTACCGGCATGGAACCGTGTATAACGTCTATGCCGGCACAGACACCAACATTGGTTAGTTATAACGTTACTATGCCGGTACCTACAAAAAAACATCCAGAAAGGAGTGTTTTTCAAAGCTAAATACCGGCATGGTATATTAATTATGGACTACGCCGGAACCCTGTACCGGATTGCAACCATACATTACGAGTATGCCGGCACCTACGCTTCCGGCGTTGATTTCTAATGAAATTTGTATGCCGGAAAAGGTTTCTAATTTAGTCTTCAATTTTGGTTCATTTCGACCATGCCGGGACATTGGTCGAGCATGCCGGAACTGATTTCTGACATTGTTTTTAAAAAAAAAATAGAACTAATTTTCATTCGATCCTTAGGTGGTGACATATATTGATCCAACAAATGCAAAATCGCTTGGTCGGGATACGTCGGAATACTATAAAATGCCTCTGGTATGTTACCAAAGAATTCTTTTCACCTAGTATCTTGAATATTATTAATGGATTGCTAGTAATGAACCTTCTAATCTCCCATTGTTGTCCTTATGTAGGGAATAAAAGATCCAAAGGAAGCAATTGCTTGGGCTAAAGATACGGCTCTTAAGAACATGTATGTGTTGGTGAGGAATACCCAAGGTTCAAATACCCGTTTTGAGATGGTTTGCGAGAGAAGTAGGCAATACAAGGAGAAGAATAGCCACAAAAGAAAGGATTATGTATATCCAAAGAAGACTAATAGGGTATACAAGACTCGTACGAGGAAGGATAATTGCCCATTTAAGCTTGTATTCCGTTTAAATGACAAGAACAATTGGGATTGTGCGGTTTGGTTTGGCCATCATAACCACCGGGATCTGAAAGATTTTGTTGGTCACTCCCTAGTTGCGAAGCTAAAACCTCATGAGTTTGAGGATGTAAAGAGATTGACCAAAGCACTTATCAAACCGAGACAAATTCTCAGAGGCTTCAAGGAAAAGGATGAGACTAACGTGTCTTCTATACGTACAATTTATAGCGCACAAGCAACTATTAGAAGGGTGGAATGGGAAGGGAGGACCGTTATGAAAGAATTTGAGAAGATAGCTTAGGATCACAACTACACGCGTATCATTAAAAGAGGGCCGGACAACAAGCCCCTTCAAATATTCATTTCGCATCCTTTGCTTTCACAATTGGAAAATACATGGTGTGGTGTTCTTTTGATGGATTGCACCTACAAGACAAATAAATACAATATGCCATTGTTCAACATCGTGGGGCAAACCTCGGACAAGGTAACATTCACATTGGCTTGGTGTTTAATGGAAAACGAGAGGGACTATAATTATCATTGGGCATTACGACAATTGAAATTATTCTTCCGGGAAAATCAACTTCCGAGGGTCATCGTAACCGATCAAGATGACGCATTAATGAATGCAATATCTGACGTCTTCCTGGACGCACAAAATTTCCTATGTACATATCATATACGTCAAAATATCATAAAAACTTTCCATGCCTTGTTTGAACCCACTAAGGCGGATATTAAGAAGAGAATGATTGTTCAACTAGAGGAAGATGTTTGAAAGAACAAACTATCCCCCGAAGAAGAAGAAGATGAGAGAGGCAAGATAAAAGAGCGAGTGGACAAAGAACATGCGGAAAATCATAAAAAGTGGTTGGAATTTCTAAGAGATTGGGAGAAAGTTTATTAGTCACTTACCGAGGTTATGTACGAAAAGAGATTGGAGAAGTTTATTGCCGATTGGAATGAAGTTTATCCGACTGCTGTCTGGTATTGTCGGACTCAACGGTTGGATAAGTTCAAGGAAAAATTTGTGCGTGAATGGACAAATCGGTATAGACACTTCAAGAGTGAAGCAACTAGTGCAACGGAGTCCGCTCATGGGAGATTTAAAGATCTCATCCAGTCCGGTCAAGGCAACGTGGTTACGGTCACCGAGGCAATGGAGCAATACTTTAAGAGTGATATCAATAGGATCAAGGAGGCTTTTGAGAAAAGCTCAATGGAAAGGATGACTCCATTTCTTCAATATGGTAAGTTGCTCCAAGGAATAAAATTTAACGTCTCTCATTGGGCAATAAAACATATGATGGGACAAATGGAATATGAGAAAAATTATGGAAAACCGGGTGATGTGTGTATTTGTCCCGACATGTCTTCATTGGGGCTTCCATGTCGTCATATGCTTGTGAAGTATGAAGAAGTGATACCTATTGAGGTTATTGATCCATTTTGGAAGCAACTATCTTTCGACCCTCCCCCTTCGGGAGATCCCGGGCAATCACCATGGGATACGAACGAAGCAAAGGAATTCTTCGAAGCTTACTCACGTGGAAACTCGGTAAGCCGGCAAGTCTTGTTGAGCCAACTAAGGATAATTACTCGCCCATGGATCGCACAAAGTGAAGATCCAAGAAAGGGAGATCCGATAGGTTGACCACAAACTAAAACGGCAAGGAGAAAACAAAGGAGAGAATTTAAAGTAATGACTCAACGTGAAGAAGAACTTGCGTCAAGTAAGAAACGAGATCTAACCGCATGTGAGATTTCGTAAGAAAGGTTTGCGGAAGCGCCGGTTCCAAACAAAAGGGGTGGGTCGAGGAAGGAACCGCTATCAAGTCAAAAACAAACGACGGATTCCGTATCAACACCAAAAGCCAACGGATCGACGGTTCCAAAGAAGAGGGGTAGGCCGCGAAAGATACCAACATCAAGTGGCAAAGAACAACAAGGTGAGCATTCCGAAGTCACAACCATAGTCGATCTAGAGGAAGTTCCAAGAAAAATGGGTAGGCCGCTAAAGGTATCAACATCAAGTGACAAAGAACAACAAGGTGATGAGGCAAAGGTGGTGACAAACCAAAGTGATAGCACAGGTAAGCGAACCATATCTAGTCAACAACAAAATGATGGTGACAACTCCGTAGGCATGACCAAAGTTGATGTATTTTCAATTCCAAGGCGAAGGGGTAGGCCAAGGAAGTACGGACTCCCATCACATACCGAAGACATTGCAAGTGTAGAGATTGCAGATGATGGTTTGGATATAATTAAGTTAGAAAAGGGTAATATGAAGATGTATAAGGATCCCAAAATAGGTAGGACCATTAGAAGTTATCATACCAAAATACAGTCTTACATAGACCAACTTCCTGAGGTTTATCGTGAGTATATTGTATATACGGATGATGTCGATGGATATGGAAATTGTGGCTATCATGCCGTGACCGAACAATTGGGAATCTTTGAGACAGCGGTTAGTAAAGGGATGACACTGTAGTAGCAGGATTTCCCACACTACACCCCTTACTCGATTTTGCTTAATTAATCCATTGGAAGATGTAAGATCAAGAACATTTATTGATTGGATTCATGAAGTGTTTACACAGGAAAATAGAATTACACTTAGAAGTTAAAACACTCTTAAACTTTCTCTCTCCTAATGACTTGCCTAACAATTCCCAAAAAGATCTCTCCTTCTTACAGACTCATTTAGCCCTTTATATAGGGTAATACATAGTGGATGACAAACTAAGTTCCCCTTTATTTTCGGGAGTGTCTCGCGAAGTGTCGCAGATGCACAAACATTCACTCTCGCGACACTTCCTAACCCTCGCCAGGTCTCACGTCTTCTTTATGTTTTGCCTGTCGCTCTTCATTGCGTTGTTTATTTTAGCTCCCTGCGACTCCCTCGCGACGCCGTCGTTCATTAATCCCGCGAGCCTTGTATGTTGCGATATTATGATCCTACATCTTGCCTCTTTTTCCTTGAATATTGCTTAACAAGCGATTTTTAAGGAAAAATCCATTGTGGTAACGATCTTGTATTTTTTGTTGATGAAGGAACGAGCAAAAGAATACTTTCCTTGAAAAGTACGTACTTGCCTCTATTCTTTTGCAAAGTTCCGAAGCTTCTTTGAGATATATAAGAAGTATCATCTCCTATCTCTTCTCATATTTCTCCTGCGAGGGGAAGAATATCTTAAGATTTTTACAATATTGTTGCCGCGACTGCTTATCTTTAGAATCTTCAGTTTTGTACTTTTACACGGATTTTGATTATTAATGTCTTCTCTTGACACGTCTCTTTCAACCACTTTTTCTTGACCGTTCATGTCTCTTCGCATTAAATGACCTCGTTTTTCTCGAGGCTCTTTTTCCCTATATATAGTTTTCTTTTCCCCTCCTTTTCATCTTTTAGTTTGTCTCTGCAACTTTTCTTTGATTCTCTCCTTCCGCAATTTGCGCTCCTGCTACTGCAAATCTTTTCTTCGTCCTTTCTAGCGCTGTTTTTAACCTTCAACCTCCCATCCATTCCCATACTGATAATGGCTGCCATTAGTCGTGCATACAAAGCTTCTTTCAATGAAGTTCAACAGAAGTTGCTCGAGAAGGGCTTCACTCTATCAACCATTCCTGATCAAGAACCTTCATCAATTCTTTCTGCAAGGATATTTTCTGATCATCAATGTGATGATCAAAAAATTATAGTCTCGCTAGGTCAGCTTCTCGCGGGACTTCCCATTCCCTTATACAATCCTGAGATGCCTTTATTTTATGAAATCTTGTCCCATGAAAAATTCTCTCGGGTTGTTTATCAATTATATGGCGATTGCATTCGCCTGATGCTTGAGTTCGCGAATCGTGGTGCTGGCAAAGGATCTTTATACCCCGATCTTCAAGTAGAAACCCCGAGTTCGCAGACTTGGAAATAGATGCTTTGAGAAATACACTGTAGAGAGAATTTTTGAAAACTATTCAGTGATACAGATGATTAATACGAAATCTCGCTGGGGCGTTCGCTTGAAAAAGAAGGATAATGTCCCTGAGGATAAATTGCTCATGCAGGATATTGATTGGCACCCGGGTAATAACACTACTCCTCGCCACTCCAAAGATGAGAAATGGTGGGTTGTACCCTTGATTTTAAATGGTCCTTATATCGCGGGTCCGCACGTTCTTCCTGCGAATCTCGCAGGGTATCATCCTTGGGAATTCAAATGGCCTGATAGGGCAAAAGAGGTATGTTCTCTACTTCAAATCTTGCTTTCACTATTTTCTTTTTATATTTGCTGAGTTTGTGGAATTTTTTCAGATCAACAAATTGAGAAAAAGTTTCAAGGATAATCCGTTGGAGAGTACTCTGACGAGACTTCGATCGCTTACGGGTGAAGTAAGAAACATTCCTTTTATTATTTTTACAATATTGTTGCCTCTGTTTCTTATCTTTAACCGTATGCGAAGGTTGGAGTTGAAGAAGCTGTAGCCGCGAAGATTAAAAGTATGGGTAAAACTGTCGTTCGCAAGGGTAAATCTTCTGCTCCATTAACTAAGAAGCGAAAGGTCCAATCTTCTTCTCGCCTTAGCTCAAGCTCTGAATCTCCTGACGAGGATAATTATGATTCGAATCCTTCTCTCGCCAAGAAGATTCCATCGACCAGTTCTTCTATGGATCAGTTATCTAGCATCTTCTCCGACTGTTTCCAAGGAATGGGAGATGCTCCCCTAGCTTCTCTTTGCGGGACTCTCGCAAACGTGTGTAATGCTACTTTATTAGAGGGCAATAATTCTTTCAATGGAACCTCTAGAACTGTGTCTCCCGACTTCTTGAATGCACTTGGATCTTTGGTATGTATGCAGTCGTATTTCCCTGTTAATTTTAAATTTTTAAATATATATTAATGATTTTTCTATCTTCTTTTATAGGTTGGAAGAACTTCTTTTGTAGTTGCCTCAGATCTCGAAAGAAGACGCAACAATCTTGAAAGGAAGAATTTGCAATTGAGCAAGAAGATCCAAGAATTAGAGACCGAAGCTGCGTCATCTCGTGATAAAGATGAGAGAATTCAAAAGTTAAACACCGAACTTGACTCCCAAAAAGATAAGGTGTCCACTCTTCAAAACGCCAATCAGCAACTTTATGGTATAAAATTTTACCTCCTTTTACTATTTTTATTTTATCGGTCGCATATTGTTACCTAACTTATTATTTTCGCAGATGTATATAATCTCTCCGATGAGGCTATTCTTCTCCATACATTTCCCGACCCTATGGATAATAACCTTCTTCTCGCTCACCTCAATGACTCTTTAAGTAGTTCATCGAACAAAATTAATTCTCTTTCATTAAATGAACTTCAGACCAAATATCGTCTTTTAGAAATTGAGCATAGATCTGGTTTAAGTGCTGCCAACCAATTTAAACGAATGTTTCTTGAGTCCCATAAAGAAACCAAAATTTTGAGGAAGAAAATTAGTGACCATATAGATGATAAAGATCGCATTGCTAATAATGGTGCACAGGCATTAGCAACATTTCAAAAATCTCTCCTTGAATTACAAATTGAGCGAGATGAATTGCTTCGCCAGAATTCCTTGCTTAGTGAGCGAGAAAATCAAATTCGTTCTCTCCTTGTTATAAACAAGTGATTTACGAATTCGCTGGGCTGCGAAAGTTTTAGATAATGCCGAAATAACCTAGGTGTTGATGTTAGTCTTCACGCCGAGCATACTTCCTTGGTTAAAGATATGATATCCGACGAGAGAAGGTTGCTTATTATACCTTATTGCTTCTTATTTCTGTAGTATTGCTTGTAAATTGTTAACTTGTTATTTCTTATTTGCAGAATCTGAGAAGAGGCTTCAGGTTAGAATTAGAGAGCTTGAATCTGAAAAGAACAACTCACGGGAATTTTCCAATGAGAATTGAAGAACTCGAAACCGAAAAAGAACATTTCGCAAAGAATCTCTCCTTCGCGAGAATAGATATTCCAGTTGAAGAAACAATTTCTAACGACAGTGGAGAACTTTAGTAATGATGTTTGTTCGTTTTCGCAATGGAGGCATGGAGTATGTTTGTAAGGACCACAATATTCCTCTTCATTCATATCCCCTGTCTCCTTGAAAAGGTTCCCGAGAATCTGCTGTCTCGGACGTTTACGATAGCGAGGCTGGCGAAGAAGAAAATTCTCGCGATGAGAATAATCGGATCAAGAATCGGATGAAGAAGAAGAATCGCCAAAGAGATAACTCTTTTTGTTTTCTTTTTTTCGCTTGTAATATCTCGTACATTTACGTATCCTTATTATAGTGTATTTCTTGGATTTTTTCCTCTAGATTCAATCTTCACTTTCCCTTTTTGGTAGTTCTTCCTTGTAATATAATTGGCTAACATTATTGATGTATAACTCTTTCATCAAAGATGAATAACAATATTTCATCTTTTCCATTCCCATACTTGCCTCTGTTATTTATCTTCAGATGGAAGATTTTAGTTGTCATCATGTATGTTGTTGAATATTTATTTTATTGTTATTGATATATATCGTTGCGACAAGGTCGCAAGCCGCCTTTACACTTTCATGCAATGGCCCATTGACCTTGCCTTATCATTTTTGTGTGGTCTTCCAAGTCGGACCTCCCTAATTAGAGGTCTTCCCCTGCCACCTTTCATTGCGACAAAATCGCAGGACGTCTTTACACTTGCATGTAAAGACCCATTGATCTTGCCTTATCATTTTCCAAGTATTTTTGCCTCTGCAGGATATTTTAGTTGCGACAATATGACAGGCCTATATATCCTTGCGAACACATAGCCCCATGACATTGCCGTCGTGCGACGAAATCGCAGGACGTCCGTACACTTTCATGTAAAGACCCATTGATCTCGCCTTACCCTCGCGTTAGTATTATTGCCTCTGCAGGATCATTGCACAAATATGACGAGTCTAAATTCTCTTGCGAGAACAGAGCCTCATGACATTTGCGTCTATTTTGACACCCCCCCTAATGGAGAGCGTCGCCCTTATCATCTCCCCGGTTGCCCCTTCAAGGAGGCGAAACATCGGCCATACAAGACTAGCTCCTCCCATCCGGTCTTAACAACAACCGATTGTTTTCGCAGCCTCTTATCCCTTATACCTATAGGGTTTATGGTTACAAGGCTGCACCCTAAGTGGAGTTTTCTTCGGGCGAGTGCAACATATGCCAAGACTTGCCAAGAATGGCCAGGGTAGGTTCATCCATCCCGGCACTCGGCTCAACCGTGTACCTCGGCGCCTTGAGCATACACACGACTCTAAGAAGAGACCCTCGGTCGCCCAACCAGGGTATAACCTACATATATAGTTGGGAATCCAAGGTACCTCTTCCGGATAGGCTTTCATGGGCCCCAAATTTCCATGACTCGGGCTTCGGGAGCGGTGTAACCTTCCCCCGAGCCATGTCGAGAGATACCCCCTTATATGACGCACTTTAGGTCTTACATTTGCCTCTTACGAAATGTTATTCGCGAACTAGGTGTACGCCATAAAGGTTCGTCCCATTCATTTACTCATTCATCTTTGTTAAATCATTCAATCATTCAATCATTCATGTTCATTATTTGTTAATATTTGTTTGCGAAGTATTCGCAAAATTCCATTTCATTTGTTGTGTCTTTATCTCTTTCTTAATCGAATTCTCATTTTCCCTTGGCTGCAAGATTCTCGCACATCATTACTTCAATTGCTACTTTTCCTCCTGCTTTTGTTGACTATTCATTTCTTATGCCTTTTGTTCCCCATATCCTTTGCTTCTTTATTATCATAACATTCGCCCTGTTTTCTAGGCATTCACCTCGCGAGGTATGTTCGGTCCTTACTTCTATAACATCTACCATCAATTTTTCCTTTCTCTGCTCATCTCTCACATGTTGCTTCCAACCCCTTCTTTTGGCATTTCTTTCTTCACAGCTTTCTACATCTACTTCATGACATTCAAATTTTTTGCTTTTGTTCCAACTTCTATAACAAATGTTTCCTTTCCTTTTGCTGACACTGTTCTGTGCATCTCTGGTGGTGGTGGTAAAGTCTGGCCTGTTTCTTCTCCTTTTAGAAAGTGATTTAGCTTCCCCTGATCAATCATCCTAAGAATAATTCTCTTTACGTTTCTGCAGTCGTTTGTTTGATGTCCATGGAAGCGATGGTAAGAACAAAACTCATGACTTCTGTCGCCTGGTGGTGGTTCCATCCCCGCGTTCCAAGGTGCTTGTACATCTTCCATCACAAGTATAGCCTCCCAGATCTTTTCCACACTAGCATTCAATGGAGGCATCTTAATTGGTTCCCATACTATTCTCGCGGCTTCTCCGCCTCCATGGTTATATTGCCTTCGTCCACCATAAGTTTCTTGCACATGATCTAGCCTCTGAATCTTATTATTGCTGTTACGGTTATAGTAGTTCCTTTCTTGTTCAAATTCCTCCTGGTCATGGCTTCCCATAGCTACTATCTTCCGCTGTCTCTCATCATCCTTCCCTGCTTGCTGTCCTTGCGAAGTGCTCGCCACTGTATTGATGAATTGAGGTAACAAGCTTGCGTTCGCAGCATTCGAGTTTGTGTTCGCGACTGGATAAGAATTCATTTCATTCTGTCTTTCTTCTAAGGCGATATATTCTTCCTGTAATTCTCGCAGTTCTGCCATCGTGATTGTATTTTTGACTCTAAAAATTTGAATGTATAACAAGTTAGTCGCGAAGAGAGCATTCACAAATGAGAGGATGAGATATCTTTCCTCAACCCGTCCTGCCATTTCGCTACACATGGTTCTCCATCTTATTGTCAACTGCCTTAAGCTCTCTCCAACCCTTTGTTTCAATCCGAATACATCTTCAATACCTGGTCGTGAAGAGTTGTTACTTATGTATGCTCCTAGGAATGTGGCTTGTAAATGATTAAATGATGTGATTGTGTTCCTTGGTAGACCCTCAAACCATTTTAGTGCTTCTCCAATTAGGCTTGACGCGAAATATTTACACAATATAGCGTCATGATTCTCCCATTGCAACATACACCTCATATAGGCCTTGATATGTCAGATCGCACATGTGTTGTTCCATCAAAGATGTTTGTTAATGCAGGGAGATTGCACTTAGGAGGTATTCCTCCCATCTGTACTTCTAGCGTGAAGGGGTTCTTCGCAGCTTCTGCGATGGCTTCGTCCAATTGTTTCCTTCCTCCTTCCCTTCTATTGTTCAGCAATCCTCTCATTTCAGCCAGTTCTCTTAAGATTTGTTCATTTGCCTCAGAATTTGATTCTACTGGTCTTTTTAGCTCTGCTTCTCTCCTTCTTCGCTCGTGCCTGTTTTGACCTTCTTGCTCGTTATTTTCTTCTCTCCTTTCCCTGCGACGCTCTTCTTCATTTCTTTCTTCAATTCGCACGCCATTATATCGGTTGTTCTCTCTTCTTGGCTGTCTCTCAGCTCTCATCTGCGCCCTCTCATATTCTTCATTAATATTTCTATTGGCACGATTTTGTTCCCTTCTTCTTTCGCGGTTATCATGGTTATTTTGCCGGATTGCCTCCTCCATCTCTTGATTTTCCATTTCTTCTCTTAGCCTTTCTCTCTCGCGAGCTAGCCGCGCTTGTTCAATGTAGTGTCTTTCAATGTCATCCTCGATCTCTCGGTTTCTTCTCAGTTCTTCTCTCCCGTGCAAGATTATTCTCCCTTCAGCAGCTGGGTCATTCGGTTCTTGGAGTTGCATGTTTCCTTGATTTTCCCTATCCCGCTCATTTTGAAGATTTTCGGGCTGAGGAATATAACGATCTTCTATTTCCCCTCTTCTCTCGCCATGCTCTATATTCGGATTTTGTGTTTCTTCATCGGTGCTTTCTGTTGGTAAAACTCTCCTTCTTTCTTCTCCATTCGATCTTGAACTTGATCTCACGCTACTTCTAGATCTCCTATTTTGCAACCTCATATTTTCCATCCTCAATTCATGATTCTGTCTTGTCAAGTTTGCTCGTTCCTCTGCCTCTAGCCGTCTCTCTTCGTGTATTGTTTGTCTCAATCTTTCTAATGCTGCGATTTCTTCGTTTTCTCCGTTCATTCCTTGCTCTCCTTGTCCATTGTTCATCAGCTGCTGCTCCTCTTCTCTCTCGTCTTCAGAATCAGATCTCCAAGTATGTACACTTACTCTATCATAATCCTCAGCCGCGTTTGCTACTGGGGAGTTCGGTGGCTGATTTTGATCTTCTCCATCATTTCTCCTATTCATCCTTGATGATTCTCCTGTTTCATTCCTCCTTTCTCCAGCAAGTCTCCCACTTCTTCTTACAACCGTTGATTGCCCTTGTACATTTCTTCTTCTAGCCATTTTTCTTTTTCAATGAATTCTTGAGGATCTTCTCCAAATCTTTTCTCTGTTAATCCAAATTCCTTCCAATTTCTACGTCAATCTCTGCACAGTCCCTCAAGTTTCTAGCGCATATGTAGTAGCAGGATTTCCCACACTACACCCCTTACTCGATTTTGCTTAATTAATCCATTGGAAGATGTAAGATCAAGAACATTTATTGATTGAATTCATGAAGTGTTTACACAGGAAAAATAGAATTACACTTAGAAGTTAAAACACTCTTATACTTTCTCTCTCCTAATGACTTGCCTAACAATTCCCAAAAAGATCTCTCCTTCTTACAGACTCATTTAGCCCTTTATATAGGGTAATACATAGTGGATGACAGCTAAGTTCCCCTTTATTTTCGGGAGTGTCTCGCGAAGTGTCGCAGATGCACAAACATTCACTCTCGCGACACTTCCTAACCCTCGCCTTGTGTCTCACGTCTTCTTTATGTTTTGCCCGTCGTTATTCATTGCGTTGTTTATTTTAGCTCCCTGCGACTCCCTCGCGACGCCGTCGTTCATTAATCCCGCGAGCCTTGTATGTTGCGATATTATGATCCTACAGACACCATGCCGATATGTTAGAATGAGGATGGCCAAACAACTTGTGAAAAAGAGGAGATTTTATGAGCAATTGGTTGGTGAAGGCGAGGGGTTTGATAATATGTATGCTCAAGTACTAGGGCCCGAGCAAGAGATGAACTTTCTTCCTTCTCAATATTGGATGCGAATGCCGCTTTGTGGGCATCTAGTGGCGTATACATTTAGATGTGTTGTTCATTATTTTACCCCCACCATAGAAGTAACATTTACACCAAAGTGGCAAAAATGCGAAGGATTCCTTAATAAGAGAAGAGTTGTTTTGGCGTTTGTGAACGGTAATCATTTTGTTATTCTAAAACTCAAAGAAAATTGTCCATTTCCACCTGTTTGTGGGATGATTAAAAAAAAGGATCTAGATCCCAATATCTGGAAGGGATGGATGGCATTGTATGAGGAGAATCACCAATTTTGGGATGCGTTGGCCTTATAAAAAAAACTCTCCAAGAGGAGGAGATGCAACTTCATACGTGTGGTAGTTTGCACTAACCATGTTGCCATGTGTGTCAGGGAATGCCTTAGTGCCCAAGATGTATAACAGGTACGCAGCGGCTGTATAACGATTTTGTTTAGGGTTCCATCCATCCTCCAAACTTCTTTTCTTTGTTTTTTCAAACTTCTTCTTAAGCAGCGTCAGCTTGAATGTCTTTGTCCTACTAGACTTGGATACATAGAAGCTCTCCAAAGAAGTTTTGTAGTCCCAACCAAACAGCTTGTTAGTCAGAGCGTGCAACTTCGACCATTCTAGGTCCAGACACTCAACTTCTTCTGCAATTGATTTGCCGATAACATTCAAGCCTAGAATGTTCTGAGCATCTTCAGGGATGAAGGTCATCTCCCCAAAAGGAAAGTGCATGGTATCCGTTTCACCATGATACCTTTCGACGAAGCAATTGACAATCACAGAATCAGGCTTCACATAATTTTCAACCAAAGCATATAGACCAGAATCCTTTACTATTGTTTGGACCTCTTCACATTCCTCGCACAAATTCCAACCATCCGCGGCTTGGTTTCGGCAAACACGCACAGCCTTCTTATGATCCTACAATTAGGAGACAATACAATTAAGTGATTTTACATAAATACAGAACAATACATATGCATAAGATAAAAAATGCTTACATAGGTGTTTGTGGGTGAAAACCGTTTCAGCGATTTTTGTGATTTCGGGTGTGTGAA
Source organism: Papaver armeniacum (assembly GCA_023531295.1). Classification (NCBI taxonomy): domain Eukaryota; kingdom Viridiplantae; phylum Streptophyta; class Magnoliopsida; order Ranunculales; family Papaveraceae; genus Papaver; species Papaver armeniacum. Next base: position 91,880 of record JAJJWW010017927.1, on the reverse strand, counting down.
TGAGAAACGAATCTAAACCCTAAACAATGCACTGCACGTGAGTACTTTTGATTCGAGAGATCAATCTGTATAATCCTGGGATAAACCAAGAAATGGCCGTTCCAGGCTTGCTTCGGTCACAAAGTGAAGGAGAAGGGTTGGTCTTAGGGAGGGACGCAAAGAGAGTGTTGAGACCAGAATAGTTGATTCTGAAGGTGTAGTTTGTTTTATGACTTGTATCGGAAGTAGAACTGGTTAGCAGAATGGAAATCTACCAGGTGATTTCTAGATACTGTATTGTTTCCGACCAAAACTTGTTCTTTGGTGAAAATAGGTGAAGCCTATTTATACAAGTCATATTGAAACGTACCCTGGTCTCGTAGGAAGTGGAAACGATTGGTGGTGGAAGAATAGAGTAACGTGTAACCGTCGGACGTTATGCTTCCATGATGAGGGAAGTGAATTCGTGTAACCGTCAGTCATTACGCTTCCATGATGAAGGAAATTAATTGTTTACACCGTTACTTTTCACCACCACTAATTGTCATACTTCATGACACTTTCTTGTAACGGGCACATTACACGCCGCACGCTGTAAACCACCAGACCAATACCCTGATGAGTATCCCCCAGTTTGTGACATGTTTGATGTCTCGAGTGTTTTCGTGGAAAACGTGTAGCAGGTTTCTATGTGTGGCAAGTCAAAGTCAAGAGACTTTTCCATAGGAAAATAGCATGTGATGCTATTAGGCTTGCCTTGGTCGGCCGCCTAAAACTTGCCACAAGTCCGTCAGTTTGGTGGTGAACTTGAATGGCTGAGATTACATCTCACAAGAAAGGGTAGTCATTGATTATGGACACATCTTTGTTGTGTAACAAAGTGGCGACATTATCATAGTGGCGCCTGGCGTAGCCGTGATGTAGAGGGTTGCCTGGGACTTGCCGCAAGTCTGTCAGTTCAGTGGCGAGCTTGGATGGCTGAGATTGCATCTCATGAGGAAGAGTGGCCATCGATTATGGCCGCATCTTGTTATATAGCGAAGTGGCGCCATTGGCATAGTAATGCATGGTGGAGCCATGACATAACGGCATGCTAGTGGCATGACAGTGGTGTAGCTATGGCATAGCGGCATGCTAATGACGTAGCCGCGGCATAGCAGCATGCTAGTAGTCATGGCATAACGGCATGCCAGTGGCGTGGCATAGCGGCATACTAGTAGCCGTGGCATGGCGGCATGCCAGTGGCGTTGTGGCATGGCGGCATGCCAGTGGCGTTGTAGCATGGCCAAAGCTAGGATTTGGCGACGTGGTAAGAATTAGGGCTTGGCGGCGTGGCCAAGGCTAGGATTTGGCGTCGTGGTAAGAACTAGGGCTTGGCGGCGTGGCCAAGTCTAGGTTTTGGCGTCGTGGTAAGAATTAGGACTTGGCGTCGTGGTAAGAATTAGGGCTTGGCGGCATTGCCAAGGCTAGGTTTTGGCGCTGTGGTAAGAATTAGGGCTTGGCGGCGTGGCCAAGGCTAGGTTTTGGCGCCGTGGTAAGAATTAGGGCTTGGAGGCGTGGCCGAGGCTAGGTTTTGGCGCCGTGGTAAGAATTAGGGCTTGGCGGCGTGGCCAAGGCTAGGATTTGGCGTCGTGGTAAGAATTAGGGCTTGGCGGCATGGCCAAGGCTAAAGTGGCATGCTACCGCGGAAGAGTGGCATGTTGGCATGCCGATCAATATGTTGTTGTGGTAAGATGCGTTTGGCTTTCCAATTAGTATGGTGGCGCGGCAGGGTGCGTTTGGCCTTTAATGTATGGTATCAAGTTTAGAGCGAATTGATTGGCCAAGAAAAGGGGGCGGCCAAACATAAGGCGCGGCTACACTTCTGGTGAGAGTGTGGTGGCTTTGGAGCGACCTGATTGGTCGATGGCAAGTGGGGTCGGCAAGTATGGGCCCAACAACAACTTATGTGCGTATGGCTAATTTGAGGCGACACGATTAGTCGAGAGAAATAGGGCCGGTTTAGGAAGGGGCGTGGCCAATGGCAAGTGGCGCCAGCTGGCCTAAGGCATGGCCACGCCTCCTTTTGCTGTTGCGGCTCACTGTTTTCTGATTCTGAGCAAGGTTTTGCACCTGCTAATCCATGGCGGATTAATTACCTAGTTTTCCTAGGTTTAATTTCAACAAGCAAGGTATGATATACTGCGCGAGGCGCAAAACCCTAACTTTTGCAAGCTAGTCAGGTCAATTGATTGAATTCTATGTGTTGACATAGAGTTCTTTTAAGTTCATTGCCAGTGAGCAGCATGCTTTTTCTGATTGAATACCTTATGCAAAGACCTTATCCTTGATACTTGGAAATTCGTGATACTCTGCTGCGAGTGAACATAAATCGTCATGCCATATCAACATTAAGGGTTCAGCTGGAGAACATAGCATAGAAGGCATTCAAAGGAACTTATATTAAGTGAATATAGGCGAGGCGCCGAAATTTACAGAACATCTGGGATGGTTGCTACATTCGCCAGTCTAGATAAATTTCATGTAAGTATATTGAACGACTCAATAAATATGCCGGTGGAGAGGTTAGAACTCACGGCACCGTTTCCTTACAGAGTGACGTCACATCAGATGTAAGGTTTTACGATTTCAACCCTAAGCTAAAAACCACCATCAACATTAAGTCCCCTGCTTAGCACGTAACAACGGCGTTGTTGCGGGGTAAGCATGAGATGGTGACAGACAAGAGTAAAATCGAAAGGACAAGACGTGAAGAGATTGCCGAGGAAATTCAACTAACCTTTAGCGGAAGGCATGAGGAATCCATGATCCCTGTATTGGTGGTTTTGCATAAATTCGATTTGGCCATGGGGTATTGGCATCAGTGTTGCAGCTTTGGCTATTGATCAGCAGAGGTGACATTGCAACTTGGCACACAGAACGGGCGTTGGTTGGCTAGGAAAGGTAGATGGCGTGGCTACCTTGGAATGGTGGATGGCGCGGATACCTTGGAATGGTGGATGGCGCGGCTACCTTGGAATGGTGGATGGGGCGGCTACCTTGGGATGGTGGATGGGCGCGGCTAGCTTGGAGTGGCGGATGGGCGCGACTATCTTGGCGTGGCGGATGGCGCGGCTAGCTTGGAGTGGCAGATGGCGCGGCTAGCTTGGAGTGGCGGATGACGCGGCTAGCTTTGCCGTACAGAGATGGTGCCGATGTCTTGGGCCACAAAGCGCTGGCGCTTGGAGTTGGCGTGGCGTTGGCTCGGTCGTGGAGATTTGCGCCTCGGGCGTTGTGGTACCACGGGCCAGGTTTCCTTCTTCCGCACATGGCCCAAAAAGGAAACCTTCTCCTACTTAAACTCCAAAAACGCTATGCATATAAAAGACGTTCCCATCTTCTTTATTTTTGTATCGTTGGTTTTGGCTTTGTTTCCGTGTCTTCGTGTTAGATGTAGAAGCAGAATATCGCGACATCAATACTTCGCGAGAGTAATAAACAACTACATTGCGAAGGCGTCGCAAGGAAGTAATATAAATGACGCAATGGATGACGACAGTCAAAACATGAGAAAAGTGTGAAGACTTGGCGAAATTTAGGAGTGTCGCAAAGAAGAGTGTTTATAACACTCGCGACACTTCGCGAGTCATCCCCGAAAATAAAGGACACCTTAGTTGTCATCTACTGTGTATTACCCTATATAAAGGGTTGAGTTAGTCTGTTGTAGTGGGGGGGTTCTTTTTGAATTGTTAAGCAAGTCATTAGGAGAGAGAAAATCTAGAGTGATTGTAATTTCTTTAGCTCTGTTCTATCTATCTTTGTAAACATTTCAAGAAGATAATCAATAAAAATATATAGTTATTCATCTTCAAATGGATTAGTAAAGTAAATTCTTGTGAGGGGTGTATTGTGGGATTTCCTGCAACTACATATGCGCTAGAAACAGGGATGAGTAGAAGATCAACCTTGTGAATTGAAAGAATCAGGAGTAACAAGAAAGAAATTTCGGAAAATTCTCAACAATTTACTAAAATTGAGAAATGGCTAGAAGAAGGAATGCATCAGAACAACCAACAATTGTGAGGAGAAGTGGGAGATTAGCTGGAGAAAGGAGAAATGAAGTAGGTGAACCGTCAAGAATAAACGCAAGAGATAGAGAAGAAGGTCAAATTCAACCACCAATTCAACCACCAATTCAACCAGTACCGAATAGAGTAGTAGATTATGATAGGGTGAGCGTGCATACATGGAGATCAGATTCTGAGGAAGAAAGAGAAGAAGTGCAACAATTGATAGATAATGAACAAGTGGAGAGAAATCGAGAAGAAATGGGAGAAACAACTCATAGAAATGAAGAAATCGTAGCATTAGAAACGTTGAGACAAACAATACATGAAGAAAGACGATTAGAAGCGGAAGAACGCGCAAATTTAACAAGGCAAAACCATGAATTAAGAATGGAAAATATGAGGTTGCAAAATGGGAGGTCGGGAAATAATACCAGGTCAAGGTCAGGATCGGTTAGAGATGATAGAAGGAGAATGTTACCTGTAGAAAATGTTAATGAAGAAAATTTAGAAAGAGAGCTAAATCTCGGTGAAGGATACTGCGAAAGAAGGGAAATGGTGTGTATTCCGCGTCCAGAGATTATACAGGGTGACCAAAATAATGGAAATCAAGGAAATAGGCAGCAAAATAATCCAATTGATGAAGAAAATCCGGAAGAAGGAAGAAGAATACTGCATGGAAGAGAAACACAGAGAAAACAAAAGGAGATTGAAGATGATATCGAAAAGCATTATATTGAACAGGCGCGTCTAGCTCGCGAAAGAGAAAGATTAAGAGTAGAAATGGAAGAACGGGAATTGGAGGAAGCAATTCGGCAGAATAATCATGACAATCGAGAAAGAAGGCGCGAGCAAAATCTCAACAATGGAAATATCAATGAAGAGTATGAAAGAATACAAAGGAGAGCTGATAGACAACCAAGAAGAGAAAACGATGGATATAATGGTGTGCGAATTCGAGAACGAGATGGAGGAGAAAATCGCAGAGAAAGAAGAGAAGAAAATGTTGAACAAGAAAATCAAGATAGACATGAACGCAGAAGGAGAGAAACGGAACTAAAAAGACCAATAAATTCGAACCCTGATGTAAATGAACAAATCTTAAGAGAGTTGGCAGAGATGAGAGGAATGTTGAACAATAGAAGAGGAGGAGGAAGGAGACAATTGGATGAGGCAATTGAAGAAGCTGCAAAAACCCCCTTTACACTAGAGGTGCAGTTGGGAGGAATACCTCCAAAGTGCAATTTACCCGCATTAACCAGCATTTTTGATGGAACAACTTGCGCAATACAACACATCAAAGCGTATATAAGATGTATGTTACAGTGGGAAAATCATGACGCTATATTGTGCAAATATTTCGCATCAAGTTTAACAGGAGAAGCACTCAAGTGGTTTGAAGGTTTACCAAGAAATACCATCACGTCATTCAACCATCTACAAGATATATTTTTAGGGGCATACATAAGTAACAACTCCTCGCGACCAGGAATTGAAGATGTATTTGGGCTGAACCAAAGGATTGGCGAAAGTTTGAGACACCTAACTGTGAGATGGAAGACGATGTGTAGCGAGATGGCTGGAAGAGTGGATGAAAGATATCTCATTTTATCATTTATAAACGCTATGTTCGCAACCAATTTGCTATATATTCAAATTTTTAGAGTCAAGAATACAATCACGATGACTGAGTCATGAGAACTGCAAGAGGAATATATTGCTTTGGAAGAAAGGCAAAATGAGGTGGAGTCGTACCCGGTTGCGAATACAAGTTCAAATGCTGCGAATGTAAGTTTGTTACCTAAATTAATACACACAGTGGCGAGTACCTCGCAAGGGCAGAAAGAAAGAGTGATAAATGATGAACAACCAAAGTTAGTAGCCATGGGAAGCCGAGATCAAGAAGAGTTTGAAAGAGAAAGAAACTACTATAACCGTGGCGGCAATAACAAAATTCAGAGACTTGATCACTCGCAAGAAACCCATGGAAGTCAAAAACAGAATTATCATGGAGGGCAGTGACGTCATAGAGTAGTATGGGAAGAAATCAAGATGCCACCACTGAATACTAGTGTGGAAAAGATATGGGAAGCTATACTCTTGATGGAAAACATACCTGCCATGGAACATGGGGAATGAGCCACCACCAAGTGATATAAGTCACGAGTTCTGTTCTTACCACCGTTTTCATGGACATCTGACAAATGACTGCAGAAACATAAAAAGAATCATCCTTAGAATGATTGATCAAGGAAAGCTGAATCACTTTCTAAAAAGTGAAGAGAAAGTTCAACCATTACCGCCGCCACCATCAAAAGGGGAAGAAACGTTCGTAATAGAAGTTGGAGCAAAGGCTAAAAATTTATTTTGCAACTCCATTGTTCACTCATATCGTACAATTGAAGATTTTCATGATAACATACTCAGTAGAGTTTTTGCGAGGGATGTTGATGATAAGGAAGTGTTGAACATTGCGAGGACATCGCAATTAAAAGAATGGCAAATGCAGATTATTTCTTTCACCGCAAAGAGATTCCCGAAGGCGAGAAAACGCATGATAGCCCATTGGTTGTAAAATTGGAAATTAATCCAAAACCCGTTGATGGCGAAGATGATGAAGCGAGAAAATTGTTGGGCAATCAATAGAATATTAATTGATACTTTGGAAGCTCAAGAAACATCCTATTTTACCATACTTACAAGACTATGGGGGAAAGGATGCGAGAATTGATACCTTCAACATACAAAATATATGGTTTCAATGGCACAGCAAACAAGCCTAAAGGTGAAGTTCATATGAGAATACCTTTGCAAGGGTTATCTACCGATATTTTGTTACGTGTGGTCGATGTGGAATCCCCTTATAATGCATTGATCGGAAGACCATGGTTGCATGAAATTGGGTGTAGCGTCAACCTATCATCGGTGTATAAAATTTCCTCATCCTAGTGGTGTTGGAATTATAAAAGGAGATTGGACGGAAGGACAAAAATGCTATGAGATCGATGTGGAGAGCTGCGAAGACAGAGCTGAGAAAAGAAAGGGTTGGAAGAAACATGCAAAAGATGAGAAAAGAAGAGAAAGATTAATGGTGGATGCCATTGATGTAAGAGGAGAAGATACATTGCGAAACAAGTGCATGGAAACAATTGGAAATTATGATGGAAAGGAATCATTAAGAGATTTGAATGGTGTAGAGGCGGAGAGTAGCAAGAGCAAAAAGTGTAAGAAGTGAATAATCATCAAAAAGCAACAACAAAAGCTTGTTCAGAGTAAGAGGAAGAAACAATAATTGAAGAAGAAATATGCGAGGATCTCGCCATCAAGAATGTATGACAATTTGATTGAAGAATTGAAGAACAAAAATGATTAAACAATGTAAGATTGTGCGATAGTTTCGCAAACCAAATGAATGATTGAATGAATTAACAAAAATGTAAGAGTGAGTGAATGGGACGAACCTTTATGGCGTACACCCTAGTTCGCGAATGACATTTCGCAAGAGGCAAATGTAAGACCTAAAGTGCGTCATATAAGGGGGTATCTCTTGACATGGCTCAGGGGAAAGGTTACACCGCTCCTGGAACCTGAGTCATGGAGATTTGGGGCCCATAAAAGCCTATCCAGGGGAGATACCTTGGATTTCCAACTATATATATATGGTTATACCCTGGTTGGACGCCCGAGGGTCTCTTCCTAGGAGTCAGTGTATGCTCAAGGCGCCGGGGTACACGGTTGAGCCAAGAGTGCCTGGGGCATTTGAAGTGTCTCGGCCATTCTTGGCAAGTCTTGGTATATGCTGCACTCGGCCCGAAGAAAACTCCACTTAGGGTGCGATCTCGTAACCATAAACCATATAGGTATAAGGGATAAGAGGCTGCGAAAACAACTGGTTGTTGTTAAGACCGGATGGGAGGAGCTAGTCTTGTATGGCCGATGTACGCCTCCTTGAAGGGGCAACCAGGGAGAAGATAAGGGCGGCACCCTCCATTAGGGAGCTGATAAGTGTCAAAAGACGCAAATGTCATGAGGCTTTATTTTCGCAAGGAAATTTAGGCTTGTCATATTTGTGCGATGATCCCGTAGAGGCAATAATACTGACGCAAGGATAAGGCGAGATCAATGGGTTTTTGCATGAAAATACAAAGACGTCCTGCGATTTCGTCGCGAAGACGGCAATGTCATGGGATTTTACACTCGCAGGAGTATTTAAGCCTGTCATATTGTCGCAGATAAAATATCCTGGAGAGGCAAAAATACTTAACAAATGATAAGACAAGGTCAATGGGTCATTACATGAAAATGTAATGACGTCCTGCGATTTTGTCGCAACGAGGGGTGGCGAAATAAGACCTTTAATTAGGAAGGAAAAATAAGACCACACAAGAATGATAAGACAAGATCAATGGATTTCTTCATTCGTAAAGACATCCTTCGATCTTGTCGCAAATAATAAAGGATGAAGTCAAAGGCAAATAATAAAGGATGAAGTCAGAGATTTCATTACTCAGATATAATTGGTCAAATTCCTCATTTGAAAATGAATAACAGAGGCAAGTATGGGAATGAATAAGATAAAATCTTGTTATTCATTTCCACATGATGGATTTATGTATTCATAATGATGGTCAGTTGAATTATAAAGAAGAATTGCTTGACGAATACGCACAAGTAAAGAAAACGAAGATTGAATTCATATTTGACAATCCAAGAAGATTGAAAGAGTATATATATTACAAGAAGCGAAAAGAAGAAAAAGAAGTTATTTCTTGGAGGATTCTTCTTCTTGGTCGATTCTTCGATTCCATCATTCTTTTCGCTAGATTCTTCTTCTTCGCTAGCTTCACTATCAGAGACATCCGAGAAAGGTGTATCTTCAGGAATATCATCGCGAAGACAAGGATATGAACTAAGAGGAATGCGGTGATCATTGCAAACCATTTCAATAGTTTGATTGCGAAAACGAACAGCAAATATTGTTGAAATTCGCCACCGTAGCTTGCGGTTGTTTCTTCAACTTAGAATACTTATTATTGCGAAGAGAAAGGTCTTCTCATGAGTTCCCCTTTTCAGACTCAAGTTCTTCAATCCTTGTTTGAAATCTCTTCTCGGATTCTCGCAAAACATACGATAATGAATTAACAACACAATAACAAAAGACTACGAGAGATAAAGAGCGGTAAAGTATAATAAACAACCTTCTCTCATCGGATATCATGTCTTTAACCAAGGCAGTATGCTCGGCATAAAGGCTAACATCAACACCTAAATTATTCCTGGCATTATCTAGAACCTTCGCAGCCCAAGCGAATTCATCATCATTATTTATAACAAGAAGCGAACGAATTTGATCTTCTCGCTCATTAAGTATAGCATTCTCGACGAAGAGATTCATCTCGTTCAATTTGTACTTCGAGAAGAGATTTTTGAAATGTTGCTAATGCTGTGCACCTTTATTAGCAATGCGATCTTTGTCATCTATAAGGTCACTAATTTTCTTCCTTAAAAGTTCGGTTTTTCTATGGGAATCAAGATACATTTGTTTAAATCGGTTGGCTAAACCTAAACTAGATCTATGCTCAATCTCTAAGAGACTATATTTGGTTTGAAGTTCATCTAATGAAAGGGAATCAACTTTGTTTGACGAATTACTTAAAGACTCGTTGAGATGGGTGAGAAGAACATCATTATCCATAGGCTCGGGAAATGAATGGAGAAGAACGGCTTCTTCAGAGAGATTATATATGTCTGCGAAAATAGTAAATCAGGCAAAGAATAGTAGATGACAAAGTAAAGACGATTTGAAGAGCAAAAATTTTTGTACCATAAAGTTGTTGATTTGCGCTTTGAAGAGTAGATATTTTAGTCTCCTGAGAAGTGAATTTAGTTTCCAACTGTTGAATTCTTTCATCTTTCTTGCGAGACATCGTAACCTCAGTTTCTAGTTCTCGGATCTTCTCTTTAAGTTGGAGATTTTTCTTTTCAAGGTTGTCGCGTCTTTTCTCGAGATCTGAGGCAACAACAAAGGAAGCTCTCCCAGACTATAAAGGAAAATAAAAAAAATTGTTAAGATAAAGCTTAAAATCGAAATTACATAGAAGCAAAGGAATATGAACATACCAAAGCATTGAGAGCATTCAAGTGGCTGGAAGTCAATGTTCGGGAAACTCCGCGAAAAGATTCATTATCCTCTAATAGCGGGGCATCGCAGATTTTCGCAAGAGCTACGCAAGTTGCAGATAAGTGATCATCTCCCATTCCTTGCATGGAATCGGAGAAAACACTAGACAGTTGCACCATAGCAGAAGTAGTAGAGTGATTCTCTTTCACGGAGGAAGTACCAACTTCATTTTCATCTTCATCAGAACTCTCACTGGTTTGAGAGCTACGATGAGAAGGGGGATGGGTTTTCCGTTTTTTAGAAAGCGGAGCAGAAGACTTGTCCTTGCGAAAAGTGATTTTATCTTTGCCTTTAACCTTCGCAGCTTCAGTTTCTTCAATGTCAACCTTCGCATACGCATGAAGATAAGAAACAAAGGCAACAATATTGTTTAAAATAACAAAAGAAAATGTTTCTTACTTCATCCGTGAGCGATCGGAGTATCGCCAGGGTACTTGCCTTTGGATCTTCTTTATACTTCTTTCTCATTCTGGCAATCTAAATTTTTTGAAAGATTAATAAGCAAAGGAGGAAGAAAATGTCGCAAAGTAAAATTGAAAAAAGGAAATATACCTCTTTTGCCTTCTCAGGCCACTTAAACTCCCAAGGATGATAATTCGCAAGGGTTGCAGGGAGAACATGTGAACCTGCGATGTAAGGTCCATTCAAAAATAAAGGAACAACCCACCATTTCTCATCTTTGGAATGACGAGGAGTACTATTGTTGCCCGAATGCCAGTCAATATCTTGCATGAGCAGTTTATCAGCATCAACATTATCTTTTTTCTTCAGTCGAGCACTCCAGCGAGATTTATCATTTCTCATATTTATAACTGCATAATTCGCAAAGAAGTTCTCTACAGTATACTTCTCAGCGGCTATCTCTAAATTTACAAATCTAGGATCTTTGACATTATCATGATATAAAGATCCTTTACCAGCGCCACGGTTTGCGAATTCAAGCATTAAACGGATGCAGTCGCCACTCAACTGATAAACAGCTCGCGAGAATTTTTCATGAGCAAGGATTTCATAGAATAATGGTATCTCGGGATTGTATAGAGGAATGGGGAGTCCAGCGAGGAGTTGACCTAGCGAGACTATGATTTTATGATCATCACATTGATGATCAGAAAACAATTTTGCAGAAAGTATAGATGAAGATTCTTGATCAGGAATGGTTGATAAGGTGAAACCCTTTTCTTGTAACTTCTTTTGAACATCATTAAAAAGGGGTGCGTATGTACGACCAAGTGAAGCCATTATTAGAGTATGGGAATGAAGGGAGAAGCGAAAATCAAGAGAAGGAAAAAAGGATTTACAGTAGCAGAAACGCAAATTACGGAGGAAGGAAGTCAAGGAAAGTTGCGAGAAAAGAAAATAAAAGAGAAAAAGAGAAGGGTGAGAAAACTATATATAGAGAAGAGAATCCTAGAGAAAACAAATGCATTTAATGCGAGATGGGACGTGAATGGTCGAGAATAAGCGGTTGAAAGAGACGTGTCAAGAAAAGAGTGGAAGAAGAAACACCTGTCATAAATTCTGTACATGAATAAAACGAGTAAAAATGAACAATCGCGAGATAAAGATGAGTAGTTGCGGCATTTTAAAATATTGGTTCTCATGACATTCTCTTCTTCGCAGAGAAGACATGAGAAGAGGCAAGATGTAGGAGCATAATATCGCGACATCAATAATAAATTACACTTTCTTAACTATAAATATAGCAAGCATTCCCGAGGAGGTCGAGAGTAATAAACAACTACATTGCGAAGATATGGATGTGAGTTCAATCAATTCTAGACTTAACTAAACAAACATTCAATCATATTGCGTCGCAGGGAAGAAATATAAATGACGCAATGGATGACGGAACTAGGCTCACCGGGGTACCAATTTTGTTGAAATTTCCGACCTGCAAATCTACAATCAAAACATGAGAAAAGTGTGAAGACTTGGCAAAATTTAGGAGTGTCGCAAAGAAGAGTGTTTATAACACTCGCGACACTTCGCGAGTCATCCCCATTCGAAAATAAAGGACAGCAGATATCTTATTGCTAATCATCATCACTACTAACCCATGTATTACCCTATATAAAGGGTTGAGTTAGTCTGTTGTAGTGGGGGGGGTTCTTTTTGAATTGTTAAGCAAGTCATTAGGAGAGAAAAATCTAGAGTGATTGTAATTTCTTTAGCTCTGTTCTATCTATCTTTGTAAACATTTCAAGAAGATAATCAATAAAAATATATAGTTATTCATCTTCAAATGGATTAGTAAAGTAAATTCTTGTGAGGGGTGTATTGTGGGATTTCCTGCAACTACATTAGCAGCAAAGGTGCATCATCCGTGAGCGTTGGAAGGAAAAGCAGCAGTAAAAGCAGGCAAACATATTTCGGGTATGTGTTCCAACGGTTTTTTTTTCTTTTGTTTGCTCGTCTGTTTTAATGTAAACCGTAGCCATAGGACTGTCCTCCACAAACTCGTAGAAATACTCCAATATGAATGATTCTTATCTGCCGGTAGTATTGTAGTAACGTTAGCCACGACATCAATAGTAGTGGAGCCAATTATTATGTAAAGCAAGCACGTATGGATGGCCGCCGTAGGCTCCTTTCTCCATAAAACCTAGTTTTAGTTTTTGTTTGGCCGTGAGCGCCATTACCGAGGCAAGACACGGTTTCGGCCAAGAGCATGTTTTCCACGGCAAGTGTTTATTTGAGTGAGCACCAGCCTCCATTCCCCTTGACCGCGAGTGCCGTGACATGTGGCCAAAGAAAAATTTCCCATAGAAAATTTGTTGTCGGCTCTTAATCATTGTACCCAATTTCTTGGCAAGATCCTCATGTGTGATTTCCTTCAAAGTAGTAACCTTTCTGTTTTGTTCCGTTGTAGTTACCTCGAAAGTAAGAGTATCATAAGGACTTTTGTTAAGATGTCACTTGAAAGTAGTTCTGTCGCCGCCTCAAAAAATGCTAACAACTCCAATCCGAACATGGATGATGAATTCTTCACAAAGTCTGCCACAGTTACAAGGACTCATCCCAAATTCGTGGAAACCCTTATGACTGAATCAGAGAATGATGGAGAAGTCCAATCAGTCTACCCAGGTCGTATAATGGGGTTTTGTCTTCATAAGAAAGAATATCTGGCTTCTCCCATAGACTTCAAAATCTGCCATAGTCCATTGCGCTGTTATGATAAATGGATGAACTTCATGATAAGCCGAGACCATGTAAGGGCTAATCTGACTGGGCGCAAATCATGAATGCTGTCATGGCATCTGCGACGCTTCAAATTAGGAAAGATACTGCAGGTTTGATTACTTCCATCTCTAGTTGGTGTCCCGAAACTCATATGGCTATATGTAGATGGGGTGAGATGACCATTACTTTGGAAAGCGTAGTCATTCTGTTGAGTCTTCCAATAATGGGGAATCTTGACATCGTCTTGTCTGAAGAAGATGAAGAAATGCATGCCATTTTGGTTACGAAATCAGCAGGATATGTCCGGAAGCATCATGAGGAAAAGTGCTTCTATAACTGGTGGGTGTCTGAATGGTTCCCTGATGAGCCGGAGCCGAATCAGGTGTTGGATGATACACTCCATGTTGCTGCATTTTTAGCTTTGTGGTTATCGAGGGACATTTTTGATGATGGCTCTGGAAAGAAGGAGATAAGGCAAGAACTCATCAAATTCGCCATCAAATTAGCGAAAGGCGTTGCTCTTCCCATCGACAGTTTTTTCCTTGGCTCTTTGTACACCCACCTAGATCACTTAACATCAGATATGTATGTCTTTAATGGGTATATGAAAGTAGACTCGTACGTCCATGTCGCCTTTCTCCAAGCATGATTGTGGGAGCATTTCAAAGATTACGCTCCTAAACCGAGGACCTCATTTCCTGATACATATGGCGGCTCCAGGACACTCCGTTGGTTGGATAGGCGTCCAAAGCCTGGCTCGAAGCTCATTGATTTTATTGACAACGCGCATGCAGTTAACTTTCGTCCCTGGGCTCCGGTCCACACCTCCATAGTTCAGCCAAACACTTTTGCTTCTATCTCAAACATGATGTTACATTCTACTGAAGAGAATATGAGCATTGGAGAAATTGTGTTCATGCGAAGTTGTATTCTTGGATAAGTGCCATCTTTTTTCAGATGGTCTTGTGAAGTGGTTCCTTACAACATCGACCGGGCTGCTCGTCATATGGGTTTTGATCAGGGGGTTCCGTTCCGCCGTCCATTCACGGCTTCAAAAGAACTGTTGCCAGCCGTTTTCAATAGCCGTGTCCTTGCGTCTCATAAAAGTCTCCCTTTTCTGCTCCCAGAAAGAAAACCGGTGACGACCTCCAAATATAATGTTTTCTGGCAGGAAGAGTTCCTTGTTATTCATCAATTCGTGCAGGACGTTGTGACAGTTCCACGCGGCAAGCCCTCTCCTAAAGCTCTGGCAAATCACGGATTGTTGAGGTTGCCTTCTTCGGGTAAGCAGAAATCTGACAGTCCCCAGGTAAAAGAGCGAAGGTCGAAAAGTCGTGCGAGTGGCTTACAATCGGATCCGACGGCTCTTGTGACTTCAGTTCCTTCAAAACACATGTGTGTATGGTTCCCTCACTGACTTGGATGAATCACACAAACTTTCCATTTCGTCACTGACTCCTCCCTTTTTTTTTTTTTTTTTTTGTCTCAGGGTCTTGAAAACTCGAATATCTTTGCCAGACTTGACCACGGCCAAAAGACGGCGCATCTTGAGAAAGGAGGCGATGAGACTGAATCTCTTGAAGAAGAATCCGAAGAGGAGGAAAGCTTGAGATCTGGTGACAAAAGGAGCACTTCTGAATATAACAACGAGTCTTCTTCCAGTGGGACCACAAATGAGTCGGTAAGTTTTCCACACTTTTTTCTTGGATTATTTATTTATACCGAATGAATGCTCAATTGATAATATTTTCAAGAAGAGGTCGCTTCTGAAAATAACTTTGAGATGGAGATCCACGACAATGAAGGTGTAACAGTGTCTCTTGTCATGAAAACTGTACCTGCCGGTAATCTGGAGATGGAGGTTGATCGTCATGAAGATGTTGTTGTGTCTCCAATGGCGGAAAATGTTGTCGTGACAACGGGCGTGATTGCTCCCAAAGAATCTTTGCTAGTCGCATATCCAGCCGCAGGTGTCGTTTTCGATCCTCCATTTGAGGCTCCTTTTGAGGGCCATGTGTTGATTGGAGGATTCAGCGTGCCAGTGAAGTATGAGGAGCTATATACCAAGATATGGAAAAGGTATGGGCACATCTGGTAGGCTGAGAAAGATGCCTACAATTGTAAACTGCAAGTGCACAGTGTCGACAAGCAATACAAGGCAAGCACAGGTGGATCCACAGAGACTTGGAGGGTGTAAAACTAATTCTTTGGTCTAACTAAACCGATTCAAAGCATAAGTAACTCAAAGGTGGTTGTTTTGGTGTCGATACGACAAGATATAGTTGTGATTGTAGTTCTAAGGTAGAAAGTGTAGGATCAGAATATCGCGACATCAATACTTCGCGAGATCAATAAACGACAGCATTGCGAAAGTGTCGCAAACGAATAATATGAATGACGCAATGAATGACGACAGCTAAAACACGAGAAAGATGTGAAGACTTAGCGAGATTTAGAAGAGTTGCGAGATTATATATTTGTATACTTGCGATATTTCGCAAGTCATTCCCGAAAATAAAGGACAGCTTAGCTGTCATCCATTGAGTACTACCCTATATAAAGAGTCGAGCAAGTCTGTTGTGAGGGATCTTTTTCGAGGGTTAGGCAAGTCATTAGGAGAGAGAAAGTTTGTGGTGATTGTAATTTCTTTAGCTCTTTTCCATTATATCTTGTAAACATTCAAAGAATTAATCAATAAAAATCATAGTTGTTCATCTTCAAATGTCTTAGTTGAGTGAATTCTAGTGAGGGGTGTAGTGTAGGATTTCCTGCAACTACATATTGGCGCTAGAAACAGGGAAAAATACTAAAGAAATGATAAGACAAGATCAATGGGTCGTTACATGAAAGTGTAAAGACGTCCTGCGATTTTGTCGCAAGACGGCAATGTCATAGGACTTTATGTTCGTAAGAATATTTAGGCCTGTGACATTGACGCAAAAATGAGGGGTGGCAAAATAAGACCTTTAACTAGGAAGGCAAAATAAGACCACACAAGAGCAATGATAAGGCAAGATCAATGGGTCATTACATGAAAATGTAAAGACGTCATGCGATCTTGTCGCAATGATGAATTTCAACATAAATGAAGATAAGATCACACAAGAAATTGAGTAACCAAGTAAACTTGTGAAAATGGCTATATTTCTTCATTTATTTGTGAAGAATTAGCAACAGCAGTTGCGAAACTAAGAAGTATTATTACTTAAAGGTTATCGATTTAATCTCTCATGTGAAAATAAATAACAGAGGCAAGTATGGGAATGATTAGAGTAAAAACTTGTTATTTATTTTCATATGATAGATTTACAGTAAGAGACTACAAAAATGGAAGGCTAGAAGGATAAATGTACAAGTACCACAAGAAGAGAAAAAGGAAAATGGAGCTATCTCTCAGTTCATTCTTCTTTTTCATCAGATTCTTTATCAGACTCCTCTTCTTCACTAGCATCACTATCAGAAACATCCAAGGAAGGTATATTTTCAGGAATCTCATCAAGAAGACAAGGATATGAAGAAAGAGGGATATTGTGGTCATCGCAAACTGTCTTAATAGTTTGATTGCGAAAACGGACAGCATCATTATTGAAATTCGCCACAGTAGTTTGTAGTTGCTTCTTCAACTTAGAATATTTGTCATTGCGAAGAGAGAAGTCTTTTGCAAGTTGTGCTTTCTCAGATTCAAGTTCCTTAATTCTAGTTTGAAACCTCTTCTCAGATTCTGCGAACAAATGACAATGAGTCAGTAATTTAATAGCAGTTTCACAAAAAAGAAGTGGTAAAGTAATGAAGAACAGTTAACAACCTTCTCTATCAGAAATCATATCTTTAACTAAGGCAGTATGCTCAGCATGAAGGCTGACGCTAACACCTAAATTATTTCTGGCATTATCTAGAACTTTCGCAGCCCAAGCGAATTCATCATCACTATTTATGACAAGAAGTGAACGAATTTGATTTTCTCGCTCATTAAGTATGGCATTTTGGCGAAGAGATTCATCTTGTTCAATTTGGACTTCAAGAAGAGTTTTTTGGAATTTCGCTAATGCTTGTGCACCTTGATTAGCAATGCGATCCTTGTCATCTATAAGGCTATTAATTTTCTTCCTTAGAATATTATTATTCTCGTGGGAACTAAGATATAAACGTTTAAATCGGTTGGCTAAACCTAAACTAGATCTATGCTCAATTTCTAAGAGATGAAATTTGGTTTGAAGTTCATTTAATGAAAGAGAGTTAATTTTGTTTGACGAACTACTATAAAGATTCGTTGAGATGAGCGAGAAGAGCATCATCATCCATAGGCTCAGTAAATGAATGGAGAAGGATGGATTCGTCAGAAAGATTATAAATGTCTGCGAAAATGATAAGTCAGACAAAGAAAAATAAATGACAAAGTAGAAACGAAGAAAAAAGAAGAGTTTTATACCATAAAGTTGCTGATTAGCACTTTGAAGGGTAGATATTTTATTCTTCTGGGTAGAAGACTCAGCTTCCAACTGTTGAATTCTTTCGCGAAGAGAGGCAGTCTCATTTTCATTTTTCTTGCGAGATGTCGCAACTTCAATTTCTAGTTCTTCGGTCTTTTTGTGAAGCAGAAGATTTTTCTTTTCAAAGTTGTTGCGCCTCTTCTCAAGATCTGAGGCAACAACAAAGGAAGCTCTTCCAGACTATAAAGAAAGATAAAGAAACTATTAATATATGATTTAAAATTAAAATTATGAAGGAATAAAGAAATATAAACATACCAAGGCACTGAGTGCATTCAAGAAGCTGGGAGTTAATGATCTGGAGATCCCCCGAAGAGACTCATTACCCTCCAGTAAAGAAGCATCACATATACTTGCGAGAGCTTCGCATATACCAGAGAGGCGGACATCTCCAAGCCCCTGCATGGAGTCTAAAAAGATATTAGACAATAACGTCATAGGAGATTCAGATGGATGATCCTCCTTCGCGGTAGAAATGTCTACATCATCGTTTTCTTCATCGGAACTCTCACTAGATTGAGGACTTGAGCGAGAAGAAGAATGGGTCTTTTGTTTTTTAGAAGGTGGAGCAGCTGATTTTTTCTTGAGAAGAGGGCCTTTACCCTTTCTTTTGTTCTTCGCAGCTTTTGAAGTTTCTTCCTCGACGCCAACTTCAACACCAACCTACATACACGAATGAAGATAAGAAATAGAGGCAACGATATTGTGAATAACAAGAGAAAATATTTCTTACTTCATCCGTGATTGAGCGAAGTATTGCCAAAGTACTTGGCTTTGGATTTCTTTCATAACTTTTTCTCAATTTAGTGATCTGAAAATTTTGCAAGTTTAGTAAATATAAAAGGAAGGAAACATCGCAAAGCGAATGAAAATTAGAAAATATACCTCTTTTGCTTTCTCGAGCCAATTAAATACCCAAGGATGATAATTTGCGAGATTCGCAGGGAGTATACTGGAACCTGAAATGTAAGGTCCGTTCAAAAATAGCGGAAAGACACACCATTTCTCATCTTTAGAATAGCGAGGAACATTGTTCTTGCCAGAGTGCCAATCAATATCTAACATGAGTATCTTATCGTCGGGAACGTTCTCTTTTCTTTTCAATCGAGCACCCCAACGAGATTTATCATTCTTCATATTTATCACTTCATAATTTTCAAAAAAGTTTTCTACTGAGTACTTTTCAGCGGTTATCTCTAAGTTTGCGAATTTAGGATCTGTGACGTTATCAGGATATAGAGATCCCTTACCAGCGCCACTTAATTGATAAATAGCTCGCGAGAATTTCTCATGAGCAAGAATTTCATAGAACAAGGGCAGTTCGGGATTGTAGAGAGGAATGGGAAGACCTGCGAGGAGTTGACCTAGCGAGATTATGATTTTCTCGATCATCACAATGATGATCGAGAAACAACTTTGCGAAAGAATAGATGAAGATTCTTGATTGGGAATAGTAGACAAGGTGAAACCTTTCTCTTGTAAATTCTTTTGAGTCTCACCCAAAAGGGTTTCGTATCTACGACCAGGTGGAGCCATTCTCAGAATATGGGAATGATTAAAGAATTGAAGATCAAGAGAAAGAAGAAAAAGAAGATTTACAATAGCAGAAACGTAAATTGCGGAGGAAGAGAACTGAAGAAAAAATTGCAGAGAGAAAGTAAAAAAGAAGAAGAGGAGGGTGAGAAAACTATATATAGAGAAGAATTCTCGAGAAGATAAATGCATTTAATGCGAGAGGGGACGTGAATGGTCAAGAAAAAAACGGTTGAAAGAGACGTGTCAAGAAAAGAGTGGAAGAAGAAACATGTGTAATAAATTTCGTGTAAAAGTACGGGATCGTAATGTATAAATATGAACAATTGCGGCATTTTAAAATACTAATTCCCATGACATTCTCTTCTTCCCAGAGAAGACATGAGAAGAGGCAAGATGTAGGATCAGAATATCGCGACATCAATACTTCGCGAGATCAATAAACGACAGCATTGCGAAAGTGTCGCAAACGAATAATATGAATGACGCAATGAATGACGACAACTAAAAAACGAGAAATATGTGAAGACTTAGCGAGAATTAGAAGAGTTGCGAGATTATATATTTGTATACTTGCGATATTTTGCAAGTCATTCCCGAAAATAAAGGACAGCTTAGCTGTCATCCATTGTGTACTACCCTATATAAAAAGTCGAGCAAGTCTATTGTGAGGGATCTTTTTCGAGGGTTAGGCAAGTCATTAGGAGAGAGAAAGTTTGTGGTGATTGTAATTTCTTTAGCTCTTTTCCATTATATCTTGTAAACATTCAAAGAATTAATCAATAAAAATCATAGTTGTTCATCTTCAAATGTCTTAGTTGAGTGAATTCTAGTGAGGGGTGTAGTGTAGGATTTCCTGCAACTACAGAAAGTATGCAAGATAGGTTGTAAACAATTGCTAGAGAGCACTAGGGTGATTGAATTCACCTTCTAACCCTATTCTAAGGCAATTCAACTCAATTTATGTTCTTGTACCTTCCCTTGAAGGCCTCAGGTGGATGTTTTATTAACCAACTCTCCTCACTAACCCCTAGTATCAACTGTCTTCTTACAGTACAATTGATCACAGGTTAGTTTGGTTATACAGTTAACTACCAATCCTAAGCAATACAACACAGCAAGAACAACAACAAGAGATTGATTAACTTAACATCAAATTAGGGGTTTCATCTACACCCTAGCAAAGTGAATTAGAACATGATAATAGTAATTAAAACACAATTAATCTAACAAAGTAAACCCTAAAAATTCAGAGAGAGTTCTTACACCCAGAACAATTCTAATTTATACCTAGAACTCTTCTCTAACACTCAAAATTGAAATTAAATGCATACCCTACAAACCCAATCGTCTGAATTGATTGTCCCCTCTTCCAATTCGGCTCTGCAACTTCATTAATGCGATGTTGGGGAAACCCTAACTCCATCTATCTCGAGCTCAGCTTCTAGGGATTTGGGAGAAGCTGTGGTGGAGATAGCTAGAGCTAGAGATGGTGAAGGCGGCTGTGCTGGTGGCTGCTCAGAGGCGGTCGGGGAAGAAGATTAGGGCTCTGAGAAATTGGTCGGGGGAGGGGAAGAACTGAGCTCTGGTTTTGTCGGGAGAGAAAGATAGAAAATATGAGAGGAGTGTTTGGTTGCTCGGTTAGGTGAAGAGGGAGGTGGCTATGATGTAAGGCAGGCGCAGCAAATGTTGATGCACGGATTGAAGAGACCGTTGGATGCAGCTGATAGATCAAATCTCACGGCTCAGGATGGAGCGGGCTTGGATTCGGGTCATGGGTAGGATCCTAGATAGCTCAGGCCCATATCTTTGTAACCGGGTTGCTACTTGTCGGGTTGCAACTTCTCTTCCATAGTCACTAGCCTCCAAATTTCTGCTCTTTTGGCTCCTCAATTCATCCAAGCTTTATTTACTACCTAAAAACACAAAATTAATTAGTACAAGTATTTATTCTTGAAAACAAAGAAAATACAGAATTTGGGATAATATATGATTTTAAAGCACAAAAGATGAGTTAAATGCCAATAAAGAGGTGTAGAAATATGCAATATTTGGCACTCACCAAATACCCCCAAACCTGAATTTTACTTGTCCTCAAGTGAAACAGAAATTAAGAAATCCTAACTATACCAATGTCGCTGGTCTCTCGAATGCATTTAGCGTATGCACTAAGCCTTTAAACCCCTAGGTGTCCCTAGTGGACGAGTTGTAGTCTCGTGAGGGTTTACCAGAGGTGTACCCACAAAACCTTCTCCAACTTCAGAGCGTAAAAGAGTCTCAAGAATCCAAGGAGCTATGAGGACATAGAGTTTCTTCATGCTAGTAACACGAAGTTAGAACTATCAAAGAACGCATTCTCATCCTTAAGAGTTGAGCGAGAAATAACCATACCATATGAAAGAATTCGGGTTCGAGAGTGATCACAAGCCTCGACTTCTGCCTCACCAAAAGGGTTTTATGATAATTGCACTCAAAAAGACTGTTTTTCTAGTTTCTCATGTGTGCAGGCAGGAATAAAGAGAGATATCCTGCACACGTTGAAGATGAGAAGGATAACCTTCCGAAATAATTTCTGGAGACTCCACATAATTGTGGACAAAAAGAATCTTTTTCTGATGATCTCTAAGAAAGGAAATCAACCATTAGCAAGGATGGGAGTACTCACTTACCTTCACATCCGATCGGCAATTAACACCACTCTCACAGTATCCATAGAAATGTCTTCAATCTTCGGCCTTCGGTCTTCAACTGTTGATGATGAACTTCTGAACTTCGTAAAAACTTGACAATTTGTAACTTTTCTCTTCAAATTCCTTGTTGCTTGGAATTTTCTTTTGAATTCTTCTTCTTTACCATGGTGGTATCAAAAATAAACTACAAATATTATTATTATTAATTTTTTTTTGATTTGATTTTTTTTTTTTTTTTTTACAGAATTAAAACACATGAAATGAAAATATCAATAAAAACAATGAAACTATTAACTCCATGGATGAAGGACTTTATCACTCAAATCTTCACAACTTGTATTGTCTTGATTTCATAAACTTCACTAATTCTCATCTTATTTTCTTTTCTTTGCTCTTGTAAAATAAGTCTTCACTAGTGTACAGAATTCTGCTTTTTGTACTATATCTTCACTTGAATAAGACTTTTTCTTTTCCTTAAATTGTTGCATATAAACCTTGGACTATTTCAACTTTTTTTTCAAATATTCTGACGTTGCTCTGCTCACTGACGATGATGTGTTTCTGTGGATCTGTTGATGTTGTCGAGAGGAAGAGAGTGATGCTAACTACAAATCGAACTACAAGAAGGAGTTTTCATCTTTAAACGTCACCCTCATGATTGACAAAATTAGCACTCAAGAGATCAAAAATAGTGCTGAAAGTGGTGCGAAGTTGGGTAGCTCACCATTCCTACCCGGAAGTGACGTACGGTGACACACACTCTAAAAGATTTTCTAGAAAGTCACAAAAATTGAAGGTCGGTGCCTCGCTTGATGTAAAAATGGGTAGTCTCCACTATGGTTGATCACAATTCTACTACCAAATATCTTTGCAGCACTTAATTCGCCCTCCGGCATGGTTAAATCCAACTTTAACGCTCTAATCGCTAAGAAACCCGATTGTGTTCTCCAGTACTTCCAAGTTCAGTTATTTCGGTCAGACTCTCTATGTAAACATAGATGGAAGCATGCTAGTGACTCTAAGATCTCTAAAAGTTGGAGGTTTTTATGTACATATTTACAAAGAGTTTTGAAATTTTTTGAATTTTGAATTTTTTTTTTTGAATTATTTTTTTTTAAAATACAAGACTAAAAACTCTATATGCAAAACACACCCCCAAACCTAAATCTAACATTGTCCTCAATGTGTCAATAGATGAAAAGAATTTAAACAGTCACATACCATGAGAACTATGTTGAGAAGAGAAAAGGGAAGAGATTACCGGTATGTCGGCAAAAGCAAGATTAGAGCTTCATTAGTCAAGGCTAGAATCCAACATTCTCAGCTGAAATCATATTGGATTAGCACAATATATACAAAAGAAGACTCAACCGATTCAAGATAGAAGATGTAACATTACCTACCGGATTATATACAAGAAAAATTCACCATACACCAACAATCTAAAGAGTTGAGGATCAACCCAAAAGAAGATATGCAGAAACATCAACAGCCTTACACATATATAACATGAGAGTGCAAGTAAGACTGCATATGTGAACGAGTTACCCCCAAACCTAAACTTGTCAACAGATGTGTTTTTGAGCACAAAATCTTGCAATTTTAGAGGTACATCATGCACAAGGTCTAGCTCAAATTGGACTTTGTTAGGGACGGGAAGAAAAACATCAACGCATTCCAACTGTGGCTCTTCAAGGGTATTATATTTAGCAGAAAAGTAGTCCAAAAGGACTTGAGAAGCACACAGCTCCAGGCCTAGATTAGGAATTCTCAAAGAAGTTGGTTTCAAAATCTTGTTGCAAACCAAATCTAAGCTAGGTGCAAGGCCATCAGACTGTGACATGGGAAGGGAGCTAAAAACGTCTAAGTTACATTCATTTTTAAGTTCAAAAGTGTCACTGCACAACCTAGTATCTTCCCAGTCGAAAACAAGTAACGAAGTATCATGCTCAAAGTCAGTGAACAAATTAACAAGCCCCAATTCAGAATCATCATCATCAAAAGATTTATTCTCATGCATAGACAGACCAGGAGAAACATTATGTTGTGACCTACGCAGGGAATTAGACATATCGAAATTATTTTCATGCATATAATTATTGATGTCCACAGAAAATTCAGCCTTCCCTAAGTCACAAACAAGTTGTGTAGCATGCTCACTTTCAATGAACAATTGTTCAAACCCCAATTCAAAATCCGCATCACATGTATTTATAGATTGAACATTAGAAGGAGCATCATTCATAAGGGTCGCAGCAGAGAAAACTAATGTCTCTGAACCCGAAGGTTTGATCACAAAATTTTCAGAATAAGCATGCTCTTCCAACATATCATCATCATCATCATAGCAAGAATGCAATTCCCTATTCAAAATCATAGTGTCTCTAGTCCACTCATTTACCTCTAGATTAGGTTCATTTTCAACATTAGTAGCCTGACTATGAACATAAACACTATTTTCAAAATTTACTTCATTAGGGCTGACAAACATTTCATTTTGAAATTTCTCCCTTCCTTCATTTTGTAAATGAATCAGATTCATCCTTAAGATCATATTAAGTTGTTCAATGGAAGGGGAGTCTTCAATAGTGGGTATCCTCGTTTCGTATGGATATTCATTACATGGTTGTGCACGAGGTTCACTATCGAATGGGCATTCAGATGTGTTGCTATATGGATGATCATGCAATGCTTTCAATTCAAATCTAGCATTATTTTGCTCAATGAGTTTGATATTCTCCATCACAGATTTCATACAAGAGTTCATTGGAGTACAAAATTGTTCAACCTCCCCTGGCGGTTGATGATACATGTGCGAATAATAACTAGGGTATGTGTATTCGAAGCTCAGACCCTGAGAAGGTTCATAATAATCCCTAAAATTATTAACATCATGGTATGTGGGGGGTTCATAATGTGAAGCATGCCCGTAAGCAAGTTCTCTAATTGATTTTTGCGATGATTTCTCATCCCTAACCCCATACCAAAATCCTGACATGATATTTTTTTGTTTTTAATGAAATTACTTTTATTCTAAATGCTCTATCAAATCCTAAACAGAATGATGCATGCAAAAACTATACATAAGATACTAAGACTAAACATGACAGACTAAACACAAATGTACAATAACAAAAACAAAAACAAACAATAAAAATTGAAAATGCTGCTGTTGTAACAATGGCAGAGAGCCCCGACGTCTATATCAATCCTAAACTGGCGTTCAATTGAATTATGGCAATAAAAATATGGTTAACTAGCGAGAGACCAACTCGTATTTGTTAACAAGATATATAGAACATTTTCTAAACCCTATATCAAACCATTCACGCTAAGCAATTACAAAGCAGAGACGTCATGTTGTTGTAGTTTTCAGAAAACTTACCTCTGGTGCGCATCCGGTAATAGGCTACTTGGAACTAATCTTCCCTCACTACGTTTGAATCTCTTTGTTCTTACCCTTTTTGTGGTAGTTTCTGTGACTACAAACAACTCCAGCGGAAATGCTACAGTAAGCAGCACGGGGCTGCCTCCCCTTTTTTTTTTTTTTTTTTTTTTTTTTTATTCTTTGACTTGTACAACAGCTTGCAAGTACCTGATGAGCTCCAGAGAATCGTTCAGTGCCCAGAAATGTGCAAATTAAACAAAGAAGTATATACACTATCCTAATACTACTGATCAGAAAATAAAATAATATATTACAGGGTGACAGTAACTTTGAACTATGACTGATTTTACTAACAAAACTACAAAAGTTCAATCAATTAATTACTAAGCAAAAGCCTAACTTACACTAGTTTTGATATACTACATAAGCTATACTACAAAACCGAAACACCTTATTATAAGTAAACCACTACCGGCACTACAGATTAAGAATAAGAAATCGTAAAGTCTAAATGAAAATTCAAATACCAAAGCTACAGGA
Organism: Papaver armeniacum; assembly: GCA_023531295.1. Taxonomy (NCBI): domain Eukaryota; kingdom Viridiplantae; phylum Streptophyta; class Magnoliopsida; order Ranunculales; family Papaveraceae; genus Papaver; species Papaver armeniacum. The sequence goes on along the minus strand of JAJJWW010017927.1, from coordinate 65,850 downwards.
CAAGATCTAGTTAGATCCTACAGATACAAAAGACACTTACTTATCTAAGAATGCAGATGACAACAATTACAAATGCCTAACAATAAAGGAGCACAAAACCAAACTCTAGTACTACCAGCAGTGAGATACTTTGTACTACAGAGAATGGAAGACAAATAAGTACTAAAATGTATTTTTTTTTTTTTTTTTTTTTTTTAACAAAAGCTTGCAGAGCAACTAAAAAAAAAAATCAGCACCAACAAATGTTTCTAAATGATCAAACACACTAAATGAATTAACCCACCACTACTTACGTAAAACGAAATCATATATTACAGAATGCAGAAGCTTTGAACTATTATTAATCTACTGAACGAACTATGAGAGATTAAACAAAAACTTATCATGCAATTTATACTAGACTCTGCACTATGACTAACCTGCACAAATGCCTAGCAACAGACAAACCATAAATGGGAAAGAAGACTAATTAGATGCAACTATGTGCAGATAATGAAATGACTTGATATATGTACAGATTACATGGAACTATGACCAAATTAAACTAATACGAGAAACTAGTGTTACGCAATCTATATGAGACCCTGCGTTACAACTAAATTACATAGTGTTTACTACAGACCAGACTTTAATGATGGAAAATGACAAAATTCACTTAAAAGCAACTAGTACAGATCACAAAGGACTAAAATTAGCTTAACAATAAAACGAAAAAGAAAATGTAAGCAAGTATATAAACTAAACTAGAAATAAGTAAATCTAAACTCCTAATTATATACAGTCGAGAAACTAAGGAGTACTATTTGCTATACTTCGAATTAACATAAGAAAAGTCAGAACCAGTAACTAATGTAGAGAGTTCTAACAAATCTTTTTTTTTTTTTTTCAAAGATAACAAAGATAACTGAATTTAAAAGTTACTACCAATGTACAGGGCTAAGATGCAGAGAATGATGCGGACAAAAATTACAGATTTTCCTAATGCTAAATCTAAGTTATGCTAATGACAGTAGAAGGAACAATGGATTCACAAATTTTAACACTACTCAGAGAAGTCATGTTACAAGATATGAAAACTGCAGGTTTACAGCAAACTAAGAGCTATAGCATGAGATGCAAGATATATGAACAAATGGGTCAACTAAGCCGTGATAAAACAACAAAGTTACAAATGATACTGAACTATAAACTGAGAGAAACAACAAATTACAAAACTAAGATGCAGGAATGGAATGATACTAGTTACAACTAACACAAGTACTGAGGTGCAAATTATAGAAACAGATGAACTATACTGCTGAGATAAGATTAGCAAAAGAAGACAAAAGAAAGAAATTTCAAAGTATTCACAGGATCCTAGATGATGGATATCAACAGATGGTAGTTATGCTATAAGCTGAGATGGTGAAACATACAGCAATCCTAACAGATGTACAACTAAACTGCAGAATCCAACTAGATGTTCACTAAACTACAGATATGGAATGATGCAGGATAATGATGTAAAATGATTATGATTGAAAAATCTAAAACTTACAGTTAACTGGATTGGAGCAAACTGATCCAGATGGAACTGACTCAGACACTAAAAACTCTGTTTCTTTTTTTTTCTTTTTTTTAAAAAAAAAAAAAAAAAAAAAAAGTTAGTCTTACTTATGGCAATAGTGGAACAGAAAATAAAGATGTAGCTAAAAATCCTAGATACAAGTTACACTAAAGATGACAGGATTGTAGTTTCCAAATGCAATGACAGAGTGCAAAATCTACAGATAACCTGAAAGCTACCGAATGCAAGATGCAATATATACAGATGGAACCGAACAGCTATATTATACTAACACCAACAGAAAATCTAAACACAAATATACATGATTAAGCTAAAATCAGTAAAGCTACACAACAGATTCAACTACACCGCTACCGAGTCCCCGGCAGCGGCGCCAAAAACTTGGTAGGCTGAGAAAGATGCCTACAATTGTAAACTGCAAGTGCACAGTGTCGACAAGCAACACAGGGCAAGCACAGGTCGATCCACAGAGACTTGGAGGGTGTAAAACTAATTCTTTGGTCTAACTAAACTGATTCAAAGCATAAGTAACTCAAAGGTGGTTGTTTTGGTGTCGATACGACAAGATATAGTTGTGATTGTAGTTCTAAGGTAGAAAGTATGCAAGATAGGTTGTAAACAATTGCTAGAGAGCACTAGGGTGATTGAATTCACCTTCTAACCCTATCCTAAGGCAATTCAACTCAATTTATGTTCTTGTACCTTCCCTTGAAGGTCTCAGGTGATTGTTTTATTAACCAACTCTCCTCACTCACCCCTAGTATCAACTGTCTTCTTACAGTACAATTGATCACAGGTTAGTTTGGTTATACAGTTAACTACCAATCATAGGCAATACAACATAGCAAGAACAACAACAAGAGATTGATTAACTTAACATCAAATTATGGGTTTCATCTACACCCTAGCAAAGTGAATTAGAACATGATAATAGTAATTAAAACACAATTACTCTAACAAAGTAAACCCTAAAAATTCAGAGAGAGTTCTTACACCCAGAACAATTCTAATTTATACCTAGAACTCTTCTCTAACACTCAAAATTGAAATTAAATGCATACCCTACAAACCCAATCGTCTGAATTGATTGTCCCCTCTTCCAATTCGGCTCTGCAACTTCATTAATGCGATGTTGGGGAAACCCTAACTCCATCTATCTCGAGCTCAGCTTCTAAGGATTTGGGAGAAGTCAGGTGGAGATAGCTAGAGCTAGAGATGGTGAAGGCGGTTGTCTTGGTGGTCTGCCGGGAGGCTGGTCGGGGAAGAAGATGAGGGCTCTGAGAAATTGGTCGGGGGAGGGGAAGAACTGAGCTCTGGTTTTGTCGGGAGAGAAATATAGAAAATATGAGAGGAGTGTTTGGTTGCTCGGTTAGGTGAAGAGGGAGGTGGCTATGATGTAAGGCAGGCGTAGCAAATGTTGATGCACGGCTTGAAGAGACCGTTGGATGCAGCTGATAGATCAAATCTCACGGCTCAGGATGGAGCGGGCTTGGATTCGAGTCATGGGTAGGATCCTAGATAGCTCAGGCCCATATCTTTGTAACCGGGTTGCAACTGATTCATCCAAGCTATATTTACTACCTAAAAACACAAAATTAATTAGTACAAGTATTTATTCTTGAAAACAAAGAAAATACATAATTTGGGATAATATATGATTTTAAAGCACAAAAGATGAGTTAAATGCCAATAAAGAGGTGTAGAAATATGCAATATTTGGCACTCATCAACATCGCCACGACCAGGAAGGTTGATAGTCGCTTTGCATTGGTTAAGCGCGTGGAGGAAACCTTATCTTCAATTCATGACATGTGCGGCGTGACTGGACACACTGTTTCTGGAGACGTAGTCAAAAGCTGGGAATTACATCAGGATATGTGTGTAAACTTTGAGTTTAACGCCTCCTGGTTCTGTGAGGAATTTTCCGAGATCCAAAGGCTGCAGGCTGAAGCGGTTGATGGTCTTTCCGCGGATTTGATTACTCAACAGGAGGCAGAAGTCGAGAAGTTGTCCCATGAGTTGAAGCTGAAGCAGGCGGCTCTTCAAAGCATGGAGAATATTTTCTCCAAGAAGAACGAGCCGTTGTTAGGAAATTTTCCTTGAATACTTTTATTTTCTGAACTTCCTTTTCTTAGGTTTTTTTTTTAAAGGCAAAAGAAACGCCTAGTTTATGGTTTGGTTTTCTGGTTTTTGGATTGATAGATGATCGATTCTTATAAGAGTTTTTTTTTTTTTTTTTTTTTTTTTTTTGGAATAATGGCCCTTTGGTCAATCAATATGTCAAAATCTGAATTGCGAATGTAAGTAGCAAAATCATTCGGGAAAATTGTGAAACCGTGAATGTTGCGTGAGAAAGGGAGAGATATAAAATCTTGGGATGATTGGGTTACCGGCTTCCATTATAAATGCGAAAACCCAAACAATAGATCGTGTAAACATTTCCGGGCAGAACTTACTCGCTTTAGGGTCTTTCACCAAAACTCAATCTTCAGGGAGTGAATCCGAGTCTTTATATGACGCCCTCCTTGCCGTGATAAGTCCCCAGTTATTCTTTATTATCGGTGGAACATCTTTTTGTCGATCCATGGTAAGGTGGAGAATCTCTAGTCCCCAGACGCAATTCTCCTGAACCCATCTTTTCTTAGACGATGCGCTTCAAAGCATGGAATTCAGTGGTAGGATGATGGAAACGAGAGTTGAATTTACAACCGAGAGATTAATCTCCCACTGTGGTCGCCAATTATTTGTGGTTGAAAACCTTTTCTGCGATTTTGGTGATTTCGGGTGTGTGGATGAGAAACGAATCTAAACCCTAAACAATGCACAATCGCCTAAACCAAGAAATGGGAGTATTTTTGATTCGAGAGATTAACTGATTCAACCTGTGGCCTAAACCAAGAAATGGCCGTTGATGAGTGCCAAATAGTGCATATTTATACACCTTTTTATTGGCATTTTACTCATCTTTTGCGCTTATAAATCATGTATTATTCCATATTCTGTAGTTTTCCTTGTTTTCAAGAATAAATATTTGTATTAATTAATTTTGTGTTTTTAGGTAATAAATAAAGCTCGGAGAATCTGAGGAGCCAAAAGAGCGAAGAATTGGAGTCGAGCATCTATGGAGCAGATAGCCAAAGCCGCGCGCGAATCAGTTGCAACCCAACAAGGAAGACATGGGCTAGAGCTACCCACGACCCGGATCCGAGCCCGCTCACTCAGAGTCGTCAAGATCTCACCCAAATGCATCACACGGTCGCTCCTTCACTCACATCAACCCTCGATGTACTCGCGCAACACCGAGATCGCTCAAAACCGGCTACCTCTCTCTCAACCGTTCGGATCCTCCACCTGCTAGATCCTATGCTCGGTGCAGGCGTTCTCATCATCCCCATGTTCGTGCCTCACAACGAAACACCCATACCCCTATACTCCCACTCGACCTAACTCATTTCACTTCCACCTTCTCTTTCCTCTCCCACGCCCCTCTGCAAACCCATCCTTCCACACCTTCACCCATACTTCTCACGAGAGCCGCACCATCACCACCATCTCCTCTTCTCGTCACCATCACCACCATCGATACCAGCCCCTACTCCTCACCCTCGCTCTCTTATTTATCTTTTTCATAGCTTCTCTTTAACCTAGAAGCTAGGTTAAAGATAAATAGGGTTAGGGTTTCCAACAACTCCCAGGCATGTTCGATTCGAGACTAGGGACGCGTCAAGGGAGCAAGTAGCAGGTTTGGGTACTCGTGTAAAGTCTTATTGAGTGTTTGTTTGATATAAAATAGAGATTTTGAGAGGAAAGAAGGTAGTCGTTTTTAGTCCATGTTTTAGGGTTTGAGTCTGCAACTTTAATTTGAATTATTTTCCATTCAAAGATGATGTTCTAAACAAATTGGCTAGGGTGTTGATGAAACCCCTATTGAATATATGAAGTTAATTCACATCTATGTTTTAGTCTAATTATCTGAATTGCATAAGGTTCATTAACCAATTGTTGAGCAAATCTCCTGTGATTGGTTGTACTTGTAAGAAGACAACCAATGCTAGGGGATGATTTGTGAATTCAATTGGTTTAATGTTCCACCTGGAACTTCTAAGGGGAGTTACATGATTAGAATTTGATGTGTGTTACCTTAGTATAGGATTAGGGGTGAATTCAAATCATCCTAGTACTCTCATCTCACATTTACAACTCCTTTGATTGTTAATTCCTTAGCTCAGTGTCACAAATCACTACAAAACAGCCTAGTCGTATCGACAAACAAGCATCTTTGTCACTTGAAAGAATCGAGTTGAGCAAAAGCCTTAGATTAACTTAGCACACCCTAGTTCCCTGTGGAAAGACTCGTACTTGCCACCGCCTCCATTGGCTCTGCACACTTGCAGAATTAGAACATAGGAAAGTCACCTTTCGGCTTCCATCAAGTTTTTGGCGCCGCTGCCGGGGAACTGGTAGCGTGCTACTTGTTCTTTACTGCTTTACTTCACTGTTTTCCAACCATAATTGTAAATATTTTCTATGAATCATCTGTGATATCTTGTGTGCACTTGTATATTTGCTGTCTTCATTTGCTTCACCTTTTGTAGCTTGTGCTCTGTATCTGCATCACATGCTGTAACTCTTTAGCAATTCTGTCTTCTTCATTGTTGCTGTCACTTACATTAATTCTCATCTTCTTAGCCCTGAGCTCTGCTATATCTTGCCGTTTTTGTTATTATCTTGTGGCATATCTTATTCTCTGCGCTTTGATTTTGAGACCTTGTGAACTGAACTTAATCTTTTGAGTCACAGGTACCTGTGGCTGAGCTGGAGGAGAGCCACTGTGGAGTGCCTACAACCCAGTCTTGCACTGGTGGTAATGTATTTCCACCCCTGAATGAATGCATGAAAATTGTGATAAGCTGATCTTTTGCATCTGAGCATATCTTTTGCCTTGCTTTGACTTGTTTGAGCCCTTGTATGCTCAAAACATATGTATGTACTTGCTTTGCTCAACCGCATGTGTGTGTACTAGCATTGCCATCTGTATTGCCTTGTAATCTGACTGTTGCAAAACTCGTGTTCGTTGACTGTTGCAACCTGGTTAAGACCTGGCATATCTTGCAAGCCCCTGTACCATATCTTGCATATCTTTAAGTCTGTTGAGAGTTGCTCTGTTGGCCGATCTTTTGCATCTGTATTACCTTGCCAAACCCCTGCAAGCCCCTGTAGCTGCAGGCTGAATCATCACTTGAGACCTTGAGTTGGGTCTCATATACCAAGGGTGTGACCAAGCCCTGAGCTGGCTTGAACCACCATCCCTGGTAAGCCTATTTTGCTTGACCCAGTGCTAACTCTGAGCATCTAGTAACTCCGTATTGCCTTGCCTTGCTGAACCCTTGTGTGTGCGTGCCTTGAGTGTTCTCAGACAACAAACCAACTCCCGAGCTCGAGTTTGCCCTGAATTTTGTGTGTAACATTTGTGTTTGATTGTCTGTGAATCAACCCTGCCGTGTTGCTATCGTTTGGTGTTTGAATGTTCTATTCAGAAGTAGAATTTGAGTAGCATTTAGATTGTTTTTCAAAACAACACAACCCCGCACCATGCTTGCACCATTGAGTGAGCACAACCTCTACCCGTGCACCATCCACAAAATTTTTCTTTTGATTCCTTGCCTCTTGTCTTTGTTACTCTTTGTTGCTTGCTCAAGCCAACCACTTCTTGCTCCATCCGATCTGTGCAAGACCACCAATCCATGCAACACCAGGCTGTGCACACAGCCAGTGGCAGAGTTGCCATCTCTGCACCAACAGACCCTGTGGCTTGCAAGCCTTTCCAAAACCCCAACTCCTGGGCTGTCACAAATCTGGGCTGCTTAAGAGAAAACCCAGTTGCTGGGCTTGCTAACCTATTCTGGGCTGTGCCACATCAACCCAACAACTGGCTGACTTCAACTCTGGGTCAGATCCACAAACTGGCCGTGTACATTTCACCCAATCTGGGCTCTATACACAGCTGAAGCCCACAACCCAAACTGAACCCATATCAATCTGGGCTGATAACCACACACCCAACCCTGGGCCGTGCAAGCAACCTAAACCTACACCTTTTGGGCTGGAACCAACCTACTCTGCTGGGCCTTACAATACCAATAACCAATCTCTTGGGTTTGAGTTTTGTTTTTGTGGGTTATTTTTGAGTTTTATTTTTGTGTGTTGAACTTGTTGGTGTGTTAACATGCTAGATGCTAGCTAGGCTATGATTGTGTCTTTTAGAGACCAAACAAATCGACTAGTTAGAATCCGCCCGGACGAAATCGTTAGCATACCCAAGTTCTTCACCGAAAGCCCAATTCCATCGTAAAGCCCATCCGGATCGAAACCATGGGTGATGAACCAAACCAACCCCGTAGTCTCAAGGACTACATGTACCCAACTAGGCAAGCCAGCCCTCTTGCATCGTTTCGCCGGTGATGCTTGTCGGTTGAACTGAAAGCAAGCATCATTAATATGCTACCCGTGTTTAGAGGGGTCAATGCTGAGAACCCCTACCATCACGTGAGAGACTTTGAGGATATTTGTGGGACTCTGCGTTTTAACCAAATGACAGATGAGTCCCTCAAATTGAGACTGTTCCCTTTTTCTCTGAAAGACAAAGCCAAGTCTTGGCTACTTGCTCTACAACCACAATCCATTAGAACCTGGGATGAACTCACAAAGGAGTTTTTCAAAAGTTTTTCCCAAACCATAAGATCAAGACAATTCGCCAAAGTCTAAATGGTTTTGTGCAATTAGAAGACGAAACTCTAGCAAGGTACTTGGAGAGATTCAAGAATTACTACTCCAATGTCCCCACCATGGTTTTGAAAAATGGAGACTCGTGCAAATCTTGTATGAAGGTCTAGATGTTAGAACCCGAACCACGGTCGAGTCAATGTGCAATGGTGTATTTATTGAGAAGAGTGCCGATGACGGTTGGTCTTTCTTATTCGAAGTCGCTGAAAAGACTCAACAAAGGGAGTCCATCCGTGAACCAAAACGGACTACCCCTACAAACAATGTTCATAGAATCGAGTCTGACTTTGAGGGAAGGGCAAAAATGGCTGCTATGGCCCGGAGAATAGAAGAACTTGAGTTGGAAAAGAAGGAAAAATCTAATATCACCACTCTCCGTGACCAAATTGATAGGGCCACTTGTGCCGCATGCCATAGTTCGACCACTTAGTGGACAGCTGCCCAGAACCTACATGCATTTCAAGAGTCCCAAACCGAGCAAGCCAATGCATTATACCATAGGCAAGAGAACAACCCTTATTCTCAAACCTACAACCCGTGGTGGAGGAATCACCCTAACTTCTCATGGTCCAAGGGACCTGTACAAGGGGACCAACAAATAACAATCAAGGATACTCATATCCTAGAAACCCTCAAGTACAGCCAACCACTCAAGTACTCCGGCAGAGAAAAGCCTAGCTTTGAGGACTGTGTCGTCATGTTAACCCAAAATTTTGCCGGACTTGAGACAACCACCGACCAACCGCGAAAACCACCGACCAACGTTTCACAAGTCTAGAACTTAAGATGGGACAAATCATGATGCATTGAATGAGAGAGAGAAAGGCAAGTTCCTAGTCAACCCCTACAAAATCCAAAGACTATGTTTCAAGCAGGCTCCTCTACCTGCAATGAAACTTCACATAGTCAAGCGAATGCCATCACCACTCTCCGTAGTGGTAGGATTGTTGAGAACCATGTAGGTGTACCACCATCAAGCGAGTCTACATCGACTCCCAAGTACACACAACACCGCGAAAACATCTAATGTAGAGATAGAATCCGAACCGTTGATAAGACCAAGAGCCCTACCAATATAGATGTTCCTTTGCCGAGTCATGTTCCCGTTGCTCCATTCCCACAACGGTTGGTGCAACAGAAGGGGGGTAACCATTACGATGAGATTTTGGAAATGTTCAAGAGGGTTAACATAAACATTCCATTTCTCGAAGCAATTAGACAAATACCCACCTATGCTAAGTTTTTGAAGGACCTTTGCACACAAAAGCGTAAGCTTCATGTGCATAAACGTGCCTTTCTCACTGAGCAAGTGAGCTCCATAATCCAAAACAAGATTCCACCTAAGTTTAGAGACCCAGGTAGTCCAACAATTACATGCAACATAGGCGACCATACGGTCGAAAAGGCGTTATTAGACTTAGGAGCCAGTGTGAATCTATTGCCATACTCTGTGTATGTGCAATTGGGCCTTGGGGAGCTGAAACCCACACCTGTTACGCTACAGTTAGCGGACAGATCCGTGAGAATCCCCCGTGGTATTATTGAAGATGTGTTAATCAAGGTTGATAAATTTTTCTTTCCTGTAGACTTCATTGTCTTAGACACTCAACCCGTGCAAGACCCAAGTAATCACATTCCCGTGATCTTAGGACGTCCTTTCCTGGCGACGTCCAATGCCATCATCAACTGTCGTAATGGTGTGTTGAAATTGTCCTTTGGTAACATGACCGTAGAGCTGAATGTTTTTAACGCTAGTCAACAACCCATTGATTGTGATGATACTGAGTTGCATGAGATTAACATGATCGAGAGTCTGATCCAAGACTCGTTGCCCGACATTTTGTCAATGGACCCTCTGCAAGCATGTTTAGATAACTTTGACTTAGATCTCTTTGAGTCTAAGTACATTGGTGAAATTAACTCTTTGCTTGAATCGGTCCCACCCATGGATATTGCTAAATGGCAGAATGCAGTGGAACCACTTCCACTCTCTGATACCAAATCTGCCCCACCTCTTGATACACCACCTAAGCTTGACTTGAAACCATTACCTGATACCTTGAAGTATGCTTTCTTAGGTCCTTCTGACACTTTACCTGTGATTATTGCATCATGTTTAGACACGGAACAGGAAAGTAGACTCTTAGAAGTACTTCAAGAACATAAAGGAGCTTTAGGTTGGACCATCTCCGATCTTAAGGGTATAAGTCCCACAATTTGCATGCACCACATAAACCTTGAGGAGAACACCAAACCATCTAGGGAAATGCAAAGGAGACTTAACCCCAACATGAGAGATGTTGTCAAGGGTGAGATTCTCAAATCGCTTGACGCGGTATCATTTACCCCGTCCCCGATAGCCAAATGGGTCAGTCCTATTCAGGTAGTACCCAAGAAGTCTGGCATTACTGTTGTTCAAAACGAGCTGAATGAGCTCATTCCCACCCGTGTGACCACTGGGTGGCGAGTATGTATTGATTATAGAAAACTGAACACGGTAACCAAGAAAGACCATTTTCCCCTTCCTTCATTGACCAAATGCTTTGGAAAGGTTAGCCAAACATAAGTACTACTGCTTCTTAGATGGCTATTCTGGCTACAACCAAATTCACATAGCACCCGAAGACCAACAAAAGACCACATTTACATGTCCTTATGGAACATTTGCTTATCGTCGTATGCCTTTTGGGCTGTGCAATGCACCCGCTACTTTTCAACGTTGCATGATGAGCATTTTTTCCGACATGGTAGATAAATTCCTTGAGATTTTTATGGATGATTTTTCTGTGTTTGGATCTTCATTTGATGAGTGTTTGCATCACCTCACATGTGTGCTAGTTAGGTGTAAGGAGAAGAGTTTGGTCTTGAATTGGGAAAAATGCCATTTTATGGTTAATTCAGGCATTGTTCTAGGGCATATCATCTCGGAAAAAGGCATAGAAGTAGACAAAGCCAAGGTAGATCTCATTCAACAGTTGCCTCAACCTCGTTCTGTGAGGGACATTAGATCGTTTCTAGGCCATGCGGGTTTTTACCGCCGATTCATCAAAGACTTTAGTAAAATTTCACGACCTTTATGCAATCTTCTTGCAAAAGATGTTGCATTTGTCTTTGATGATTCTTGTAAGGAATCATGGGAGTTACTGAAGGCTCTCCTTACATCTGCCCCTATAGTCAGACCCCCTGATTGGTCATTACCATTTGAGATTATGTGTGATGCGTCTGACTATGCTGTAGGAGCTGTTTTAGGCCAAAGAGTAGACAAACTTCCATACGTGATCTACTATGCTAGTAAAACCCTTAATGATGCTCAATTGAATTATTCCACTACTGAGAAGGAGTTACTAGCTGTTGTGTTTGCATTAGACAAGTTTAGATCTTATTTGATAGGGTCTAAGGTCATCATTTATTCTGATCATGCTGCATTGAGATATCTTCTTTCTAAGAAAGATGCTAAGGCTCGTCTAATTCGGTGGGTACTCTTGCTACAAGAGTTCAACCTCGAAATTCGAGATAAGAAAGGGTCAGAGAATGTTGTTGCCGATCACTTGTCTAGGTTGAATGTTGAATCTTCGATGAGTCTCGTGTTGATTAGGGAATCATTCCCTGATGAGCAATTGATGCTTGTGGCTGAAATGCCATGGTTTGCTGATATTGTCAACTACCTTGCTACAGGTAGAATGCCCTTGCATTGGTCTAAACAAGACCGTTCCAAGTTCTTGGTCAAAGTTAAACATTTCCTTTGGGATGACCCATATTTGTTTAAGTACCGCCAAGACCAAATCATTAGGAGATGTGTCCCCACTGCGAACAAAGGGACGTCATCTCTTTCTGTCATGACCATGCTTGTGGAGGCCACTTTAGTGCCAAGAAAACTGCTGCAAAGATCTTGCAAAGCGTTTCTATTGGCCAACACTTGTTTAAGGATTGCCATGCATTCTCTGTTGCTTGTGACCGATGCCGAAACTAGGAAGTATATCTAGGAGAAACATGATGCCCTTACAACCCATATTGATTGTTGAACTGTTTGATGTGTGGGGCATTGATTTCATGGGTCCATTTCCGAATTCTCTGAAGGTAAGTTGTACATCCTTGTAGCTGCGATTATGTCTCTAAGTGGGTAGAGGCCATTGCATCCAAAACCAACGACCATAAAGTTGTTCTTTCTTTTCTTAAGGAGAACATTTTCTCCCGTTTTGGAACCCCGAGAGCGATAATCTGTGATGGAGGTAGTCATTTCTGCAATAGACCCTTTGAATCACTAGTGCGCAAGTATGGAATCACTCATAAGGTCGCAACACCTTACCATCCTCAAACCAGTGGCCAAGTGGAAGTGTCTAATAGGGAAATTAAGCATATTCTAGAGAAGACCGTCAATCCTTCTAGGAAAGATTGGTCTTTGCGCCTAAACGATGCTTTATGGGCCTATAGGACCGCATACAAGACTCCCATTGGGATGTCTCCTTACAGACTTGTGTACGGAAAAGCATGTCATCTACCAGTTGAGTTAGAACACCGTGCATACTGGGCTGTGAAAAAAGCTGAATTTTGATCTTGATAAAGCTGGTACCCGTAGGAAACTTCAACTCAATGAGTTAGAAGAATTGAGAAACGATGCATATGATAGTGCCAAAACGTACAAACATAGAATGAAGGTGTTTCACGACAAGCGCATTCTGCGCAAGTCTTTCACCCCAGGTCAAAAAGTTTTATTGTACAACACTAGGTTGCATTTGTTTCCAGGAAAGCTACGTTCCCGATGGTCTGGACCATTCGTGGTACGTACCGTTTTCCCCCATGGAGCGGTAGAAGTTGAAAACCCAGCAAACAAGAACATTTTCAAAGTCAATGGTCAGAGATTGAAACCATTTCTGGAGCATCTTCCACCAGAAGTTGAGACCGTTGACTTGGAAGACCCCATCTATGTGGACTGATCTAGTTCACTCGTGTACATACTTATGGACTAAACATCCATCATCTTTCCCTTTTCTTTTTCTTTTTGCATAATTTTGATGTGTGCTAACCAACCTTTTTGTCTTGCGCTCGTGATTGTTTGCTTTCAAAGCATTCATCTTTCTATGGTTTAGCAACACCCTTGTACATCCGGTAATCTCTTCCCTTTTCTTTATTTAACATAGTTCTCTCGGTATGTGACTTTTTAAATTCTTATTATCTGTTGACACATTGAGGACAATGTTTAATTTAGGTTTGGGGGTACATACATTTGCATGTAGAGTTTTTAGTCTTTCTTTAAAAAAAAAAAAAAAAAAAAAAAAAAAAAAAAAAAAAAAAAAATCTTTGTAAATACTTGCATGAAAAACCTCCAACTTTTAGAGATTTTAGAGTCACTAGCATGCTTTTAGCTATGTTTACATAGAGAGTCTGACCGAAATAACAAGAACTTGGAAGTCTTTGGAGAACGCAATCGGGTTCCTTAGTTGATTAGAGCGTTAAAGTCGGATTTAACCATACCGGAGGGCGAATTAGGTGCTGTTTAGATATTCGGTAGTAGAATTGTGATCAACCATAGTGGAGACTACCCATTTTACATCAAGCGAGGTACCGACCTTCACTCTTTGTGACTTTCTAGAAAAGCTTTTAGAGTGTGTGTCACCGTACGTCAATTCCGGGTAGGAATGGTGAGCTACCCAACTTCGCACCACTGTCAAAGACTACTTTTGATCTCTTGAGTGCTAATTCCGTCAATCATGAGGGTGACGTCTAAAGATGAAAACTCCTTCTAAATATCGATTTGCGTTAACATCACTCTCTCTCTCTCAATCAGCAAGATCCATAGAAACACATCATCGTCGACAAGCGGAGCAACATCGAATATTCAAGAAAAGTTGATATAGTCCAAGGTTACGTGCAACAAAGAAAAGAAAAGAAAATAGGATGAGAATTAATGAAGTTTGTAAAATCAAGACAATACAAGTTATGGAAATTGTGTGATATAGTCCTTCATCCATGGAGTTAGTAGTTTTACTGTTTTTATTTTCAATTAATGTATATAGTGAAGTTCTTTCAAAAAAAAAAAAAAAAAAAAAAAAAAAAAAAAATTAGTTTATTTTCTTAGTTTTGATACCACCATGGTAAAGAAGAAAATTCCAAGTAACAAGGAAATTGAGTAGAAAAGTTAAAAATTGTCAAGTTTTGTGAAGTTTAGAAGTTCGTCATCAACATTTGAAGACCGAAGACCGAAGATTGAAGACGTTTCTATGGTTCGTATGAGAGAGTGATATTAATTGCCGATCGGGTGAAAAGGTAGTGAGTACTCCCACCCTTGCTAATGGTTGATTTCCTTCCTTAGAGATCATCGAGAAAAGATTCTTTTTGTCCACACTTTTGTGGAGTCTCCAGATTTTATTTCGAAGGTTAGCCTTCTTACCTACAACGTGTACAGTTTCTCTCTTTATTCCTGCCTCACACACATGAGAGACTAAAAAGCGATCTTTTTGAGTGCAATTATCATAAAACCCTAATGGTGAGACAGAAGTTGAGGCTTATGATCACAATCGAATCCGAATTCTTTCATATGGTATGGTTACTTCTCGCTCAAAGCACTTAAGGATGAGAATGCGTTCTTTAGTAGTTCTAACTTCTTGTTACTAGCATGCGAAACTCTATATACTCATAGCTCCTTGGATGCTTGAGACTCTTTACGCTCCGAAGTTGGAGAAGGTTTTGTGGGTACACCTCTTGTAAACCCTCACGAGACTACAACTCGTCCACTAGGGACACCTAGGGGTTTAAAGGCTTAGTGCATACGCTAAATGCATTCGAGAGACCTACGACAGTGGTATAGTTAGGATTTCCTAATTTCTGTTTCACTTGAGGACAAGTAAAATTCAGGTTTGGGGGTATTTGATGAGTGCCAAATAGTGCATATTTATACACCTTTTTATTGGCATTTTACTCATCTTTTGCGCTTATAAATCATGTATTATTCCATATTCTGTAGTTTTCCTTGTTTTCAAGAATAAATATTTGTATTAATTAATTTTGTGTTTTTAGGTAATAAATAAAGCTCGGAGAATCTGAGGAGCCAAAAGAGCGAAGAATTGGAGTCGAGCATCTATGGAGCAGATAGCCAAAGCCCGCGCGCGAATCAGTTGCAACCCAACAAGGAAGACATGGGCTAGAGCTACCCACGACCCGGATCCGAGCCCGCTCACTCTGAGCCGTCAAGATCTCACCCAAATGCATCACACGGTCGCTCCTTCACTCACATCAACCCTCGATGTACTCGCGCAACACCAGATCGCTCCAAAAACCGGCTACCTCTCTCAGCCGTTCAGATCCTCCACCTGCTAGATCCTATGCTCGGTGCAGCGTTCTCATCATCCCCCGCTGTTCGTGCCTCACAACGAAACACCCATACCCCTATACTCCCACTCGACCTAACTCATTTCACTTCCACCTTCTCTTTCCTCTCCCACGCCCCTCTGCAAACCCATCCTTCCACACCTTCACCCATACTTCTCACAGAGCCGCACCATCACCACCATCTCCTCTTCTGTCACCATCACCACCACTGATACCAGCCCCTACTCCTCACCCTCGCTCTCTTATTTATCTTTTTCATAGCTTCTCTTTAACCTAGAAGCTAGGTTAAAGATAAATAGGGTTAGGGTTTCCAACAACTCCTGGGCATGTTCGATTCAGAGACTAGGGACGCGTCAAGGGAGCAAGTAGCAGGTTTGGGTACTCGTGTAAAGTCTTATTGAGTGTTTGTTTGATATAAAATAGAGATTTTGAGAGGAAAGAAGGTAGTCAGTTTTTAGTCCATGTTTTAGGGTTTGAGTCTGCAACTTTAATTTGAATTATTTTCCATTCAGCATGATGTTCTAAACAAATTGGCTAGGGTGTTGATGAAACCCCTATTGAATATATGAAGTTAATTCACATCTATGTTTTAGTCTAATTATCTGAATTGCATAAGGTTCATTAACCAATTGTTGAGCAAATCTCCTGTGATTGGTTGTACCGTAAGAAGACAACCAATGCTAGGGATGATTTGTGAATTCAATTGGTTTAATGTTCCACCGAAACTTCTAAGGGGAGTTACATGATTAGAATTTGATGTGTGTTACCTTAGTATAGGATTAGGGGTGAATTCAGTCATCCTAGTACTCTCATCTCACATTTACAACTCCTTTGATTGTTAATTCCTTAGCTCGGTCACAAATCACTACAAAACAGCCTAGTCGTATCGACAAACAAGCATCTTTGTCACTTGAAAGAATCAGTTGAGCAAAAGCCTTAGATTAACTTAGCACACCCTAGTTCCCTGTGGAAAGACCTGTACTTGCCACTGCCTCCATTGGCTCTGTGCACTTGCAGAATTAGAACATAGGAAAGTCACCTTTCGGCTTCCATCAGCCGTTCCAGGCTTGCTTCGGTCACAAAGTGAATGAGAAGGGTTGGTCTTAGGGAGGGAAGCGAAGAGAGTGTTGAGACCAGAATAGTTGATTCTGAAGGTGTGGTTTGTTTTATGACTTGTATCGGAAGTAGAACTGGTTAGCCGAATGGAAAGCTACCAGGTGATTTCTAGATATTGTATTGTTGCCAACCAAAACTTGTTCGTTGGTGAAAATAGGTGAAGCCTATTTATACAAGTCATATTGAAATGTACCCTGGTCTCGTAGGAAGTGGAAACGATTGAGTGGTGGAAGAATAAAGTAACGTGTAACCGTCGGACGTTATGCTTCCATGATGAGGGAAGTGAATTCGTGTAACCGTCAGTCATTACGCTTCCATGATGAAGGAAATGAATTGTTTACACTGTTACTTTTCACCACCACTAATTTTCCTACTTCATGACACTTTCTTGTAACGGGCGCATTGCACGCCGCACGCTGTAAACCGCCAGACCAATACCCTGATGAGTATCCCCCAGTTTGTGACATGTTTGATGTCTCGAGTGTTTTCGTGGAAAACGTGTAGCAGGTTTCTATGTGTGGCAAGTCAAAGTTGAAAAAGCGGGGGTTTAACAACCACACCCAATATTTCGCTTAGCAATCTGTATGGACAAACTCCAATATACTTTCTAGAGAATAAACTAGACAGTCAGACTCAATCCAGATAAAAAGTATATCAAAGAGTTTATATCTCAATCTCTCGATTTAATCTTTACTCAAGCAAATAGAAATCTGCGAGTCTTTATCAAAGAGAGATAACTTGGATGGTACCAAAGACCAATATCCAAGTGTCAATCAATTTAAATCAACAACCCAAAAGGTCGGATATTCTAATTGATTGAACAACGCACAACCTGTGATATTTCAATTATATAAACAAATATAATGCGGAATAGATATAACACAGACACCGGAATTTCGTTAACGAGGAAACCGCAAATGCAGAAAAACCCTGGGACCTAGTCCAGATTGAACACACACTGTATTAAGCCGCTACAGACTCTAGCCTACTCCAAATTAACTTCGTTCTGGACTGTAGTTAAACCCCAATCAATCTCACACTGATCCAAGGTACAGTTATGTTCCTACGCCTCTGATCCCAGAAGGATTTGGCGCCGTAGTAAGAATTAGGATTTGGCGGCGTGGCCAAGGCTAGGATTTGGTGCTGTGGTAAGAATTATGGCTTGGCGGCGTGTCCAAGGCTAGGTTTTGGCGCCGTGGTAAGAATTAGGGCTTGGCGGCGTGGCCAAGGCTAGGTTTGGCACCGTGGTAAGAATTAGGGCTTGGCAGCGTGTCCAAGGCTAGATTTTGGCGTTGTGGTAAGAATTAGGGCTTGGCGGCGTGGCCAAGGCTAGGTTTTGGCATCATGGTAAGAATTAGGGCTTAGCGGCGTGGCCAAGGCTAGGATTTAGCGTCGTGGTAAGAATTAGGGCTTGGCGGCGTAGCCTAGGCTAAAGTGGCATGCTACCGCGGCAGAGTGGCATGTTGGCATGCCAATCAATATGTTGTTATGGTAAGACGCGCTTGGCTTGCCAGTTAGTATGGTGGCGCGGCAGGGTGCGTTTGGCCTTTAATGTATGGTGGCAAGTTTAGAGCGACTTGATTGGCCAAGAAAAGGGGGCGGCCAAACATAAGGCGCGGATACACTTCTGGTGAGAGTGAGGCGGCTTTGGAGCGACCTGATTGGTCGATGGCAAGTGGGGACGGAAAGTATGGGCCCAACCACAAATTATGTGTGCTTGGCTAATTTGAGGAGACACGATTGGTCGAGAGAAATATGGCCGGTTTAAGAAGGGGTGTGGCCAATGGCAAGTGGCGCCAGTTGGCCTAAGGCATGGCCACGCCTCCCTTTGATGCTGCGGCTCCCTGTTTTCTGATTCTGAGCAAGGTTTTGCACCTGCTAATCCATGGAGGATTAATTACCTAGTTTGCCTAGGTTTAATTTCAACAAGCAAGGTCTGATATACTGCGCGAGGCGCAAAACCCTAACTTTTGCAAGCTAGTCAGGTCAATTGATTGAATTCTATGTGTTGACATAGAGTTCTTTTAAGTTCATTGCCAGAGAGCAGCATGCTTTTTCTGATTGAATACCTTATACAAAGACCTTATCCTTGATACTTGGAAATTCATGCTACTCTGCTGCGAGTGAACACAAATCGTCATGCCATATCAACATTAAGGGTTCAACCGGAGAACATAGCATAGAAGGCATTCAAAGGAACTTATATTAAGTGAATATATGCGAGGCGCCGAAATTTACAGAACATCTGGGATGGTTGCTACATTCGCCACTCTGGATAAATTTCATGTAAGTATATTGAACGGCTCAATAAATATGTCGGTGGAGAGGCTAGCACTCACGGCACCGTTTCCTTACAGAGTGACGTCACATCAGATGTAAGGTTTTACGATTTCAACCCTAAGCTAAAAACCACCATCAACAATAGGTTTGATAGATAGTACGAGCCCAAGAGTCCTTGTATCCAAATAGTATTTTCGGTTTTGGAGCTTCACCCCAAATTCTACCACGTTCACGGTCAGGTATCATGTCATCAATGTGAGTAAGGTGAGAACCTTTAACTTTTACTTTGACTGTGCCCTTGCCCTTGCCCTTGCCTTGTGTTGGTTGTTGACTTGGCCCACCAAGTTCGCTTTGGCTTGCTAATTGACTTGGATGAACCTCATCATATTCCTCCTCACTTTCCTCTTCATCGTGCTCATCGCCCTCAACAGTTCCAGTAGGTTCACGAGTTACAAGTCGACTTTGGACACCACCACTCTCCCAAATTATCCCTCTTGTATCATCCCCCAAATGCTTGTTGCGACCTTGATTTTTCCCTCGAGGAGGCAGAGACTGAGGAGTATCAAGACCGTCCTTCCTTCTTCTCTTAGTGACATCATCTTTAGTTTTTCTTTTGTTAGCTTCCTTGGCTTTTGACCTATATCATAAGCACACGAAATGAATATAAGACAACTTTTTTTCAGTTTTAGTACCGGCATAGACTCACTTAAACAAACCACGCCGGTACATAGCTCCCGCCATAGAAACTTAGCAAATAACTCTTGCCGGTACAATGTTCCGGCAGTGAACATTAACTATCGACAATGCCGGTAGTCATATGTAATTCTCCTAGATACCAAAAGACCACTACCGGCACTCTCGAAATAAATCAATTCCATTGCGTAACTGGGTACCGGCATACAATGCAACCTAAAACCTGTGCTGGTACTGGTGACAAGTTCATAGGTGTTCCTGTAAGTTTTAAGTCCACTACCGGCATACTCGAATTATTATTAGGGAATGTCGTAACCTAAAACCGGCATAGTATTCAACCCAATTTCTATGCCGGTACATAACATTCAGTTTCAGGGTTTGGAAACGGCATTGCATTCATGCTAACATCTAAGCCATAACTTAATATCAAGACTCTGTATTCATCCTAGATTGAATGCCGTAACTGATTACCGGCATTGTATTCATACATATTTCAGTGTCGGTACTCTATGTAACTCAACTGTTTCAGTTAGGGTTCGCGATTCTAACCTAAACCCATTGCTATAAATCGATTTATACACCCATAAAGTAGTTTAAAATCACTTACCTTCTCACATATATAAGCCATGTTTGCGAGAGGTTGATTGTCCAAGTTCGCTGCTTCTTCTTCTTCTTGATCTTGAGCAATCTTAGCAAAGTCTTTGTTTTAATTTCTGTTCACCAATCGATTTTGAGTTCGATTGGGCATTTGGTTTCTTTCGTGGTTATGATTCGGGTAGGTTAATCGACGAAGAACGGATGAAGAATGATGAAGAAAAAAAAAATCAAAAACCTAAACCTAGAACATTGCCGGTACTGATTTGAAAAGAATGGGGGATATATATATGAATTTGGTTTTTAGATTTTAAGTTTTAGGGGAAAGGGTATACTAGTCTTTTCATAATGTTTTTTAATTAATCAAAGGGTATTTTAGTATTTTCATACCAAAAAAAAACACCCCTTAACAGCCACTACTGGTTGGGGGAAGTAATTTATATCCCCCAATTAGTTTTTTTTATCCCCCAATTGCGCGTTCTATAAAAACCCCATTCAAATGTTGGGATCCATTAAAAATCCATCTTAAACAAAACTGAGACAAAAACCCCGAATTTTTTAAATTTGATACAAAAACCACAAATTTTAATGGTTTCATCAATGGTTTCATCAAATTCTATGATGTTTCATCAAATTTTATGATGAAACCAAAATTGGTTTCATCAAATTCTTTGGGGTTTTTGTGTTACTTTTGTTTTTTTTTTTGGTTTTTGTGTTACTTTAGTTTTTTTTGGGTTTTTGTGTTACTTTTGTTTTGATGGGTTTTTTGTGGATGGATAGTGATACCTTTGGGGTTATACCTCGTGGACCGTTTTTAAAATAAACAAACACTACATCCATACATTTATTCTATCTCGATTTCGATCTCATCCTCTTTCTTTATTTATTTTGATTGGAAGAAATATTTTATTAATAATAAAAAAGAATATAAAAGTCAACTGTAAATAAATAAACGAATGACAATGCTAATTATCCAGTAGCTGCAAAAGGGCAATGTCCCCGTAAAACCTACCTAGCATAACGATTGATGAATTGATAAGTCACTGGATTTTAAAATGCTCGAAACAAAAATCAAAGCCCCAATGCAGAAAATAACAAAGAAAAGAAACCAACCCGAGTGACAACACTAATTACTCGGTGGTGAGTAATTGATAGCTACTCAGAAGCTGTAAACCCGAGCCTTATTGGAAAAGGCCCAACCAAGTTGCAAACCTTGGCCCAAAAAAAGAATCGCCAACTACCACAAACCGTCGTCACTACACCACCACGGCATTGACTCGAACCACCACTTGATTATGTTAGCGTTTGCAGAAGAAATATCGTTAGACCAGCTGCAGCAAGAACTATGATCTCGCCCCTACCTCAGCATGCAGCCGGAGTTGTCTCTTCCTCGGCCTCGGTCCAACCAAATTCAAGAAGACAAGTTCTTACGAAAATTGATTGGAACATGATTATTCATTTCTCGTGGTTAGAACCAAATTGAGATATAGTTGGTTATTATTGTGATCATGGATGTCCAAACGAGCACTTTTATTGAATGGCCAATTCATAAAGAACTGAAAATCATTTTCGCAGATAGACGATTATAATGATAGAAACATAGTTTGGGGTTATGTTCTTTTTTTTCCCCTCTGATGAAGAGAAGATATAAAGTATGTTACAAGAGTGCTACCAGAGGTAGAGAGAGTAAAAATAATTACGAAAAATTGCTAAAAAAAAATAGTATCACAGTCATTGAGAACTTAACTTGTAAAGTTCAATTACACTCTTCTACCAATAATACTAGCCCAAGATAAGACTAAAGATTTCACCTCGACACCTAAATCCAGTTCAGTTTTGAAGTTGTGTTTCTTCTCAAAGATACGATAATTCCTTTCCTTCCAAAGTGTAAATGTAATTGCAGCAAGGATAGGATTCCATATGAACTTTCCAAAACTGGAGAAGTGCTTATGATGCCAACCATGAGCCGAAATTCTCATTTTTATTGACACAACCCAAGACTAGCATTGAATCAGTGGCCACACTTTATGAACAATTTTGAGTGTAAGAAAATATGATCTTGGGTGTCAATACCATTACCATAGAGAGTATAAAAGTTGTAAATCGTAATACATTACTGCTACATAATATTAATAATGTTATTAAGCTTATCATGTGTTAGAAATCACATCAAGAATTGATTTTAGAGGGATAACCAGCTTTTAAATAAAAGCATGAGGGAAATCATTCACATCATAGTTCCATACCAACTTTGGATATAATGATTTTACGGTGAAACACTAGTATTATGCAGGGACATCTTCTTGTATCTGGTAGGTTTTCAAGTGTTAGAGGGGAGTAATGTGAAACAAAATCTCAACATACATATTTATCTCGGAACCCGTGAGATTTCTTTTAAAGTCAAACTTCCAATTACCATCCACAGTATCCATACCTGCAATCTTAGAGTTTTTATTACTTGATAGTTTGTGAAAATTTGGGAATATGAAAGCTAAAGAAGCATTTCCTGTCCAAATATCATTCGGAAAAACTACTTGTTTACTAGAGTAAATAAAAAAAGTTGGATTTTCACTCTCACCGGATAAGCCGCTTGAATCTGCAATAGCATGAAACCGATTTACCTTTCCATGTACCACCAAGAGAAATCATCACCATGCTTGTCAAAATAATTATGTTTCATAACTTGGTTTCTCCATACCAAATATCCAACACCATTTAGTCAAAATCATTCATCTTTTTTTCGATTGCAAACACCGAGTCCAAATTTTCTCCTTGTCAAGAAAAACTAAATTCCGATTAACTAGATGAGAAGTTTTAGAATCAGTAATATATTCCCAAAGGAAAATTCTCATATATTTTTTTCTAGAATTTTTATTATAAAGGCCGATGCTTTAAAAAAGAAGAAGTAGTACATAGGCTATGAAGTAAGGATGCATTTCAGAAGAGCTAGTTTATTACCTTTTGATAGAGATTTGTGTTTGCAGGCTGACAGTCTTGCATCAAACTTTTCTATAATAGGATTCCATATTTGTTTGGATGTTGACTTTGCACCAAAAGGCATTCCAATATACATGAATGAAAGGTTATCAGTAGCATATCCAAATTCAGAAGCCCAAGTAACTATTTAAACTTCTGGTACATTACCAATAACTATCAACCTTTTCTTAAAGGTGATTACCTTTAAGCCTGCTGTATACTCAAAACATTGGAGTGCAGAGAATACGTTATGTAAATCTTCTTTATTGTGATCAATAAAGAAGATGATGTCATCTACATAGTGTAAGTGATTTTCGACAAGTCTTGTAGAATTTATAGAAAAACCACTAAATAGATTCACATGTGCAGCGCTGTCCATATATATCTTGAAAACCCTCCATTGTCATATTGACAAATAGTGGGGAGGATGGACATCATTGTCTTACACCTCTAGAGCTACTAAAATATCAAAAAGGTGAGCCATTTGTAAGAGCGAGAAAAAGTTGAAGTTGAGTAAATGAAGTGTAACCACTTACACCATTTGCTACCAAAAATCATTTTTCAAGTACAAACTCCAAGTATATCCTATTTAGTTTGTCAAAAGCCTTTTCAAGGTCAATTTTGCTTATGATGTCAGCCTTTCAAAATATAATTCTTGAATCTACAAGTTCATTGGCAATCAGAGTGCCATCAACAATCTGTCTACCTTTACTATAACCACATTGAACAAGTGAGATGAGATCATCCATAACCAACTTAAGTTTGGTAACAAGAACTTTAACAGTGATTTTGTAAACACTTTTCAAAAGACATATAGGCCTACAATCCTTTATAGTTAGCACCAAGGTGATAATTAAAGGTATACTTATGCTTGGCTTTAGTATATAACTTGTAGACCAAAATGCATCAATAATCTTGTTATATCATATTTAGTAAAACTCCATCATTTGCAAAAGAAAATGATTTGGAATCCATCAGGACCAGGCGTTTTATCATTGCATTAACTCTTGAATGGCTTAATTACTTTCTCCTCAGAAAAATTGGCTTCTAGGATATCATATTCTAGAGTGTTTATCTTATCGAACTTTATGCCTTCAAGTTCAGGCCTTATAATCTCATCTTCAGTGAAGAGAGAGTTATAGTAAGCAAAAATATATTCTTAAAGTTTAGTAGTCTGTCAGAAACTAGCTCTTCATCGATGTAAAGTTGTTTTATTTTATTTTGTCTCCCTTCAGCAGTTGCACTGTGATGAATAAAGATGTGTTTTTGTCCCCATCTTGAAGCCAATTTGCTTTTGACTTTATCTTCCAAGTTGTTTTCTCCATTTAGGTTATCTTCTCAAATTCATCTTTGCACATCAACTTTTCTTTAGCTTACTCTTCAGTGAGAATGTCTTCCTCAACAAAATTGTCTATTGAATGTATTTATGATATGATTGAATTCAGTTTGGTATTGATATGACCAAAAATTTCCTTGTTCCATTTCTTGAGCTTTTCTTCGAGAGCTTTTAGTTTCAACCAAAGCATTACACTAGGTGCACCTGCAAAACAAAAAGAAAGCCACCGCTGTTGTAGTAATTGAAAAAAGTCATTCTCCATGAACCACATTACTATAAACCTAAAAGGATAGGTCCTCGAGAGGGGTCTAAAATGTCTAGGAGAAGGGAGATGGGTCTGGCTTTTGCAAGTTGAGAGATGAATGGAAAATGGGTTTCAAAGAAGGGTGAAATGAGAAATCTATGCAATCTGCACACTACACCAAATTCCCGGATTAGTAACAGCAATTCGTAACGGCTTTGCAGCCGTTACAAAATTCCCGTTACAAATGACCGTTCTGAAAAATTTAATAGACAGAACTGCGTTACTAATTTTAGAAAAATTCGTAACAAGGCTAAGCTGTCTACGAATTTTTTTATACGCGTGCCAATCACACGCTTGGTAACACTAGGGTCGTAACGAGGATATTTTCCCGGTGTGCCATTCACTTGTGTGCAATATTTTCTTCTTCCACCCAATATTTGTTGAACTAGAGGATATTTCCTCCCGCATCACCCATACTTATCTCTCGACTATTCCACTCTCATTCCTTCACTTTTTTTTCTCCGCCTCTCTTCCTTTGTTTTCGTCTCTAGAGCTGAAGCTTTAGAAGCTTAGATCTGTAAGAAATTTATCTCATGACTCTCACGATTATTCTGAAGAACTCTCTTATGTTATGATTTAATCATTTCAGTTTGTTCATCTTTTTTAGTTTTGTATTACGGTTTCAGAATATGTTCATCTGAAAGAGAAAAGACAAACCCTAGAACCTAGTAAACCAAATCTATCTGCTCCCCTTTCACCTACATATTCACATATTTTCAGAGAAACCTTAGAACCCAGTAAACCCAGTATTCTTACTTTTCATCTGAAATACTTTTCCCTCTCGTAGAAAAACCCTAAGTTTTTGTTTCATTTCCATGTTTTTGTTCGGTGCTTCCTCACATTGAGTTCTGCTGATTTTGGTTTTTTCTATTGTTCAGGCTTGTAATCGGATTCTCAATTTCAATCTCTTAATTTCAATTTCTCAATATCTTAATTGATTTCTCGTCTGATTTTGTTCGATGCTTACTCTATAATTTCAATTTATTAATTTAGGGTTTCTTTATTTTTTGTTGATTTGGGGTTTCGATCTGTGGATATAGGTACTTACTAATCTGTTTTTTATTTTTGCTTTTCTATGCTTTTGTGTTGCTGGTGGTGGTGTTGGCATCTAAGGCTTGGTATTCTATGGTGGAGTTGGGTTTGCAGGAGGTCGTTGGTCTTTCTAAAGCTCGCGTGGTGGTGAATTTTCACCGGGTGGAGGTTATGTAGTAGCAATAGTTGCATTATGATAAGAATAATTTTCAATTGTCTAATGGCAAAGATACACTAAAGCCGGAAGCAAATGTTTGATGCTAGCAAGGCCGGTTTCACATCTTGTCTTTGCATTTCTAATCAATCTTAGAGGTCGGGAGAATTATAATTAAGGATCTTTGTTATCTCATTGTTTCAGGTAGGGG
Source organism: Papaver armeniacum (assembly GCA_023531295.1). Classification (NCBI taxonomy): domain Eukaryota; kingdom Viridiplantae; phylum Streptophyta; class Magnoliopsida; order Ranunculales; family Papaveraceae; genus Papaver; species Papaver armeniacum. The sequence goes on along the minus strand of JAJJWW010017927.1, from coordinate 39,478 downwards.
ATGGGAGACCCATTCCAACCTCAGAGACATCTTCACTTGATACAAAAAGTGATGATAAATCGGGTTCTGGGCCAGAAGAAAGATGGCGATCTTCGCATCTCCGAGAAAAGCTCCCGTAAGTTCAATTTCCTAAACTCCTAAACCTTAAATCTATGTAGAATTTATGTTCTTGTTGCCCAGACATTGACTATCTCAATAGTTGCGGAGCATGAGGCTATGCGGAAGATTAAAAATGTGTTCATGACACACCTAGATGTGAGATGAATTCTAGATCGACTAATTTTGACAGTCAAGGTTGACCAAAGAAAAATTTTTTTTGTTGTTACAAAAGTTCATAACTACTGAGTGACTTACAACATCCCCGTTGCAAAAAAATTAAATGAACGGCCCCGGAAATGCTACCACGTGGCAAATTGCAAGCGGCTCAAGCACGAGGGCCGTTACAAAAAATTCGTAACGGCCACAAAGCCGTTACAAAAAAAATGTAACACCCACTTTTGCAACAGGCGAGGGCCGTTACAACCCGTTTTTGTAACGGCCTGGTTCTGTTTCTAATCCCAGAATTTGGTGTAGTGGCACATCACATGATTGGATTTCCCATTGGACCAAGTATACTGACACCTTTTAACGGAAAATCAATAAGTTGATGCTATTCAAAGAATTATTGAAGTGTTTTATACTTCTGTGATCTTTGTGCAGTTTTTGTTTTCATCAGACTTTTTGATTATTGAAATTACCTCCAATGCACCAAGGTAAGTGCTGAGACAGAGTTTCGAGCTTTCCCAATTCAAATCCATCTTCGGAACCATGGCTTTTTAAACCCTAATTAATTGGGAATATGTTCCTCTTATAATACGTATTTTGAGAATCCGCTCGCACTTTTATTTTCACACTATCTCACATTTTGGACGCCGTTTTTCGAATAGAACCTAAATGGTTGTGAATCTGAAGCTAATATTTTGGGAATATGTTCCTCTTAGAGATCTCCATATACCTACCAAAAATGAATGCATTCCAAAATACCAATCCTCATTATCTACATACCACAATTTCGACGAAGAAATTTTTTTAATTTTCAATTGCTGATTTTGAAAGTAGTAAATGGTGGTGATATACGTCTCAGAATGTGCTCATTTTTGGTAGGTATATAGAGATTTGTAAGAGGAATATATCTCAAAATATTGGCTGCAAACTCTTTATCGTTTATGTTTACTAAACAAATAATGTCCAAAATGTGAGGTAGTATGAGAATTACCATGTGAGTGGAGCTCCCCTCTTTTTCAGTTTGCTCTTTATTACGATAATTTTTACCTTTCTCTCCACCAAATTTCGACATATACATGAAATCACAAGGACCTACAATTCCCAAAGGAATTACACTCATAGATCATGGTCTAGATTGTATTCACCAAATGGTGAAGATTGCGACTAACCAAACCGGTCCACCTTTCAGATAAAAGTATATTTCGAACTTTTAACTATAGATCATCTATTTCACTTTTCTTAGGCTGGTTGTATACTTGTATGTCGACCATCCACGCCCTTGTATTCTTTCAATTGAAGAGGTCTTTGAAGGCCCAATTTCTTACTCCAGTTTTGTCAATAGAAGTCTGAAGAGGTCTTTGAAGGAACCATTTTTTAGGGACCATGGTTTTTTGGGGACCATGGTCTTATTAGGCCAACCTCCCTATATTTATAAGGGGTGTCCTAAAGTTAGGTAAATACACATTTACCCTTTACTTTTATTTAAATTAAAAATAACCTAATAACTATATAAATCTAATCATATATATCTAATCTAAATTAAATGAATCTATTAACCAAAATCAAAATCAAAAACAAAAACAGGGGGAATCGAAATCAAAATCATAACCAAAATCAAAATCATAACCAAAATCTGATGTGCCTGCGTAAGGAAGTTTCTTTGGGTTTTCTACCAGACGATGACAAGGAGTTGAAACCTGCTGATATTCTTGTGCTCAACTGGGAAAATGGGAAGGATGTTTGTATGAATGTCACAGGTGTTTCACCTTTCACAGGTGAAGGAATTCGCTCTTTCGTCCCCGGGAAAGCCATTGCTAATGCGGTCTCTCGGAAACACGCTAAGTACTTGGACAAGTGTGTTTCACATGGCCATGGTTTGGGTGTCCTAGCTTTCACTACTTCAGGAGAATTGGGTGAAGATACTTTATGTTTTTTTAAACGTTTGAAAAATTGTTTAGTCAGTAAAGACGCTAATAGTGGTATTGGTAGTTTTATTTTTCATAAATTAGGCATTGCTATTCAAAAGGGTGTTGGAACCCAGCTTGTTGCTAGGTTACCAACCAAAAGCTTTGTATAATTTTTTGTTATTAATTATTGCAAAAAAAAAAAATTATGATTATTTACCTTGAAGAAAAAAAAAAAAAAAAAAATTGTAACCGAACTTTTTTACTGGTAACTAATCATACTAATCACTAATCATTAAGTTCGTTTTTCGTCATAAATTTGGGTACTCGAGACTTGATCGCAAAAAAAAAAAAACAAATTCTTGCAATTTTTTATTCAATTTTTTGTAATAGAACTTCTTAATGGTAACTAATCACTACTAATCATACTAATCACTAATCATTACTAATCATTAAATAATAACTAATTAATTATTAAACTAACACATTTAATTAAGGAGGGTAAGTTTGGTATCAAGAAAAACATTTAGATAAAGGGTGATTTAAGATTACTTATAATGTCTTGCCTAAAATAGAATCATGGTCCCCACAAAAAAGAACATGGTCCCCAAAAAAAATGGTTCCTTTGAAGGCCCAACTTCTTACTCCAGTTTTGTTTTGTTTTTTTAATACGAAAATAATTTATTCAATAAGTGCTAAGTCACAGAGTTTCATCCCTCCTGAATACACATGCGTATTTAACCACTCTTACTCACCATTGAGGTTAACACCATGCTTGGAATCTTCAACATGGTTAATATCTCTATGCACATAAGTGGATAACCAAATTTCAAAAAGACATTAAAGTACTTGAACAATCCACTACTGGGCTAGTGGCTGTTTAAAAACAACGGCATATGATGTTACTTACATTATTGGTGCTAAACTGCTAATGATGGAGAGAAGAGAACTATAGTGATGGCTAATGCCCACACATTTTTAAATCCGCACACGATATACCCGTAATTAATGGAACACACAAGAGAGTGTAAAATACATTATTGGCTTACTATAATCAAACTGCGCCTGCATAGATTTCAAGAGGATTATCAAGGTGAAGATTGGCTTGAAAATAGCGAAGGAAATCCAAGTAATTGAAGGGTCGAAATCGTAAAGGATGTTCATTGTCTACTAGTTCTTTCGGGACCTCGACAACTGCTCCCTCTTTTGGTGCTGAAAAGAATGCATATGAGTATCTATCTTTCCCTCCTTGCATTATGACTCTGTGTTTTGCTGCATGTATTCTTCCATTGCTCCAGGCCTGCAGTTACATTAAACTTACAATAGTCAACAAATACACTAAATTTGCACTTAGGAGTTCGTTGAAGGTTATGCTGACAATCACCAAACCATATAGTGATAACTAAGGATATTTCTATGATTATGCGAAGATATAATGATTAAACTGAATCTTGTACATAAGTTGAAGTTGGTGTGACAAACATCCACATTAGAAGCGGGAATCTTACCATAAGAGCTTCACCTGCAAAAACTGTGAGTGTGCCAGGTTTTGGTAACACTCGAAACCATTGTCCTTGTTGAGAGAGGAGTTCCAGTCCTTGTATATCTTGATATAAGATAGTTAGGATGTTTTTATCCACATGAGCCAGGAGACCGACAGCTGAATCATCACTACGGGGAGCTTTGTACTTCATGACACGAAAAACACCATCGCTGTTCTCAATATGCGAATCATAATAATTTTCAACTCCTAAGTTTTGAAGAATCATTTTACGGACAATTCCTTCAAGTTCTTGTATCCTTTTGGCCATGGAGTTCAGAGTTCGGCTGTACAACATAAGATTAAATCATCAAAGTGAATAATAGCTGAATCTGGATTAATGCAATGTTAGTAAAACTAGCATTTTACTAACAATGCATCAGTTGGAACCAATCTACCATTTTATAGGCACTCTATATTCAAACCGAACACACTGAAATGGAAACAACCCCAAAAAAACTAGACTAGACCTAAATGAATTTCTACATATTCCACACAAAGATCTTATCTACATTAGTTTCTGCTAACAATAAACAAACAGTTATAAAACTGAGGAGACCGAGAATTGTAAGTTACCAGAAAGCAGCGTTTCCGTTAGGCCACATAAGGTTGGTGAAGGCTTCAACCTGATCAAGGTTGGGTGCATTATGGACACCTAGACTTTCATACAAAGGGACCTCTTTAGCCTTTCCTATGTAACCATGGTAAGGTTTAGAACTAACATTTTTCTCTTTAGTCTCATCTGGAAGATCAAACAATTCTTTCAATCCCATAAGAAGTTCTTCATGTAGCTTCACTGGAACTTGATTGTACACTACTTGAAAACATCCATAAATTTCACATGCTTCTCTAACTTGTTTACATAAATTCTTCCATCCGACACTTCCTTGAACTAAATCTGTTGCTTTACTGAAATCAAAACATGGAATTCCACTTTCAACGTCCATCTCGCAGTCTCTAAGATCTCTTTGGTTTCTCGATGTACATTACTAGCTATGTAGAGGAGTTAGAGCGAGAAAGAGTGTAAATCATCTTTGGGATATTCATCACGCAACATAATTTAAGTTTGCATAGTTAGCTAGAGTCATTCAATGGTTCAGTAGTTGCCAAATGAAGGTTTTGGATGGTTGCTGATAATTAGGTTTGCGTGGCATACTGCATGATGACAACTAGCATTCAGTTTTATTTCATTTTTGTCATTTCCATTTTCTCCGCCATTTCGCTTTTCACTGCGCTTTTGTTTTTAGTGCCGAAGTATTTGATTTTTACTTATTTTCGAACATGAGCTTGAACCCACTAGTGATCTAAAAATGAAAAGGAGATGACAATGTTCCATACTTGTCTGCATATAGGAGTTGAGTATTAATGAAAACTTGCCAAAGACATGCAGTCATAAGCAGAAAGAAGGGGGAAAGTAGGAAAACCATCAACCGCAGGATTTTTGTAGTTCTTGGCTTAATTTGTTTTGCCCACTGGAAATGATGCCTTGGATTGCACAAGAATTAGGTGGGACAAAAATGAGATAGACGGCATGTCAACACCAACATGATAAGAAGAGATTAATAACGCATTAATATTTGTAGGAAGACTTCGGAATCGACACCACTATAGTCAAAAGAGCAATTTTTGATAATTAAGAAAGAATATGTATATGCATCGGACCAAGCAATACAAACATGCTTCAAAAAAAGAACCATTTTTTTGGGGACCCCCCTTTTTTGGGATCATTCTTTTATTTTGGGTAAGATATTAGAAGTAAATCTAGGTCACCCCTTATCTAGATATTTATGATAATACCTAAATTACCCTCTGATTATTTTTGGTTAATGATTAGTTAGTATTAATATTAGTTAGTGTGATTAGTGAAATGATTTTGAATAAAGATTTGAGATTAAAAAATCAGATTTTTAAAAAAGAAGTAGAATTATTGAAGAGAGAAAAGTTAGAGAAGATGAAGAAGAAAAACATGGAAAATAAAAAATAAAAAAATTAGTTCACTAAGCTAGACTATTCAAGTGATGAATTATTTCTTAGATGGCGAATGTATTCTTCCCCAAAGCCAATCTCAAGATGAAAACGATGGATTTTACCAACCACAACCGGAGGAAGACTATTTGGGTACCCAGGTATGCTCTAAACTTAGATAATGTTGGTTGAATTGGTCCAAATTTTCTAAAAAATGTGAATTTGTTAAGTAGATTTGGGCTTGTTCGGTTACCTTGCGTGAAGAACATGTAACCGAACTCATCTCGAAAGTGTAGTTCGGTTACCTTTTTCTAAACACGCAGAGTTCACCGAACTCTCCAATAATGGAGGTTTTGAAGTTCGGTTAACGGACATGTTACCGAACTTTGTAAATAGCACTACGGGAAAAATCATCATTTACAACACTGTATTAGGGTTGTAGTAACCCTACTACAACGCTTTTTTGAGTATTGTGTAGGTGGGGTATTGTAGAAAGTCCAAGCTTTTCTACAATACTTGGATAAGTGTTGTAAAGGGTGATGTGATTCATGGTTCGACAATATTTTGCCAAAGTTGTGATTCTCTTTCGATTTTTTTTAAAGCCTAACACAACCCTTGCTTGTTGTTGCAGGAATATCTTGGACAACACAAGTCGTGTATCGTGGAAGTATCTTGTACAACACATAGTTATATTGTAATAAGGTATTTCACAATATCTCGCTTTTGTAGTTGAAAACTTGAAGACAACATATATTAGTATTGTGAATACAATTGTCATTACACTTCCTAGAGTTGTGCAACCGTACTAAACAACTCCTACTTATATTGCAAGATTTATTTTTACAATCATTATGCTGGGTAGTAAATTTTTTTAACACAACACTTATTAGTATTGTGATTATTACAGTAACTACACTTGGTTGGAATTGTAAAACCACCATGATACAACTATACTATGTGTAGTAGAATTTTTTGAACACCACTCTTACTAGTATTGTAGGACTATCATGGACAACACAAGTAAGGTATCTTAGAAACATATAAAACAACTGTTATTATTATTATTAATAAGATTTGCACGACACTTGTATGAGTCAGTCGAACTATCTTGGACAACACATAGATCTATCTTGGACAACACATAGTTCTATTGTAAAGATGCTATTTCACAATATCTTGGTTGGGTAGTGGAAATCTTTAACACAACACTATATATGTGAATAAGGCCCAACATATACATTTCACTTTTGGCACCTTGTTTGTGTTGTGAAATGTTAGATTAAATCAAAACATAAACGAGGCTCTTAAGCTAAAAGATTCATTCAAATTAAACTAAACCCGAGTGTAATCGAAAGATTCATTCACATACCCATGTGATATACACAAAAACATTCACATACCCATATAATATACACAAAACATACAAAAAAAATGGCAAAGATGATGTTTGTTACGATGTTTTTTACGAAAAAGTGAAGTCTTCCACAAAAGATCAAAGATGATTAAGAAAGTTTACTCGTAGGAAATTCGATCCTTGGGCCATGTGATAAAACCTCAAATGAGCTTCACCAATAGATCGACTTCAAGTCTCCTTGAAGACAGGAGCATCCTCCACATAAGCAACCTTCACACATACATAGTAGGCTCCAAAACTTATTGGCTTTCCATGTATCTCCTTACATGGATCTATTTCGAAATCTCGGCCCTCCGCAACCACTTCGCCCTCCTTGTACCCCGACAATAGCTTGCAAGCTTGGAATCTCTCCGGCACTTGGACCCGACTTGGAGTGGTATGAGTCGAGTCTCTTGCATCGCCGAGAACAATCCTGCTAGTGCTAGCCTCCCGGTTGTTCTTTGGATTTTGAACTTGACTGCGAGAGGGTGGGACTCCATTGCAAACACATCTTGAGTTCCTTTCCTATATTAAGACCATATCGCCAGATGTGGGTCACAATCAAGTTTGAATTCATCATGAAAATAAGAACTAATCAAGTTTAAATTCTCACCTTTATCTCGCACTGGTAGATCATTCAGCTTCTCTACAGGATTCCCCGACACTCTCTAATCAAAGAACTTATAGTGGGACTCAAGGTAGCAACCTTTTTATGTGTTGCTCCAAAACCAATTCCTTTAGGTCTCCCTGTAGTTTTGTCCTCGCTAAAGGACTTTGCAAGAATATCATCTGCACCATGCTCTGCTTGAGCTTTTTCAAGTTTCTCCTGTTTAATTATGTACATCAGATATTTTCGCATTTTTAAAGCAGACACATAAACCACACAAAGGAAGAGGAGAAGATTTCTTACAAAAGCTTCTACAACACCGATGTGGAATCTTTCCTTGCGCTGTGTATGACCACGTTTCCATAAACTGACTTGATCAATCCCATTGGTTGTGTTTAGTTCTTTTTTATGGCAAATAAATGTATCAATACATGACAATCATCAAGAATAGCATAACAACATGGTATTAAAGTCACGATACATGCTAAGAAGAAACTTCGAAGATTTCTAAGATACAACCTTGTAGAGAATTGTGAGATGTAACATGTTCAAATAGTATCTAAATATCTGATAATTCCGCCTTAAAATATGTACACATTAGTGGCTTAGTGTGGGCTTTGAACTCTAAACTCTTAAGGAAGTGAACAACCAAACATGAATATTTGCTATGAAACTAACATGAAAACAAATGCTAGATTACAACAGTTAAAAGTAAACCACAGGTCGTGATCTGAATAATGAAATTATCCATCATAAACGGTTTTACAATCCACAACCAGTTAAAAGGCCAGAGATCAACCTATACGAAATTGCATAAGCATCTAAATTTTTGCAATTGCATAAATAATGTCACAATAACCAAGCAATTATATTTAAAACGATGCAATAGCTTTCACGTGGTGAACATACCAAGGCCTCCTCCAATCGCGCGAAACCTTGTCGACTTATGGTATGTGGGGTGTTGTTTTTTGCACGCTTTTCTTGCATTTTTTTTTTTTTCGACTAAAAGAAAAATAGAGACATCATCATTCGACAGACTTTTAAAGTTTTTAATAAAAATATACAGTCATTCATTATAATAGAAAAACTTACTATAAAGTCAATAGAGTCTACATGTTTCACAAATTCGTCCCACCGCCTAACCGGTCATGGTCCTGGGCGTTAGCTTTTCCAGCCGTTTCTTTCTTTCTTCCCCTTGAAACCGATCGATAACATCGATTACCAAACCCAGCTTTCCTTGACCTTGCTTCTCTAAGATAAGCTCCCATCTTCTTTGAAATAGTATGCTTTGTAACACTCGGGCACAATGAATCGGTTCTACAAATAAAAGTAAATAATTTGAATTATAATACGCTATGAATTCAATAGTTGTTGAGTAAATGAAAAGAGATAAAGAGTTATGAACTACCGTACCATGACTACCTTCCAGATGTTTTCTTTTGCTTCAATAGGGACACGTCTCCAATCCGTGAAAGTTAAAGGAAGATTCCGAACAAGCACCCCTAGCACACTATCCAGTTGCACAGAGGGATCACCAATCGGCTATTCATTAGCGTTGAAGGTAACTGTTCTCTTCGGCACAACATCATCCAACTTTAGCGCATGTATCTGAGTTGGGCCACGTGGAACATATTTTCTTTTCTTCGCTTCTTTTACTTCTTCACCTTTCTCATTACCAGAACTATTACAATTCTCCAGATCAGGCTCATCATCATTACCATTATCATTCTCTTCTTCCACATCAGGCTCCACGTGATCAGAGTTATCATCTTCCACAGCTTTACGGGTATGTAGATTTTCCTATTCCTCTTCCTCTTCATCTTGCAAATCTGCGAGTGTGTCATTTGGATCCCTAAGTTGAACATTCAGACATGGGCCTGTGCTACTTGTGTCAAGTTTCCGCTTTACATTCTTTCGCCCCACTCCAGAATTTGCAGTATCTCCTTTGGAGCTTTTAGATTGGGACTTGGTAGTTCTTGAATGTGTATGTTGAGCACTTTCAGATTGCACATTATTCTTCCTGGTAGCTTTTCTCTTTGTAGGTGGTGATGACAGTATAACACTTTCAAATTGCCGACGATGCTTTGGAGTTATTGTTGCACATGGAGAAACTGCAGCACTTGGTTATGTTCCCTTTGTATTCCTTGTTGTTCTCCTTAATTGTGTTGCATTTGGAGAAGGTTGAGCATCATCTTCTGGTACCTTCTTGTTTCTTGGTGATGACCGCCTACATGCAATTGAAAAGAGATGGTTCTACTGGACTTGTTTTTGGTTGGCGTTTGCAACTCAAGTGAGCAAAACACTTTGTTATGGCACTTTTTTGAGTGTTCTGCTTGTTTTTCATTGCCAAAAACTGTAGCTTAGTTAGTTAACATGAGAAGGTAAAGTAGCTTGTTAATTGAAATTGAGTTAAACAGTCTTTACCTTTATCGCAAACTTCTGGATGTCCTTCATATTTAATGAATCCTTGCTAGTCTGCAACTTGGAAGTTAGCGAGCACTTTCGAGATGGAGATGCATTATCGCTTGACTTCTTGTTCCTTGGGGATGATCGTGTATGTGAAATAAATGGTGTCGCGGACTGTTTAGTCTTCTTCAACTGCAAAAACAATGCATAGCTTAGTTAAAATGAGAAGGTAAAGAAAATTTTTTACACTGAAATTGAGATGAAAAGTCTTTATACCTTTATCGCTAACTGCTTGACCATCCTTTTCTTTACTGCTTCCCTGCTAGTGTACATTATTGCAGTTATGCCTTGAAAAAATAGAATTCAACAATCAATATGGATCAAAAGCTAACACAAATGAGTTCTGTTAAAGGCCATGATTATCATTAACCAAAGAGAAAAGAAAAACATTGTTGGCCTCGAAGGAGGAAATACAGGGTCTAATGCCTGCAGCTCCAAACACAAGGCCTGTTCACAGTGGCTAAAAAATCAAACTCCATGCTTTGGGCACAAATATACTTACAATGGCGCATAAGGCAATTTAACTGAAATGAGCTAGAACACACAAATCATACACCAAGGATACATGTCAATTTGGAAGAAAAAAAAGTAATACACGAGAAATTTATCATTCAAGATTATTGAGATGTAAAGGACATAGAGGAGCAAAGATGTACTACTACTCAAAACTTATGCCCGAGTGCATGGGATTGACATTTCCACTATAAGATATCAGCACCTTTGGTATAGGTAAGCTTACAGCTGACAATGTGATTGGATAATTAGCCACCAAATATTTATACAAACTCGTACACTCAAACTAGTATAAACAAATTATCATATACCCAACAGTAAAATTTTATCATATAGCAGTCCACTGACCTTCTCTTGATCGATTTTGATGTTAAGTTATTGCGGGAAGTAAATTCATACTAACTTTGAGGATTTATGTGTCAAAACAACAACAACAACAAAAAAGAAAATCATCATGAAAATCAAAGACCAAAATTGAAGAATCCCCAAATTAAAGACCAAAATCAAAGACCCAATTTAAATTTCATCATGAAACAACAAAAACTTAAGTTGCATGAGGGAAAAAAAAAAACCAAAATTATAAAATCCCTAAAATAGAAAACTGGAAGTGAAATTACTCTTAAGATTTGAGAGTATGAGAGATTCGAGAAATTACCCTGAACCCTGAGTCCCTTGGTGAGATCTGATTGAGTTGGAGAGATTAATCCTTGGTTACCGAGATTGCTTGAGTTAGGGTTTTCTAAGAGATTTAGATCGAGATATTACTTCGAGTTAGGGTAATCTTTTTGAGAGATTTAGATCGAGATACATCGATGGAGAGATTTTTCATAGTGAAGAGGGTTTTCGTTTGGTGAGAAAAAAAAATTTCTGAGAGAGAGGTTTTTTTTTTCTTTTTCGTTTTTTTTTTCTTTCAGTGATTTTGATGAAAATTTCGATGTGTTTAGAATTTGGGCGCGTCTACTGAAAATTTTGGGGACACGTTGCGGTGAAGACACGTTGCGGTGGACCAAAAATAAATAATGTCTTAAAAATTCTCAAGCAGACACGTGACCAAATTTGGCGGGCTTTTGGGCGGGAGAGACACAATTTTCTGATTGGTCTAAGCAAAATCATACGGATTGGTAAAGAAACACACTTTCTAACAAAACCAAAAGCCTTTCCCACCGTTAGATTTTAGTAGTTTTGCACCCCCTAATTTTGGTGCGTTAGATCAGAGAAAATTACAAAAAAAACAACCATAAACAAATCAATGATTGGTCTAAGCCAAAGCATACGGATTGACAAAGAAACACACTTTTTACTTCTCAGAAACCTTAAACGAACACGAATTCGTCGACTTTGAGAAAGAAACTGGCTCCGAGATCGAAACTTGGCCATAAGAGGACCACTATATATCTGAGAATTCGTAAGAACGATGAATCACACCATTTACTGGTAAGATTCGAACTTCAAATGTGATATAAGGGCATTCAAACTATGAACCGAGATCGAAACTTGGAGATGAGTGGACAGCTATAAGTCGGTAACTTCGTAAGAACGACGAATCCAGCCAGATACTGGAAAGATTCCTCGGGAAGATTCCATGTATATGTTAAACAAACCCATTTTCGTCGAATTCGAGGAATATACCTGGTCCGAGATCGAAACTTGGCGATGAGTGGACTGCTATAAGTCGGTAACTTCGTAAGAACGACGAATCCAGACCAGATCATCGGAAAGATTCCTCGGGAAGATTCCATGTATATGTTAAAAGCACCCATTTTCATCGACTTCGAGGAATATACCTGGTCCGAGATCGAAACTTGGCGATGAGTGGACTGCTATAAGTCGGTAACTTCGTAAGAACGACGAATCCAGCCAGATACTGGAAAGATTCCTCGGGAAGATTCCATGTATATGTTAAACAGACCCATTTTCGTCGAATTCGAGGAATATACCTGGTCCGAGATCGAAACTTGGCGATGAGTGGACAGCTATAAGTCGGTAACTTCGTAAGAACGACGAATCCAGCCAGATACTGGAAAGATTCCTCGGGAAGATTCCATGTATATGTTAAACAGACCCATTTTCGTCGACTTCGAGGAATATACCTGGTCCGAGATCGAAACTTGGCGATGAGTGGACAGCTATAAGTCGGTAACTTCGTAAGAACGACGAATCCAAAACATCGAAAGATTCCTCGGGAAGATTCCATGTATATGTTAAATGACCCATTTTTCGTCGACTTCGGGGGAATATACCCGTCCGAGATCGAAACTTGGCGATGAGTGGACTGCTATAAGTCGGTAACTTCGTAAGAACGATGAATCCAGCCAGATACTGGAAAGATTCCTCGGGAAGATTCCATGTATATGTTAAACAAACCCATTTTCGTTGACTTCGAGGAATATACCTGGTCCGAGATCGAAACTTGGCGATGAGTGGACTGCTATAAGTCGGTAACTTCGTAAGAACGACGAATCCAGCCAGACACTGGAAAGATTCCTCGGGAAGATTCCATGTATATGTTAAACAGACCCATTTTCATCGAATTCGAGGAATATACCTGGTCCGAGATCGAAACTTGGCGATGAGTGGACTGCTATAAGTCGGTAACTTCGTAAGAACGCAGCGAATCCAAACAGATCTTGGAAAGATTCCTCGAGAAGATTCCATGTATATGTTAAATGTGACCCATTTTTAAATGGACTTCGAGGAGTATACCTGGTCCGAGATCGAAACTTGGCGATGAGTGGACTGCTATAAGTCGGTAACTTCGTAAGAACGAAGAATCCAGCCAGATACTGGAAAGATTCCTCGGGAAGATTCCATGTATATGTTAAACAGACCATTTTCGTCGACTTGAGGAATATACCCGTCCTAGTTCGAAACTTGGCGATGAGTGGACAGTATAAGTCGGTAACTTCGTAAGAACGAAATCCGACTGAGCATCTTGGAAAGATTCCTCGGGAAGATTCCATGTATATGTTAAATGACCCATTTTCCGTCGACTTCGAGGAATATACCTCGTCCGAGATCGAAACTTGGCGATGAGTGGACTATTATAAGCCCAGAACCGTAAGAACGCAGCGAATCGGCCAGAGCATTGAAAGATTCCTGAATGTTTTCCGGTTTATATTTTTTTCTATTAAATTTTTTTTTATTAATGAATTAATACTAATTATATTTTTATTTTTAATGAAAAGGAACCGATTTATATAAATTAATAATTAATTAATACTAATTATCCATCATAACATCATAACCATCCATTTTATCTGCAACCGTTCATTTTTTTTTCTTTCTCTAACCTGGTCGATTTCTTCCTTATCATTTTCTTTTTTCCCCTCAACTTCATCTCCCCCATCGTCTTCGACGTAGAGCAAGAACTTAACCTCAAACCCGCTGCAACTTCGATACAAAGAGCTCCACCATCACTCAAACCACCGAAACTTCATCGCCTACAACTCCAAAAGCTCGGTTTATTACCATCCTTTTCAAGTTCATCGATCTCAGGAGATTTCTTCACCAACAGAAAGATGAAGATCGATCTGTAACCCATATCTCGACTTACCATCTCCACCAATTTCCCAAACTTGAAGATCGATCTGTGACCCAGATTTGAATTTAGGGTATATATATTTTTTTATTATTATTTTTGAATTAGGTTTGTTTCAGTGCATTAAATTCTGTTTTGAACTACATTTTGCATTAAATCAGGTGTAGTTCTATTGAAATTGATATCGACACTGAACAATTGATTGGATTCAATTTTGATAAAAATTTGATTAAAATTTGATCTTGCCAAGAGTTTTTGATTTCGTCACTTCATATGTACATGTATTTATTTTGGTTCTATACTATTCACTTCAATAGGAATTGATTTGTTAATTGGATTTTAATTTTGTTGAAATTAGGCGTGGGGTATCCATCAATAGCTGAAGTTAATCACCAGTTTGGGGTAATTTTCTTCTTACCTTTCTTTCCTTAGTCATCATTCTGATATTTGTTCCATGTTTGAGATAATGTCTCACTTGAGCGCGAATGTTATAGATTGCTTTTTCAATAATAGTTAACTAGTTTGATTGCATTCAATTCAAAGTGCGAAATTGCATTAAATTTATATCTTTTATAAAATGGGTTCATAGATTCAAAAAGAAATTGCATTAGATTTGGCCTTCTTGAGATATAACACTTCAAAAACCGAAAACTATAGGTTCGCAGTTCTGCAACTTCTAAATCTATGACTCGTACGGCCATGGTTGCGAAACAATGTTGCTTTACCATTTGCATTGAAAAGATGACTCTGGGTAGGTAGCTTACACAAGTATCACGGCGTGATACAACAATGATTTGGTTGTCCAATTAGGTCACTTTGTTGACACAGAATCGATTTTCACCTTGTAGGTTTGTCAACATGGTAGATTTATCAACGGGGCCTATTAGGGACACAAATAAGAATATTCACCAATAGTTTTGTTCATCACTATGGGTTGATAAGAGCATTCCATGTGTTGGGAAATATGTCCTTACGAATTGAGTGTTAAAGAAACATGTAGAATGTGAACCAGTGGACACCATAAATAGATTGCAGTTTTATAGGTTTGGGTAACTTGAGTTAAGTCGGAAAAAATGCTTGCTCTTGATTTTTGTTCAAAATGTTATTGCCGTAATTTTTTTCTAGTATTACTGTCGAGAAAAATGACTTTGTTCCGTATGTTTCCTTTGTTGGCTGATTATTTCAAGCATGATGAAGTAAGAATCAAATGAGATAAACAAGTAGTCTGGGGAGGACATGTTCCATTGGTGAGTTGTTGCCTGCTAATAGTACTCTGCCATGTTTGGTTGATAGTGCGCATAGTAGTTCGATTTTTTAGAATTGCTGGAGTGGGAATACTAGTCTACTTTAGTCTAAGCTATTTTGAAAATAAGGAATCAATTGACTTTTTCCTTTTTCTTTTTCCAACAGGTGTTCACTGATTTTCAGTTTGGATTGTACTTTCGCCAAACTGGTAAGAATTTTCTTTACTTGCCTATTTAATTTCCTAGTACGAAATCATACAATTAGATTTATCCAACAGGGCTACAAGCTCAAGGCACCAGAAAGCAATGGGAAAACACAGAGATATATCTATTTTAAATACATTTTCCCCCCGTTAGTAAGAAGAAAACATTAGCGTTTTGCAAAGGTAGAGATTTGGGAAGAGTAACTTGGTCATGCATAAATGTCACCTGTAATGAAAACTTGCTTACCATTTTCTCGTCCAAAGAGATTTAGGTACTTTCTCTATATTCAAACTTTCATGGCAAGAGCTTTATAAAAAAGAGATTCATGTTGCAGCAGTTTATTTATCGTTATTATGACATTGTCACTTTAACATCTTCTTAGAAATATCTTGTACTATTTATCTGGAATCCTGGATGGATTTTCTTTTCTATGATGACTGATGATTCAAAAGAAACACCAAAGGTATTGCATCGGAATTTGGATATTTCTCAGAACTTATGTAGGATCGGAACAATTTCTCAGAACTTATGTAGGATCCAAAAAAAATAATATATGCCAATTTGTAGGTAAAATGAATTTTTACTATTTACGTCATAGTTATGGGCATTGGAGTTTTTATATTAGGTAAAACGAATTTGTAGATAGTATCCTAACTTCTTTCCATTGTCTCCACACTCGAACTATGGTATCATCCGATGGTCTTTTCGGGTTGCTTGTTCTTGCTGATGTTATCTGTACGTGCTAAATAGATTCCTGATCAATCCCCCACTCGAGGTTAAAGCGAAACGCATAGATATTTTATACGTATGTCGTAGAGTTATACGTATCTCGTAGAGTTCTTGAGAAACCAGTTCTTGAATTGTATATTCTCCCCGAAATTGTTTTTTCAGCTTCTTGTAGGTTGTACCTCATGGCAGATGTGTTTTTTGTTTTGTCTCAATATCGTTTAATAGCTTATTTGCGTAAAAAATTCCCCATTTTGTATATGTAAATATCTTACAATGTGTAACTCCAAGTTTGTAAGTTAAAAAAAAAGAAATTTTTAAGTTACTGACTTATGATTTGTTAATCCAATGTTCTTTACTTACGCTGGTTATCATATTTTGATTGTGCCAGTGCCATTAACTGAAGAATCAACAAATTTGCATATTCAAGTCATTACAAATGATGAATAAAGATTAGGTTCATTGGCCAAGGTTAATATGTTGTTCACTGTAGAATATTACATTCTTTACATTGGTTTTCCCTCTTGTATTACATTATTACCGTTCTTAATTATTTTGTCGTTCTTTCATGTAGGGATGATCTTCCATATCAGGATGCCTTGC
Source organism: Papaver armeniacum (assembly GCA_023531295.1). NCBI lineage: Eukaryota > Viridiplantae > Streptophyta > Magnoliopsida > Ranunculales > Papaveraceae > Papaver > Papaver armeniacum. The sequence goes on along the minus strand of JAJJWW010017927.1, from coordinate 22,511 downwards.
AGAATTTCATAGATATTGTTTGTCAAAAACTTGGAAATCCTTCTGTGTTCAATTGTCCTTGTGTTGATTGTAAAAACCTTGTTGTGCCACTTCCTCCTCAAGAAGTGTATTTTCACTTGTCAAACGCTAAGATGGATCCTACATACACCGAGTGGGTTTTTCACGGGAGATAAATGTCACTTCTAATGATGTACACCAAGATGGAGCAACAGGGGGTTCATCTCAGATGTATGTATATGTTGATGTTGAAGCTGATGCAGATATCGATCAGGGACATGAAACTATACAAGACGAGGGGTTGGAAGAGGCGGACACACCGTTATATCCTAATTGTAACACACACACAAAGTTATCCATCACTGTTGAATTGTATAGGAACAAGACAGTAAATGGTTTATCTAGGAAATCTTTTGACGAACTTCTCAAGACAATTGGTTCCTTGTTGCCGCCAGGTCATTGTCTTCCTTGCTCAACATATGAAGTGAAGAAGTCAAATGAAATCTTATCAATTGACTTACGAGAAAATACATGCTTGTGTGAATGATTGCCGTCTATTTAGAAAAGACTTGAAAGATGTCAAGAATGTCCTAAATGTCATTATTCTAGGTGGAAGGAAGACACATCTAACATGGACGATGCTGACATGATAGACAAGCCCAAAAAGAAGATACCGGTGAAGGTCCTTAGATACTTCCCCATTGTGCCGAGATTGTATCAATCAGCAGAGTCGGCCGGCAGATTGATATGGCATGCGACGAACAAGAGTAAAGATGGGAAGATGCGTCATCCAAACAGATTCTTTGGCTTGGAAGCACATAGATAGAAAGTTTCCCGATTTCGCTTGATTCTCATAATTTGCGTCTTGGGCTTGTTCTGCTGATGGATTTAATCCATTTAGTGATCTTTCCCCAAGCCACAGTTGTTGGCCAGTGATGATCATGGTTTATAATTTGCCTTCTCAGTCGTGTATGCAAGGAGAAAACATAATTCTGAGCATGTTGATTCCAGGAAAAAAACAACCGGGTAAAGACATCGATGTATACTTGCAGCCCTTGATAGATGAACTGATTGATTTGTGGGAGAACGGCGTGCGGTATATGATTCGTTTACTAAAACAGATTTTAACTTGAAGGCATTATTAATGTGGACAATAAGCGATTTCCACGCATATGGTAATCTATCCGGATGTACGTATAAAGGGAAGGAGCTTGCCCTCTTTGCGGTGAAAATACACTTTCAAACTGGTTGCCATTTAGTCGTAAAACTGTTTACTTGAATCATAGGAGATTTCTTCGTCATAATCATCCTCTTCGGCGAGAAAAGACTCGGTTTAATGGAGAGGTTGAGAAAAAGGAAAAGCCACCTGTTATGTCGGTGTTGCGGCACTTGAATGTCGAAGATTATTGTCAATGACTTTGGGAAAGCGGAGAAGAATGAGGAGGAGATAAGGAAAAAAGAAAGAGGAAAAGAAGAAGAATAAAAAGAGTAAGGGGCAGAGTAGTGTGGCAACAAAGCTAATGTGAGTAATTCTAAGTGTGGGAAGCGGAAAAGGGCTGTTGTTACTTGATGCGGCTAGTTCTCGTGCACCAAATGAAACGAGCTTCGGGGTGTTTAACAAACGGTCGATATTTTTCGACTTAGATTACTGGAAGGTCGGTTCTATAAATTCAAATTTACTAATAGTTTGCAACTTCAAATTTACTTGTTTATGTCTCAACTTTTTTAAATTCACAAGTGTTCACTGAAATCATTTAGTTTGCTTAACAAGTCGAGTTGCAGCCTTACGGCAACTCTAAAAACTGAAACTTTATTGGTAGCACTGAGACTTTATCGTTTTGTTTTTTCATGTCTTCACTTGTAGATTTTGAAATGTATGTTTCTAAGAATGAGTAGCATAAGCAATATAAATATGAATAAAAATAAGTATAATATAAATATAAATATAAGTAGCTCTTAGAGCAACTACAGTGGGCGACTAAACCCATTTATTTGGTCTCCGAACCGAGGGGCGTAGCGGGACGGACCATCGACCAAATCCCAGACTAAATCAACAAGTGGCGATTATATTTGGTCGGGGACCAAAGACTAAACCCAAATATAGTCGGCGTTGATATAATGTTCGCCCCAAAACCAAGCGGGTTTATAATGTACGCCCCACCAAGCGAACGTATACTCAACGCCCCACCAAAGTGGTTTATACCTCCGCCCCTTCTTCTTCTTTTTTTTTTTTTTTTTGATTTTGAATGGGCGTGGTTTATACCACCGCCCCATGAAGATTTTTAAAATTTTTTTGAATGGGGCGTTGAGTTTACCTCCGCCCCATTATTTTTTTTATTTTTTTTTCTTTGAATTTTCGAAATCTCCCCACACCCCAGGCGAACGTATAATCCACGCCCCACCACCAGGCGAACGTATACTTCACGCCCCACACCGTGTGAACGTATACTCTACGCTCCACCAAATTTAGTCTTCCACCCGTAGGTCACACACCCGTACTAAACCCAAATTTTGGTCTTTTTTTCCCTCTTTGGTCTTTGGTTATACTCGCACCACCTAGCAGTCGCTCTTAGTGACCAAGTATGGTGGCACATCTTGTCCGCAACTTGCTTTGTTTTCTCCTTTGGAAGATGGATGTGAATAAGGTCTAATTACTACGGCATCTTGTGCCGCACATCTTAGTGACCAGAGTTCATTTTATCATGATTTTTATGCTAAGGTATAATGTTAGGTTTTTTTCCATCTTCCTAGGATTTATTACTACGGCACAATATCGATGTTATGCATACACAAAAAAATATTTGCGAGAGTATCATTGGTACTGTATTAAATATAAACACCAAAACAAAAGACGGTCTAAAATCCCGCAATGATCTGAAGAGTATGGGAATAAGACCAAAATTGCATCCAGAAGAGAGAAATGGCAAAACGATCCTTCCACCAGCACCATACTGCTTAAATGACAAGGAAAAGGCTATATTTTATAATAGGATGAGAAATTTGAAGGTTCCATATGGGTATAGTTCGATCTTAAAGCATTTCTCGAAAGATGGTTGCTTAGGTGTTCTTAAGGCTCATGATTACCATGTTCTTATGCAACAAATATTCCCAGATTGCTTTGCAAGGACTTTTACCTGTAGGGCCAAGGGAGGCGATTTTCAAAGTTATGTTCTTATTTTCACGAAATATGCCAAAGGGCGCAGTTGATCTCCGAGATTAGTAGAACTTGAAGTAGAAGTTCACGAGACTTTGTGTATGTTGGAGAGGTACTTCCCTCCGTCATTTTTTGATGTCATGGTGCACTTGACAATTCACCTAGCTCGAGAAGTGCGATTATGTGGACTGTACAATATCGTTGGATGTATCCGCTTGAAAGGTATGCCAATTTAATTTATATTACTTATGTTATTTTGGTTTCATGTAGAAATTTATGCCCTTTGTAGCTTAGAGATACTAATATTTAATTACTTGATAATCTGTTGCATACGCGACTTTCCTAGGTATATGTAGATATTCAAAGAATATGTAAAGAATTATGCACTACCCGGCTTGTATAGCCGGTGTTATCTTGGAATGGAGTGTGTTAGGTATTTTGATGTTCGAAGGGGCCCAAGCAAATGAAGAAAGAGTAAAGCAAAGGCGTAACGAAAACATTCAAAGTGGTTCCACACCTAAGTAGCACATCCACTTTCTAAAGGTGTCCAAGTGCGTATGGATAATGAGATGTTAAAGATAGCTCACAGATATGTGCTTTTTAACACACCCGAAATTGACCCATATATGACGTAAGTATGATATTCATGTTCATTAAAAATGGTCTGTCGGGCTAATACTTCATTTTTAATTTTACTTTTGTCTTAGAATGCATATGGACGAGTTAAAATCTTTCTCATTGGGAGGGCAATTACGGTGAAGACCAACTCAACTCCATACGGTCGACACATTTGCAGATTGGTTTCAACAAAAGGTACGTTTAGTCCACTCTTAGTCAGATTATGCAGCTTAGTATAGTTTAAACACTTGGACATTTTGCTGTTATAGAAAACACAAATACGTGTGATTCTGTTTCATTCCGTCACTTGGAACAATCCATGTTAGGCACAACATCACTATAAATCTAACTTCTCATGCTTAGATAGCAAATTTAATTATATTCTTATGTCCTGAGATTATACATTTGTAGGTTAAGATGCAAATTAAACAAGGCATGTCAGTATCAAACATGGTAGAATGGTTGTCATATGGGCCGTTAGAAAACTGCGTATCATATAAAGGATTGCTAATCAATGGGTCTAGGTTTATTACGAAGGATGTTAAGAGAGTCACACAAAACAGTGGAGTTTCAATTGAATCAACAACCTTAGTTGCAGGACGGTCAGAAACTAGTGGGTTCTACGGTGTTTTAGAAGAAATTCTATTGTTGGACTACAATCATATGTTTCAAATTCCAATATTCAAATGTGATTGGGCTCACACCAGTTTTGGTGTGAAGGTAGAAGATGGCTTTACATTAGTCAATTTAAAACAACATAAGAACCAATACTGTAACGATCCATTCATTTTCGCAAAACAAGCGTGACAAGTTTTCTATTCTCGAGAGTCAAATGCATCTACCTGGTATGTGATGGTGAAACCACCACCTAGGGGTTTCCATGAATTAGAGGAATACAATGAAAAGCTTGAGACAAATTGCCAACCAAGGATACTTGACTCTTGGTTTACAAATGGATGACGAGAGCGAGAGCTACTTAAGAGAAGATGGTGAATATATCATAGTGGTTCCGACAAAGAAGAAGAACAAAAAGAAGAAGAAAAGGAAGTTCACAAGTTAAGTCAGTATAGTGTATTGTTTTTACTGTATTGAATTTTTACTATCATTGTCGCTCTTGTTGTATTTCCTTTACTAACACTAGTATTGTTCTTGCAAAATAGACATTTAACAGCTCTATTTGGGTGCTTAATTTATAAAATGCTATTTATGTTACCTTTGTAATATTTGTTCTGAGTAAACACCCATTTTTAACTCCGCCAATGTAAATGATATATCATTTCGTTGCCGGTCTCAAGCCCGGATAAAGGAGGAGAGAAAAAGGGACATGTCAGTTGTTATGATTGCTATATTGGCCCACCCATTTTTTCTGAAATTTGTATGAATTTTGTAAGTTTGCCTGAATTTTATTTGGTGCTTTCAGGATTTTGCTAGGACTAGTTACTTATCTGGGTTTTTTTTCTTTCTTTTTTTGGTTGTTGTCAATTATGATGTCATATGGGAATTGAGTTGGAATTCTGGTAGGATTGTCAAATTATCATTTTTCTTCATTGGAAACTAGCAGATTGTGAAAAGGCATATGACTATGAAGGAAATGCTCATATCGCTAGTCTATTTTGTTTTTAAAAACTGACCTCTTATGTTGCTACTTTTATTCCATTTGGGAATGTTGATAACTTTGATATTTGTGTATTAAGAGTGATATTTTTCGTTCAGAGAAGGATTCGCGCTGTTTGCGGCTCAGTCACTTGCGCATTACATTTAACAACACTTATAAAGGGTTGTCATAAAGTTAGTGTATAGTTAGTATATTAAAGAACCACAAAGTACAAAACCTGTGATAGTGTAGGATGGTCAGTGGTGTAGACTTCCACGCCTGAGGATCAGGATCGAATCCCCCCCAACCTCATTTTTTCCATTATTATATATTTTTACTTCAACAACACTTATAAGTGTTGTTTTAGGTTTCTACTTAAAAGAAAGAAAAAAAGCAAAACTTGTGAACTGAAGGGTGGTTGATGAGCTAGACTTCCATGCAATAGGTTCATGTTCGAATCTCCCCTCTAACATATTTTTCATTATCATATTTTTGTGTTCTTCAACAACATTTGTGAGAATTGTGATAGGCTAAGTCTACAATATAAAGCACAGTTTGTTTCTGAGTGGTGGCCAGGATTTATTCTGGGCAAAGATAAATCTCCACGGGTCGTGGTTGTTGCGAGACCACACCCATAACCATACGTGCGCCAAGGCTAACTTTGCCTATATGAGTGGTGGTCGATTTATCCTTGGCAAAGATAAATCAAAGGCTGTGATCCTCCGTGCCACACCCTACAAGTCGCACACGTGGTGTTCATTCCAATATTATGAATTAAAAATGAATACTCAAGTCAAGATATTGAATTTTAAAAATTATAATCTGGGAGGTTCGAACTCATGACCTATTGTGTCATAAGAGTGGCCTCTAACCATTGTTCCACCTTGGTTGGAATTGATAAAAAGATAAATCAACAGTGGTTGTTTGTTCAACTTAAATATTAATTAGTATAAGTATTTTATTAATTAGTATAAGTGATTTGTCTAGAGAGAAGATAAATCTGTGGTTATGGTTTGTTCAACTTAAATATTAATTAGTATAAGTGTTTTATTAATTTAGAAACATTAATTTCTCATGATAAATGATTTATTAATTTTACATCATAAATATCCCTTAATTAATATTAATACATATCTCCATCAATAAGTAATAATTTTGACAAAAATTATTTCAATAGATATTAGTGGTGGTGGTGGTGGTAGTAGAGGAAGAAGTAAGTGGTGGAAGCGGTGGAATGTGTTACAAAGTGGTGGAGGCGGTAACATTAGTTTTGGTGGAAGAAATAGTGGCGCTGGATGGTTTTAATGGCGGTGGTATTAGTTTTTCTTTTGAATCAAAAATAATAAAAAATTTTACATGATGGGTAACATTGTATTGTGAAAAGTATAGTTGGTTGTTTTTGACACGATCAAAAAAGGCGGATAAAAAATACTTTTGGGATGATACCAAATCATATAAGACAAAATGGTTGTTTTTGGTGGCACTGCTATCTTTGGTAACCGTTCGTACGCATGATTTTCAGTATTAACAAATAACATATAGTTGAATAAATTAATTGACGACCTAAGTTTGTTAAATCTAAACTTTATACATGACGTGTGGGATTAAAAGTTATAAGTGCGCCCAATATTCTACGAGGGATGGAAAATGGTGGTGGTGGAGAAAGAAGTAATATCCGTGGTTTGTGGTATCGGCCTGGTTTTGATGAGTAGTAATTGACTATGTTAATTATGTTTGCTACAAAAGGATAACACTATAAATTAGAAATGTGGTTGATCGTCTTAATGCTAATATAAACTCGGTTAAAATACATGAAAATTAAGAAGAAGAAAAAAACATTTGGATGTCACGTTATATAATAAATAACACTAAAAACTACATATTTAGTATCAAGGTTTCTCCGTCCAATAGATAAATCTAAGGTTGTATTGAGATCCCGTAAGCATAGGGCGAGTTGGTCTTGGATTTCAATGATAATGAATATAATGAAACGCTCCCTCTCGGTTTGTCCAATGAAAACCGAAACCTTCTAAAAAATAATCAATCGAACAACACTTAGATGGAACGCATCACCACCAAAGGTAAACTTCTCTCGAATTGCTACATATCCAGTGAAATTTCTACAAATTAATCTGGTGATTTCCTCCTACCGTTGCGGGCATGCAATTAAATCTCTAATAGTGATTTTAAAGGTATTTAATAATTATAAAATTCTCTTATAAGTTTTGTTTATGCAAGTATTGATTTAACTTGGGTTCTTTTATATTTTTGTGTTAAGTTGATGACTTTTTAATTTGAATACATGTTTGGTTAACAAACTTTGATACATATATGGTATTTTCTTTGTAGAACTGATGTTAGTCTCTCATTTTTCCCGTTATCACATTGTTTCGATCCCGTATTTGTAGACATTATTTGACTAATATTGGGGTATTTGTTTAATCTCAAGGCCGATTAAACCCAATGTGTGTTGTATACATTGAAGGCGAGGTGTCGGCTCTACCTTGAAACTAATAATTTTTCTTCGGAAGGTTAGTTGAATTTATGTAGATACAAATATCAATATGACTATGCTCTTTAAAACTCCAAATTACTTGAGTAACACTAGATGTGAGAACGTCATTCATGCACTACTTAGCATAGTTGGTGTGAAATCTTTTTATCCACGAATTTCTTCAATATTATGTTATCAATATGATTGAGAAAGAATCTTACACATGTTTTGATTTACTATTATAAGTTTATTTTTTCAACTCACATGTGTATATCTCACCTTCCAATAGCCAAGGGTTCTTCATTTTTATAACTCTCACATTTTGCAAAAATAAATAAATAGTGTTTATCTATAGTATGGAAAATATTATGGGTTTTTGCTTCACTCCTTAGAGCCTTAGTTATCAATAATTTCGGAACAAAAGTATTCATAAACATCATGGAGTTGGATTGGCGCTTTAGGTATATGTACCGTTAGATGAAATATTCTTTTTGAAGTTTGAAATTATGGTATGATGGAACAATAAATAGGGAAAAATTTTATTTACTTTGTATTTTTTATTTTATTTTCATGTTGGCACAACATTATTACTCCGTCCGATAATAAATTGGAATAACATGCTTAAGTAAAAATATAAAAAGATCAGTGTAACCCATTTTGTTTCCCAAAACCTATTTGAATATCAAAATAATTACTCACGAATAAAATGAAGCAAGAAAAATGTGAACAATATCGTATTAGAGACAAAACATCCCGTGCCGTTACGGCACGGGTTAAGATCTAGTAACTACATATATGGAACATTATATATTTTTACTTCAACAACACATGTGAGAATTGTGATAGGGTAAGTCACTACATATATGGAACATTATATATTTTTACTTGAACAACTGTCATATTTTTCATTATCATATTTTTGTGTTCTTCAACAACACTTGTGAGAATTGTGATAGGCTAAGTCACTACATATATGGAACATTATATATTTTTATTTCAACCACACTTATAAGTGTTGTTGTAGGTTTCTATTTAAAAAAGAAAAAAAAATCAAAACTTGTGAACTGAAAGGGTGGTTGATAAGCTATATTTCCATGCGGTAGGGTTCATGTTCAAATCTCCCCTCTAACATATTTTGCATTATCATATTTTTGTGTTCTTCAACAACACTTGTGAGTATTTTGATAGGCTAAGTCACTACATATATGGAACAACGTTGTTATAGCTAAATGTCGTCACAATCTGTTTTGCTTAAGGAGTTGTCGTTTGTTTTCTTAGCGCAACCCCTTGTTTCCTAAGGGTTGGCAAAGGATGATATACGACAACTCTTCCTTTGAAACCAGTTGTAAAACATAGGACTTTCTACAATACTTAGCGAAGCGTTGTAAATTTCCAGTTGTAGATGTATATTTTTCCTGTAGTGTAGGATTACAGTGTTATGTTCGGTTTGGCCGAAATGTAACCGAACTTTAGGGTCTATAAGTTCGGTTAGTTTGCAACCAATAGCTAACCAAACTTATGTAAAATAATATTGCACATTAGTGTACAAAGTTCGGTTGTTTCAAACTTCATACCAACCAATATCTAACCGAACTACACACAATTAGTTAAGAGTTCTGGTTGTCAAGGTTTTTTATAACAAACCGAACATAGTGGGACAAGTTCCTCGGTTAAATCAAAACTCAACATAGTGGGCAAAATAGCACAAATTCAAGCATTGGAATTTTTTTTTTTTTTTTTTTTTGTAATATTGGTAAAGTTCTGTTAGAAAATAGTTTTAGCCTTCTTTTATAACCAACCGAACATAGTGGCAAAGTTCTGTTAAATCAAAAATCAACATAGTGGGAAAAATAACACAGCTTTGGTTACATTTGATTTTTTTTTTTTTTTTTTGTAATATTGTTAAAGTTCGGTTAGAAAATAGTTTTAGCCTTCTTTAGGAACCAACCGAACTCGAGTTCGGTTAAGAAAAAATTAATTGTGATAACCAAGTGTTCTTCGTGTTTTTGTTTTTCAATGTTCGGTTAGCAAACTAGTTTTTTTTTTTAAACTATTCCTAACCGAACATGCCACTCAGAATCTTCCATTTAAACCATATTTTGATGACTATCGCTCAAAATTTCAATAAAAAAACGAATTAGAAGTAATGGGTTTGTGGGAAAATACTTATGGATAGGTTTGTTTATAAAAGATTGATTAATCGACGATGAAAATTCAATGAATCGACCAGGCTAAAAATTTGATGATTTTGATTAGATTTGTATATGATCGGGGTTAAATGATCATAAATTGATGAAGAAGAGAAGAAGAAAAATTGTAGAATAGAGGAAGAAGAAGTTGTAGATTAGTTATAATTTTAATTAGGTAAAAGAGTAAATATGTTAATGATTTAAATTAAGTTATATATATAGAGGTGGTAGTGGTAGTCGGAGGTGGTGGTGGTAGTCGGAGGTGGTGGGAAGAGGTGGTGGTTATATATATATAGGTGGTTATTAGGTTAGTTTTAAATTAAATTAGGTTAAGGGTAGGTTAGTCATTTCCACACTTTAGGACACCCCTTATAACTATAGGTAAGGTGGCCTAATAAGACCATGGTCCCCTCAAAAAAACCATGGTCCCAAAAAAATGGTTCCAAAAAAAGAAAAACAATACAAACAAGCCCCAAATGCCGAAGACAAAACCTGGCTAGTTTGGGCCTAGGTGAGTTATTGGGCTTATGAGAATTATTATTCCAATTTTTTGGACGATAAGGAGTGTCTAAAACCTATGAAAATACTAAACCACCCTCTACACAAATCTTAATAATTCTAGTTATGTAAAAAAAATACAAAACCAAAATCATTTCCATTAAAAAATTGTAATCAAAACCTTTTTTTTTTTTAATTTCCATCAAAATCAAAAACTAAAACCTAATTTTAAGCAATTTTCTTTCTTTTTCTTAGGTTTTTCGAACAATATTTCCGGGACAAACAATTGAAAGTGATTGAGTCATATTTCTTAAACCCGTCATTTTAAGAGATATTCATGAAAGATTTAACTATGATTCTCTAAAATTTCCTCATCAAAATAATCAAAAATCAACCATAATCGATGAATACAATAGTCTCATAAAGCTGTCAACATATTTGCTTTTAGACCTAACAACATCTCCGCTTGATGCGGCCTCGTACGCTTGTAGTTCAACGCTTTCTAACGTGGCTTACCAAACTTTTCTTTATGTTTTCAAAGATTATTGTATTTCGCTCTCTTCATATTGCAACCGAAATGTTATTTCGAAGCTCCATATGATTGTGGTTGATTTCTTACCTAATCTTGACGATTATTGACTAGACTATATAGTAATAACACTAAACTGTTTGATGATAACTTGCATGTAATCGGAAAGGATTTGAACTGTACTCCATCCGCCACAAATTACTTGCTAGTTGTGAAGTCAAAACCTTAAATAGTATTATTATTCATTCTTTTTTTTTTATTCTCTAATATGTTTTTACCTCTTATAAATAATGCTCGGTGATTTGAACTTGCTTTTTTGTTCGAGACTTTGTAAACAATTAGATTTCTACATGATTGTGGGGTGTATCCATAAACTAGACTAAGGGGAAGCAAAGTTTTGTTAGGGTTAGCAGGAAAGCAATATCAAGGTTGGAAGCCCAATGAACAGGGTAGCAAGTGCACATCCTTGCTCTACATTGAATCCACCCTCAAACGGATTTAACTAAAAAAAATTTCTTATTATTAAAATATATTTTGTTTAAGTTCATTTTAAGTTTTTGGACCCGCCTTCAGGCTAATTTAATTAAATTTTTTTCTTTTTATTAAAACTAGTTGGAAACCCGTGCTACGCACCGGGACAATCGAAGTTTATTACGCCGCTGGTTTTTATCCACCGGAGTGGGCTTCGCCCCGCACCCGTCCTAATGAGAGTTCTAATAAAACTATTTATAGAATATTATCCAACACATTAATAATTAAAAATATGTAATTTTAACTTTATAATAATCAAATTATAATTTAAACTTTTTATGGTTGTGAAAAATAATTTCAAGCAATTTAATATAGCGGAATTAACTCAAGAAGTAAATTAAAATAAATAGATCTAAGTAATTTCAAAAGCAAAATAGTTTAAATCCTAAATACTAAAGCATTATACTAAATCATGAACTTGATTGAAACCTCGCATACTATAAAAAATCTCGCTTATTTGTAATCTTATTCATAAGTAAGCACTTGCTGCCATGTTCATCTATTTCGACCAATGGTGGCATCTCAGATCACTTTTCGCCAATTCACCATCATGTTCATCATCGTCGCTTATGATGTCGTGCTTTCTTGTGGTCTTTTTTTAGATGGTGTCTTGAGTTATTTTTTTTTCCCTAGATAATGTACTTTGCTCTTCACGTGTGTTTAATTATATTCTGTATACATTCAAGTTTATTTTTTACGTTATGTTATGGGACATTTAATATACTACTTACAATGTTAGTAGTGAGAGGAGATACTGTTAATATATAATAACCTTTTCATGTTCTTTTTCTAGATCATGATCATAATCAAAATTTCACGTGCACATAGACTTGATAGACAAAATTCCCTTCTTGGAGTACGATCCTCAAGATCATTGTTTTTCCTATTGCTTTTAATATTTCTTCCATACATTATACTTGGTTTTGCTGCAATACAAATACATCTTTTAGAAGGTTGTTTAATTTTTATAAACAATATTTATTTGATATTTGAAATTAAAGGGTTTCCCTAACATTTATTGTTGGTAATGCCATCATTTTCAAGTACTCCTGACGTTATCCACGACTATCTCTCACGCTTGCCCCATTACGGTGATAATAATGCAGTCACATAAAGTATTTGTTAGTTTTATCATGTTCTGTGCATTTTTGTTATTAATAAAATCTCTTTCATTTAATTATTACCATGGCAATGGTGTCTTCACCATGGATGCGCATCCATTGCACCAAGGCTTCTTTTCCATGTACACATGTTTTATTCTCGCATGTCGAACATGCCATATAATACCACACATTCCGCTAAAACCTTCACAATCGCTTTTTATTGTGAAGGTTGCTCCTTGTACATTGCATATTTTTAAAAATTAATTTTAATCATGAAAATGAATTTAGTTTGGTATTACTTATTAAAACGCACCATATTTTTATCCCCCCATCATGTAACAGCCTAATGCTTCCAAGACTGCTTTTACGATTGTCAAACATTAATTCTTCTTTGTTTGGTTTGAAAATTTTGGAACACCAAGTTCTATCGTGAGGCATGTATTTCCTATTGTCAAAATTTATTGTTTACATTTGAATCATTAACATCCTAGTTTGAAACTCGTGCTACGCACCTGGACCGGGCCTGAATTGCTTACACCATAGGTCATGTCCAATCCGCCCCGCATCCATCCTAATAAGAGTTCCAATAAGCTATTTTTAGAATTATTATCCAACAAATTGACAATTAACAGCTTAAAACTTTCTAATAATCAAATATATAATACTATCGCAATCTAAAGATCTCACATGGTTTTGAAAACGAATTTGAAGTCGTCTAACAAAACATTAATTAATTCTATAAATAAACTAAAATAAATAGATTTAAATAAACTACTAAAGCATAATTATATATTATTTTTTTTTTAGTATTTAACTCGTGTACGCATCGGTATACCGATAATTGATCCCCACTCAGAGTGGGGCCTCGCCCCATACCCGCTCAAGAAGGGGTCTCAATTATCAATTGCAAAGGTATAATGAAAACACCAATTATCATTTAGTAGTTTAACAGCTTGAACCAAAGTACTCACCCATCTAAGAAGGGGTCTCAATTAACAACCAATAGCAGGTAATGAAAAACAATTATCATTTAGTAGATTAACGTTGGAACCAAATCATTCACCAATTATGCATTTTAAAATGTTGGAGGTTAAGAAATCTTTCTTAAAGAAAATACTTTTGAAAAATTATACCAACCTTTGAAATCATTAAGTAGTTCATTACATTGTCAATATCAATATTGGTAGTTAGACGAAAAAATCACACTTGTTATACAATTGTATCGATATCTTATATTGGAGACACTAAGAAAAAATATATTCATATAAAATAAATTGCCAACTCTAAAGAATGCACAACATACATAGTGCTTCCCCACAAAAAGATATAATCAAGAAAATGCACTGATATATCTTTCTTCGAAAATCTTATATTTGCTCTAAGAATCAATGGACCAATTCAACTAATCTTCCAAGCTCCAACATCTAAAAGTTAAATGAAAAATCACACCCATTATATATATATATATATATAACGATACCTAATATTAGAGAAACCAAAAAAAAAAAATCAAGACATTAATATAAAATAGATTGGGTTAACTCTAAAAAGTGCAAAGCATATGAAGTGCTTCCTGTCCAAGAAGGGGTCCCAATTAACAACCAGTAGCAGTATAATGAAAACACTAATTATCATTTAGTAGATTAACAACTGAAAAAATTATTCACCAATTAAATATAATAAACTTAATTATGAGATGTTGTTAAACTCTCTCAAATCAAGTTCTAATACAAAAACTCGATTATTTAATAAACTCTCTAAGATAATATTTTTCATTGGCCTCAAGTTTGGGGACAACGTACAAATTAATAATTCGCTAAAAATAAAAAAATAATTTTCTTTGCTTATCTATGTAGGCCCCATATGAAATATAAATTAATAATTATATATATATATATTCAATACATTAATGATTTATGAAGATTTTTTGAAAAATGATTCAATTGTCTTTTGTTTTATGTTAAAAGCATTATCACATTAAATTTCATCTCTAATTTTTCTTATCATCGTTAGAATTTCTCATTGTTCTCTCATAGCTCAAATAAGAAATTATTCAATGTGATTACCGCTTTAACAATCTCGCTTTCAGGAAGGGGATATATTGTAGAACTTTCATCACCTTCTTCCCATTTTTATCAGCCTTAACACTCTTAATTATATCTTCATCAAATAGTTGCATAACTTCATTTTCTTCCTGATATTCGTGACATCTTGACATTCATTAAACTTACCCAGCTTTTTGATCAAACTTGTGTTATTAGTTAATTGAAGTTTATAATGAAGCAAAGCGGAGATTGAAGGGTGCTTTGAAGAATTTAATATTTTACAAATATTTAGAAAATAATTTTTTGATAATAAATTTCTATAAGTTCATAATTATTAATTTATCGGTTAATTAATCTCTCGCTTAATTATTTTGGTGGTCCCAACAACATTAATTTATAGAGTTTCTACTATAGAAACTATCCACCAAATTAAAGATAACAATTTAAACTATGTAACTAAATTCTACTAATCAAACGTATAATACTATTATCATCTTAAGATCTCACATAGTTTTAAAAACTAATTTCAAGCAATTTAATAAAACAATAATATATTTTACAAATAAACTAAAATAAATAAATTTAAGTAATCTCAAAAGTAAAATAGTTTAAACTCTAAATACTAAAGCATTAAACCCGATTGACCTCACATACTAAAAAACAAATATAAAAATGTTCAACATTGCAAGCCTTGATAACTCATGGAAGTAACTAAGAACATCGAGGTTGATTTCTTAAATTCTATGGTAGATAAATCAAAAGTGCTAATAATAATCTTGTCCATTAATTCAAAACATTTAATCACAAACCTTAAACAAAATAAATTCTTAACTACTAACTAAATAATTAATATTATCTAAAAAACTACTAATTAACCAACATGATACCTAAACACCTAGTACTTTGGGAATTGACTCCCACTTGGTGAGGCGGACTTCACACGCATCCTGTCCTTAAAGGGTTCCAAGCAATAACCGTAGTGCATAACGAAACCATCAATCCTAATTTAGTATATAAGCAGCTTGGAGCTAAATTCATAAATTACATACCGTTTAAAGTTTTCAAGATTAATAAATCCTCTAAAAGATAATACTTCGAAAATCATACATATTTTTGAAATCAATAATTAGTTCATAACATTACCAACATCGCATTCTAAAATAATTGGTAAGGATTGATTTGAAGTCTTTTAATCCAAAGAGCACTACAACGAAATTTAGTCTTGCTAGATTTTAGAATATTCATTTCTTGCTTAATCCATTTTTGCAACTTAAAAGTAAAGAAATAAAGTCATAATAATATTCTCGCTCAAAACTCCAATGATGGCTTCCAGCCTCACCAAATATTATTCGTACTTCACCTGCTATACACTCCCCGCCTACCTTACAACCATATCATATACTTGTATTAAGAATCAACCCACCAACTCAACTGCTCCTCCGTGATCCAATACCTTGCGCTAAATGAAAATCACACCCACTATATTATTATCAAAGAAAAACATATGAAGTGCTTCCTGAAGAAGATATAATCAAGGAAATACACCGATATATCTTTCTTTATAAATCATACACTTGCGCTAATAATCAAGCCGTCCTTCCAACTTAACCGCTTCCTCCTGGGTTCCAACTTCATATAGTTAAATTAAGAAGAAACACTAAAAAGAATCACCCACTATATAGTTGTATCAATAGTTATATTAGAAACACGATATTAATATAAAATAGATGGCAAACTCTAAATAGTGCAAAGCATATGAATTATTTTCCATCGAAGGAAATATAATGAAAACCCGTGTACCTACTGCCAAAATCAAGAAACCAACTCAACTCATTGTAGTTAAATGAAAAGTCACACTCGTTGTATAGTTGCATCAATGCCCGATATTCAAAAGATACTAAAAAAATGATATATGTTAATATAAAATGAATTGCCAACTCTAAAAATTGCAAAGCACATGGAGTGTTTCCTGTCGAATATAATAAAGATATATCAGTGCTTCAACTTGTAGTAGTTCTCTTTGGATCAATGGATCCACTGGTGCTTCAACTTGTAGTAGTTAAAAACTTTTGACTTGCTCTTCATGGAAAAGAGTATCTATAATTCTATAGAGAGGCTCCGAAAAATGAAGTAGGCTCTTGATCGAATGCTTTTAAATAGAAGTATCAATGACAAACCCATAAATAAAACGCTTTTATTTTGGATATAATATAAATTTATGTCTAAAAATATATAAAATATCTACATATTTGATATGTATTTACAAAATTTTAGCAAGTTAAGGCCATAAAAATCATGACGTTATTTATGGTAATATTTGTTTACCAATGATATTTTGAAACCAAACTCATAGTATATTTCGAATGGATATTTTATCTTTTACATTTTTTAATAATAAATGCATAGATTTCTTACCTTAAAAATCATCCAAAAAATATAAGTCAAATTCTTTTTACCTTATAAGATTAAAAATCCAGTCTTGTTCTCTATAATTGTATCAATACCTGATATTACAACCTACAAATAAAAGGAATATAAAATCGATTGTCAACTCTAAAAAGTGGAAAGCATATGAAGTGTTTTCCGTCAAAGAATATGTAATCAAGGAAATGCGTTTGATATATCTTTATTTGGAAATCATATGCTTACGTTGAGAATCAAGCGTCCAAATCAAATGTTCCTTAAAAAAATCACACTCACATATATAGTTGTATTAATAGTTACAATAGAGATACCAAAAGAAACATGATATTCATATAATATAGATTGCAAACTCTAGATAATGCAAAGCATATGAAGTGCTTCCCGTCAGAAGTCGTAATCAAGGAAATGCACGATATATCTTTTTTTTCGTAAATCATATACGTACTTGAGTTCGTAATTAAACGACCAACTCCCTATAATTAAACTATGGTTGATATGCAATTTTTTATTTAAGGAAAAGGTTTGTATCCCGCATTTCAACCTGAAATTATTACCGAGAGAGAGAGAGAGAGAGAGAGAGAGAGAGAGAGAGAGAGAGAGAGAGAGAGAGCAGGACCTACTTCCCCACGCATCAATCCCGATGATAGAAAGGATAAATCCCAAGATTATTGGGCCAACATAGCGTTGTTGTTTCTTGTAATGGTTTTATGCAAAACAAACCACACACACACACACAAAAAAAAAAAAAAAGGATAATTTGATAATAAGGTATTTAACATATGAATTTCTAACCAAAGAAAATTTTGATTATCTGAAGAGAATTTTGATCATTTTGAGCTGCCCCGTCCAATGGAAAGAGGGTAAGCTCCTTGTATTATTATGTCTCTGATATGTTGAGATTTGCATATATTCTCATTTCCTTAATGGACCAATGGAGAGATATCTCCATATGATTATTCCCATTTGTAAGTTCAATTTAAAGTTATTTTTTTCCCAAACATAGAGTATATAGTTTTGAATGTTATCTCTACCTTGAAATTCTTCGTAAATATTTGTAGCATGGAAATCACTTAACCAAACAAACAGAAAGCTCGTAGGGTTTGTCTCACAAAAATTCCATTATACGCTCTATCCAATACTATAAGATGACTCCATGTATAGGTGAGAGTTGACTTTGGAAAATAGTTGCTCAATTTCAATTGTTTAGCTAAATAACTATACCTGTTGCATCGAGTAATGGATACCCATTCAATGAATTATAGGATGAGATAGTGCACCCAATCACACACGCTTTTGAATTACACCTAAAAGTACGACTTGTAAAAGTTTTTTTGTTCACCGTGAAGTAGGGTATCTAAGCAAGTCGTAATAGTGGGTTATACTACATAATAATGTGTTTACATAGTAAGTAGCCTGCTCCACATTTGTTGTTTTTTTGTTAATTAATTTTAAATATCTTCATATATTAGTGTTCCTTGAGTTAGTGCAACTTAATTTTATTATCAAATGATGAATTGTATATGTACCCACCATGGGTCGAACAAAGGTTATGCATTTGTAGTCATAAGAAGTTGTAAGAAAAACAATGCCTTAAGCTCAAATCAATAGTGCTTAAAGTACGTACAAAAATTTTCATTGTATCTCAAGTTACAAATTAAAGAAAAATTAACAAAGATAAAAGTGTTCCTGCGTATTTGATTTGCATTTGTTTTTAATAATTTCACCATCATTTGTTGTCTATTTTTCGTGTTTATATTCCATTTTGTTTTGAGCATAATACGCTTTTTCCAACGCTCAAAATGAGGCTATTAATATGTTTAATTTTGTACATAAGTAGGCTTTTTTGCACCTCAATTAATTGAAAATAATGCTTATAAATCATGGAGATATCTTTCTTGCATGGTTGATCGACCTTACCCAAGTTCAACAAAACAACCTATCACGATTAGATATTAGTGTCTTCTTGGTAGAACTTGTGGAATCACCGGGTACCAAAGTTATGCGAATCCCGGATGATTCCATCATAATACTATTTGACTCTGAGATAATTGGATATTATATATTGCAAAAACCAACTCGCAAGTTGCCGTAATTAATGGGGTAATTTAAAGAACAACTCATGGGCATACTACCGTAACAAAATGCAATTTCATTCCTTACCGAATTAATGAGTTTGAGATCAAATATCTAGTAGTTTCGTGATCACCCATAGATTTGTTAGTTTTTCTCGCTTTGGTGGGTGGAAACATAATCAAATTGAGATTCTAGTCAAAAAATTTCCTAAGCTATTTTTAGTATAAAAAAAAAAAAAAATCTCAATCACAATGACCTTTTTAGCCTTTTGAATCGCAACACCATAATCAACAGAAAAAATATCAAACACGGTGTTATGATCTACGAAAAGTAATAACCGAATTAAAAACAATAAAACCAACAACCACCGAAAGTATAAAAAGTAATAATTTAGAAAGGTCATAAACATATTTCTAACCAAAGAAGATTTGATTACCTTGAAGCGCATAAAAAATCGAAAGAAAATATGGATCGCTTTGAGTTGCCCCGAGACTATTATGAAAAAAACAACAAATTGAACAACCTCGTAACATGTTAAGAACTAATATTTACAAAACAATAAAAAGAAAAAGAAAAATGACTTAAGCTAATTTCCAAGAAGAAAAGTAGCTTTATGGATTGAATTCTTCAGATCCCCGCAAAAATAAACAATAACCACCGATTAGAAGAAGAAATTTTGCAAGCATATGTGGAACAAATCATAAGAGAAAAAAAAAAAGATGTGACATTTGTTCGAGCGTTTTTACACATGAGAGAATATTATTATTTTTGGAATTAATTTCTTAAATCTCCCAATAAATTCTAAAGATTTTTCCTTCTCCAATATTTTTGCTTAGATTATTGGAATTAAATTTATATTTACCAAAAATAAATAATCCAAGAAGATAAAAAAATATTTATCTATCGATTCGTTTTAAGCAAAATATTTACAATATTATTTTTGGTAAATTATATTAACGAATATGAAATTAATACTTAACGAATATGAAATTAATACTCAAATTAAATGAAATTCAATTTAGGACTCTCATTTCAAATATCCCAAACTAATATAAATATATACGTAACTTAATAAACCCTTTGTTTCCAAATATACAAAATGTAGCCTACCTCCTTTAGTTTAGCCCTCAGAATGTATTTCCTTTCCCCAAATGTTTTCTTCTACTTTAAGCACTTCATAAGTCAAAACTAATCTCCAAAAATTAGTAATACATCAAAATTTGATAACATAATTTATAATTACAAAAAGATCCTTGTTCTTGAGATTTCTCAGACAAAAGGTAATCCAAAGGAACTTATCTTCTTACGCTAATATATCGCCTCCAATCCTCTCTCCCTATCCCGATAAAAAAGAAATCAAAACAATTAAATACTGTGAGTAAACCCTAATTAAATCTTCAAAATCGAAAGTTACAAACCAAAACAACACGAACACAAAACAAAAATCGAAAGCAAAGAGAATAAAGAGAAATTAAACTCACATCTCGGTTGGGAATTCTAGTTTGCGCACATGTTAATAAATCAATAAAAACAAACATAAAACATAAAATCGAAAGCAAAGAGAATATTGAGAAATTAAACTCACAATCAAGTTGAGAATTTTAGTTTATGCACTGTTAACAAATCAATAAAACATCGAGTCAAAATCACAAATCACAAAAAAAGAAAACAACTATTGAAACATTATATATTGCAAAAGCCCTAATCGAATATAAATTAAAAACTTTTGACTTGTTCTTCATGAAGAAGAGTATCTATAATTCTATAGAGAGGCTCCGAAAAATGAAATAGGCTCTGATCGAATGCTTGTAAATGAAGTATCAATGACAAACCCATAAATAAAACGCTTTTATTTTGGATATAATATAAATTTATGTCTAAAAATATATAAAATATCTACATATTTGATATGTATTTACAAAATTTTAGCAATTTAAGGCCATAAAAATCATGACGTTATTTATGGTAATATTTGTTTACCAATGATATTTTTTGAAACCAAACTCATAGTATATTTCGAATGGATATTTATCTTTTACATTTTTTAATAATAAATGCATAGATTTCTTACCTTAAAATCATCCAAAAATATATGTCAAATTCTTTTTACCTTATAAGATTAAAAATCCAGCCTTTGTTCTTGTTTAAACTAGCTTATATGGTTTGTTATAATGAAAATAGGGATGAAAAAATGATTTCCATCCTTTATTAACTATTGGCTTTGTTTTTATTAGTAAATTAACCGGGATCAATGGAACATATTAGATTAACTTCGTGCAAATGATTAGATTTTTTTTTATATTAATGGATATCGTAACATAAATATAATTAGTAATTTAAATATCAATTAATGTAGTATTTTTTATATATTGTTGGTTTTTCCTTTGTTAGATATTTATCATTAATACAAAAAAATTAATATAGCTATTTCTATATTTTTTTCCTTTTAAAAGATAAAAAAATATAAATCTTTTTTTTATTCCGAAAATCGTGAATGTCCAAAATTATAATATAGTATTTTTGTTAATTCGATTTTATTTTTTTATTCTAATCAAAATGTCCAAAATTATAATATAGTATTTTATTAATTATCTCGAAAACAAATATCTCAACGTCAAAGTCTAATCCAAAATTATAATATAGAAACAAATATCTCAACGCTGTCACAAATATCTCAACGTTGTCCAAAATAAAATTCTATTTGTTCTAATCATAAATGTCCAAAACTATAATATAGTATTTTATTAATTATCTCGAAACAAATATCTCAACGTCGTAAAATAAAATTAAATATCAATATTTATTCTAATCATAAATGTCAAAATTATAATATAGTATTTTATTAATTATCTTTTTATTCCGAAACAAATATCTGTCCAAAATTATAATATAGTATTTTGTTAATTTCACAAATATCTCAACGCTGTCCAAAATAAATTCTATTTGTTCTAATCATAAATGTCCAAAACTATAATATAGTATTTTATTAATTCTCTGGAAACAAATATCTCAACGCTGTCCAAAATAAAATTAAATATCAATTAATGTAGTATTTTTTATATATTGTTGGTTTTTCCTTTAGTATTTTATTATATTTATCATTAATACAAAAATTAATATAGCTAAATTTTATATTTTTTTATTTTCCTTTTGTAAAGATAAAAAAATATAAAAGATTATTTTATTCCATAAATACGTTGATTTTATTTTTTATTCTAATCAGAAATGTCCAAAATTATAATATATAGTATTTTGTTATATT